>CAWUHX010000201.1:336619-681780 GCA_963922205.1 Romanomermis culicivorax
AGCAGTGGTATCAACGCAGAGTACTTCACCATCAATGTGACGTCTAAAACACGGTATCACCTGATGAGATACCCAAACCTCCCCAGCTCTCCCCAAATCCACATGTCATACACGTGACATGGATGGCGCAACATGTGACACTACGAATAATCACGAAAATACGCTTGTTTACACCAGGGACTATTTTTGGTGTAAGGTGCCCGGTCCATCGGATTCACGATGGTCGAAAACCCTCACACCCCAAAAATCCCAATAAGGCTTCAATTGGAACTGCAAAAAATTCTAGCGCGTGCAAAAATTTGGGACTTTAGACCACCATATAATTGAATTGTGGCGATATTTAAAAAAAATAATAAATCGCATTTGAGATTGCACCCCCAAGATCCTTAGGCCGAAGTCTGGAGCTTGGCATAATTGGACCTTAAGAAGTGCTTTTTTGCATGTTTGTTGAGCCCCATCGAGCATAACTTGCAGGTAGAGGCGAAATGACAAAAGGCACCCCATAGTTCGCCCCTATGCCCGAAATTACCAAAAAAACCCGAAGGTTCTAGCTCTTACCGGCTTGGCTTTAGAGGGGGGCATGAAATTTGGGGGCCAAGTATATTATAGGTTGACGCTATCATGCCACCTGTGATTTTGTATTTTCTCCGACCCAATAAAACGGAATGTCGGCAGCCACACCTAATTTGAACGATATTATTATTATTCATTATTTGTTATTTATTCTTACAATATCTTGCGCAATTACCGGAGGAGGGCACTGATTACCTGGCCCATATATGAAGGCAGGACCCAGCTTATCAGGACATAACTTTAGTGAGTTCCTAGTGTTTTTGTGTTAATCTTTAGAAAGCATCTGGGTTTGCTTTTTGGTTGCAAACTTAGTTAATACAGTTACTGATTAGTGACTGAAGGTTGTGTTTATTTCTGTTACAGAATCGCCTTTAGCTTATTACTCATAGGAAGCTCCTTCAAGTGACCTACAGTAATCGATTGGATACAAGCCAATAGAGGTTTCTAATTATATTGCTGATGTCACGTGTCGCACGGCCGTACATCACCCCTTCGTAACTATCGCAACACTGGCTTGGTAGTTCAATCAGAAGAATGCTGCATTATAGTCACAGAGATCTGGGTTCGAATCCCAGTCAAGCATTATTTTTTGAACAGTGTTTGGTGATGGTTACAATTGCAACGCGTTTACCCATTACGTGTCATGGGGAGGCTTGGATTGGTCCCATATTGGTGGGCCGCAGAACCTGCATCTTCAATGGACGAGGTCGTCCTTCTTTCAAGGGGCGGGGAATGTCACGTGTCACACAGCCATACATCACCCTTACGTAACTATCGCAACATTGGCTCGGTAGTTCAATCAGAAGAATGCTGCACTATAGTCACAGAGATCCAGGTTCGAATCCCGGTTGAGCATTATTTTTCGAACAGTGTCTGGTGATGGTTACAATGGCAAACGCGTTTACCCATTACCTGTCACTGACGTCCTTGACCCAAGCAGAATTCTAAACATAATAGGCCAAATTAATGCCTATCTTGGCCATGATCTTGCATAATTACAAAAATGCTATATAGATCGTACAAAAGTCTAATTGAGTGAGCTTTGACAAAGCTAGGATCTTGCCTCACAAAAAACACTGCACTGACCAGTGTCACGTGCCGACGGATTTCGTCGAACGTCACGTGATTCACATCACAATTTTTCATTATGTTTTTCGTTATGTTTTGTGTTACAGTAATTTACATCAATTTTGCGTTTCGTTTTTATACTTTTTACATGCAATTTATGTGTGTACTTTTTATGTTTATTTCTGTTGCTTTTGCGCACATTTATTTCCGTTTCGATTTATTATTTTCAATCGCACACGTAGACTACGGTATGTGCCCGCTAGTCAAGAATTTCCGTTAAAGATAAGCTCTCCGAGCTCATCGCTGTAATTAGAGCACAACGTGCACTTCTTATCAGTAAAAACTAGCGACGTTTCACAACGTGAAACGACTAGTTGAAATTCTTCACTAGTGACGTTCCTATGTTAAGCATGGAGAGTGAAAACTCGCCCCAATGCTTAACGTTGTGAACTGAAAATGTCTATGTGATCATAGGCATCTTCTGCAACGATTTCCGCTGCAGAAGTTAGCTTGGGGGAGTGTTAACTCCGCCCAAGGCATACTGTAGTCTATGGAGCCCTTTAAAAGGGCATGTTTTGTGTGTTTTTGGCACTCTCTTTGAGCCTAACTGGTTTTTCGTCGTTTAGCTTCACGTCGCGTCCGCCGTCGATATTTTTTATATATTTTACTGTTGTCAACTGCGCCTTGCCGTACGTCGAATAAATTACCATATTTTCGTCCCCGACCTACACACCTACACTTGCACACATCGCCTACAGTAACCCGACTGTAGGAACCCGTCACCGTCGCCGTTAGTGTAGAGACCCGTCGCCCCTCGCCGAGGAAACGTTAATTGTCGCCGCCTGCCGTTTAGCAGCCGCCGAATCCCCACGCCGAATCGCTCGGAGTTCGTTCCCACATCGCCGTCCGTAGGACCCCGCGTTTGACCCCGAACCCGTCGCCCAGCGCCGAGTAACTTGAGAAGGAGTATCGTGAGTCCTCTCAGGGGTTATTGTTAGTGAGGGTTTATTTGTGGGAGTCTCCCCTAAGCTAGTTTTCCCTCGGAAGGACCCTCAGTTAAGAAAGCCCTCAGACCCTTAAGGTCAGGGCCAATAAAAGGGGATTTAGGTTAACAATCGGGTCCCCTACAGTAAGCCATTCTCCGAATGGCACCGTCCCCCATTCCGTAGAATGAGGATTAGGGATTGACACCCCCGACCCGGCCGCGTTGTCCATTATTCTACAGCATTAACCCCAGGACAAGGCCGAGATACACCATAGGTTTACCTGTGGTAGTATCAGCTGGGTTGGGTTCCCGAAACAGAAGACATTATACTGGAGCCACCCCACGGGGTCACAGCATGTCACCTACCGTGTCATGGCCATGTTTCCTATGGGATATGGTACGGGTTTGCCCGTCAATGTGACTGATCACCCACTTCATTTAATGTGACATGGCTCCACTTCGTTTAATGTGACATGGCGAGGCTGGAAAATCGACCTTTAAGTCTGACTCCACAGTCCTTGGGAACGAACCTTTTAACCTTTTGAGTGAGATACCTCTTTCAACTAGGTAAATTTTCGATTTGAGTAGGGGAAACCTCCATCAGATCATGAGAATCGCCACTTGAGTGGGGAAACCTCTCTCAGGTCTGCTGATTCGCTTCCAAAGTGGGACACTGACCCTTGGGATGAAATTTTTGCCCTCATATAAGTTGGATACGCCCGTAAGAAGGTACACTGCCCCTTAGGTCGGAATAGGCCCTTATATTCGAGTTTAACGCCAACTCAGATAGCACCGCATTTGAGTAAAACTTAATTACTGTAGGTCGGGATTTGCCCCACGAGTGATTAAATTAATGATTCTTGCGCGTAATTAACCCCTTATGAGTATAGTATATCCCGTAAGCTTTGGTTAATCCTCTGGTATCGATTTTTCCCAGACTTAATCCCCAAGAGTCATAAAATTCCCAGAGTTGAGTAAATCGAGTATTCTGCCGTAATTCTCCTCTGAGCTTTCATTTTTCCTTTTTCTTTCTATTTTTTCCCTTAATTTCGGGCCTCCATTCACTGCGTGTGATCGGACAGGTTACTGTAGCGCCTTAGGCCTTTTGGTTACAGTATGACTGCGATTAGCACGTACTCTAACTACAGTATACCTGGGTACGGGTACTTGAGTATCACAGCCCATGAGGTTTTCACAGCCCCTGAGGGTTTCGGGATCTCCGATCACGAGGTACAGTAACCCTTCCACTCTTGATTCTGGACGTCGAGTGTGGTCGTGAGTTGTTATCTGTGTCCGGTATGTGTGTCAACACACTTTTTCAAAACTTTTCTTATCTTCACTGAGCACTAGCCAAGTTGCTCATTTTTCCGGCCAAACAAGCCAAAATTTTACTGTTGACACATCTAACACCGTACTTAGCAGATCACATTGCTTATCTCTAGGGCCTCAAATTTTAATTTTATTTACTTTCCTTTTTATTTCTCCGTCCCCTATGCGTCGTGTGTGACCCAATTAAAATAACTTTTTCACCTAATAAATTTTCTTATCTCCAAAATCAACTCAATAAAAACTTATAACCCCATTTCCTTTTCTTTCCCCTTTCTAAACAAACAAATTAAAATTTATCCTTTTTCCTACCAAAAAAAAAAACCCCCAAACAAACAAAACTTTCTCTTTTCACTTCTATTCAAATTTTCAAAAACCAAAACTTTTCTTTATCGGCCACACATACGTCATAGTTGGCAAACCTTCAGTAGGTCATTCTTATTATTTTTCCACTACTGTACGGTCTTCTTTCTTTCTTCTCATTTTCTATTTCTGGGTGGTTGCAAGTGGTGAGAATGTTACCGATCGGGACCACTGACGTCAGCAACAACTACATATTGGGTTGTTGTTATGAGGTGTTGTGTCTTGTGCGACCCCACCTCTGACGTCCGCAACTACCTCACATGCTGCTGTTGCACTGAGGCTTGACTAGCGGGGTCATGCTTCTGACGTCAGCAATGGCCACATATCAGGTGGTCATTAAGGGGTAGAAGGTTCTCCGTGTCCTCCCCCTGCGTCTGCAACAGCTGCATCCCTTGCTGTTGCTTTAAGGGGTGGGTGGCCCTCCGGCTCTACCTCTGACGTCAGCAATGGCAACGTAACAGGTTGTTATTGCAGGATGGTGACCGTATGGCACTGTCTTTCTGATGTCTGCAACAGCAGAGGCTCGTGTTGTTGCACTAGGATTGGTCGATTATTCCGACTTCAGTCCTTGACGTCAGCAACAACAATGCATCGTATTGTTGTTCGTAGATGTGAGGCCTTACAAACCGCACATCTGGCGTCTGCAACAACTGCATCTCATATCATTGTCGTAGGATAACTGAGACTCAGCTATTACCTTTTGACGTCAGCAACGGCGATGCTCCGTGTTGTCGTAGCAAGGTTGCTGGCCTAGGGCCCTATCTACTGATGTCCACAATGATAAATCTCTATTCCAGTATCGGAATTAAGACTGTACAGTCTTATTCTGGCGTCAGCAACGGCGATGCCCCGTATTGCCGTAAAGAGTTTGTAGCCGCAGGCTCTTACTTTTGGCGTACATACTGCAATATGAGATTATGGCACTTACATCCCAGTTACCTGAGGTCAGCACCGAGTGTGGTGGTGTGTATCACATCTTTTGACGTCAGCACCGGGTTACTGTGGGTTCCCAAGATGCCACTTGAGTTCTAGGTGATGATTGTAGTATTATTTTCTCACCTACAGCTCTTGTTCTAGGGTTGTGTCTGTGTGCCACTGGTGCCTGGGAAACATCAGTAGACATACTCACGCAACCTGAGATGCAACCAGTCCGTGGCACTGATCAAGTTGTCCGCAAGGGTAGCGGCACTGATGGATCAGCACGTGACTCCTCTTCTAAGCTTTAACTGTAGGTTCGAACGGGTTTACACTCGGCCTCAGCTGGGTTGGTTGTTCAACATACGCAACCGTTAGGCATTTGCAGTCAGTACTGCCTGTGTCTAACAACTGCAAGGGTTGACAACCTTCTTGTAAATTTCTTATCTAAATTCTCGCATTTCTTTCTCATTTATGATCTTCTTTAGTGTCCCCACCAGAATAATTCCTCAGGAATTACGGCACAGCCACTGGTTGGGCCTAAGGTGTAAAAGACCCCCCTGTATTCTTTTCTTTACACTCAAACGCCTTCGTTAGCTGGCCTAATAATGTCCGCACTAGAGTCGCCCTTAATCCTGAGTCCGCCTCCGTTGGTTTGTCCCTTAGCATAATATTACCGCTAGTCCGCCTAAGCGAAGGTGTTCGAGTCCGCCTAAACACGTTACAACTAAGTCCGCCTTAGCTCCTCACTTTACACTCATTTATTCGAGACAGACTGTACCCCTGATCTCAAGATGCGTTGAGCCTAGCCTCGATTCATAGGAGGAAGCCTGCATTTCCCCACCTCCACCACCGGCACAGCTGGGCCAAGGACCCCCATGCCCTTTTACTGACTGAGTGTGTCAGAATAGCACCCTGGTACCTGGTGCTCTTATATCTCAACTGGTGACCTGCGATCCTCACTTCATCTCAGTGAACGGAAACCCGGCCCCCAGCTGTATATAATACTCCTGGAGAGTTCCCGTTCTGTTCAAAACGCGCATTCCCGTTTTTGGGCACGGTTGTAGCATACACGCGAATGACGTCCTCCCGGGATCCTCCTGTCTAGTCATCACACTTTTCAGAGTTCGCAATTGCTCCTAGTGAGTGAGGCCGATTGCGTAATAGTGCGATTCCCTTTGCGTAGTCTGGTTTGTAAACTAATTTTGTCCCTATCTATTAGCACCCACTAAGTTTACTTTAAGTTGTCCCCCTTTACTTATTAATTCTTAAGCTACTCCATGCGCTACTCCTGGTGAGTAGGACTTTGTCGGTTACGAGCCCTCCCATATCCCAAAGTTTGTAAACTAGTACAACGGACTTAACCTCCAGATAAAATTCCCTTTTGAGCGGGTTTATCCGTACGCCCTCACGTCGGTTCCTTAATTTTATGGTTTGGAATTCCACCACTTTCTTTCAAATGTATTATACTTTTGGTTCAAATAACCGGGTCTTGCCCCATTTACCTCTAAAGTTTGGGTATACTTCTCCCTCTCTTTACACTCGGGTTATCCCCTCTTTACCTCCATAGGTGACCAGATAAATTCCCTTCTGAGTCAACCTATTTCTCCGTCTGGCTGTTCTGAGAGCTAAAACCTTGTCCTTTTCTAGCCCCATCGCTGAGTGGCCGCTAGATATTGGAAAGAACAAGCGTTACAGCCTCAACACGCCGTCGCGCAAACGATCTCGTACTTCCCGCGCTTCCTCGCCACGCGACTACAAAAGTAACTCTTACTTTACTCCTACAAAATAGAGACACCTAGACGTTCCTGTCGACTTAGTACTAAGTTTAAACGGACAAGTGAACCCCTCTCTATTCAGTTTGATCGAATAACTTCACAGGCACGATCATCAGTCTTAGATACCTTACAGGAAGACGAATTCTCATCTATGAAGTCAGAAATTGATTTACCTTCACAGATTGAGAATAAGGTCCAAGCTGCATTTGAGAATGCCCTTGGACCACTCAACCAAAAGCTAGAGGCTATGAATGGCAGAAGGCACCCTCCTGTGTCCAGCTTCATGGCCCCTCCTGCCTTTTCAGGTGCTTTTGGTGAGTCCATAACGGATTTTATATCCCACTTGACCCGCTTCTTTACACTTCAAGGGGTAACAGAAGCGGATCATGCATATAAAATCGCGTTTTTGGAGTCTTGCCTCACAGGTCCTGCTCTGGCATCCTACCGGGACTTTAGCAGTGGTACTCCGCAGCCTACCCGCTACGAAGAGTTCACAGCTTTTCTTAGGAGAGACTTTCCAGTAGGGCGTGATTCAGATCTGCATCAGCAGTTGATCCAGGATCGCCTGCAGAAGCCGACTGAATCCGCGATAGTCTACCTTGAGCACCTTAAGAGACTGTCCAGGGTGGCTTATCCGGATCTCGCGACTGACGTTAGGGATTCTATTATTAAACCTATCTTTCTAAGAGGGTTGAGACCAGTCCTTAGAGATAGTATTAAGTTCAGGGAGTTCACAACTCTTGAAGAGACTCTCAAAGCAGCCTGTTACGCGGAATCACAGATTTTTCGGGATGAGATCAGGTACACTGCCCCATCTAATGCTGTTTTCTCTTCAGAACAAAGGACCGCCGACAACGTCAGGTCAATGTCGAATCAAAGGAGCACCGCTCAACGTCCGTCGGCCACGCCGTCCGACGAGGTTCGACGTTTACAATCGGAGATGGCCCGGCTCACGGCTCACGTTGCGCGACTTACGGCTCAGCAATCGGCGCCACCTTCGAGAAATTCGACGCCGTCATCGACGCCGTCGACGCGTGTCCAAACCGCCGGCGATCGCCCGTCAGGGGCACATCTACAGATGTGCTCCTACCATGGACGCTGCACCCACAACGACGCTACTTGCCGGGCGCAAAATCCCGATAGCGCCGGCCCTAGCACCGCCTCCGCCACCGGCGCCAGCCGTTGCTATTTTTGTCGAACGAGGGCGCACCCGACTGACCGATGCGACAGACCCTGCCCGCATTGCCGAAAACTACGAGTGCACCGGGCAACGGCTTGCCCCAATCGAAATTCGACACTGCCTGGTGAGAATAATTTTGGTAATTCTGGTTATTCTCCTCAGGGGGCAAGTGGAAATTTTCGGAGGTATGCTAATCCAACTCCTCACGGGATAGGGAACCAATATCGGTCACCTCCACGGCAAAATAATGCTGTAGGGGTTACCGACGGTCTTCTTCACCCAGATTTATTTGATCTGGATGATGAAGTTTTGGCTGAACACCTGGCGGATCGCTCACAACTGTGTTATCCTGTCTGTGTAATCAGTATTGGTTTTTCAGCTACGGCAGTGGTTTCGGCGACCCCGTTGTCGACTTTTCCGCCGCCACCACCGAAATACGCGACGCCGGTCAACGTAAACCCGTCAGCGACACCGAAAACGACTGGCAACGTCAGCGTAATCGCGTCGTATCGACCGACGGAAGGTACAACGGCGCCACCGGCACGTGTTATCAACCAGGGACCGCCGCCCGGAATTCCCACGGACTCCGCGTTGGAGGTCGTCGGTCAATTGGAATCGATGAATCTGATAGGTAAACTGCCTTCTTTTTCTGAAGTTTCAAGTTCACAAGACAGATATCTTTACAAGTCTCCGGCTTTACTGATTTCTTGCTTACAGATTCCTCATCCGTCACCGACGCGATGCGGGCTGTTTGGTCAACCGACTTGGCCAAAAAGCATCCGCACCTCCCCTGGGCGCTACTCAACGAGCCGTTCGAGGTTGAGGCGCTTACGGCCGCCGACGTCATGCTATCGGCACCGGCGGTGTTGCGGATTTTGGGACCCGACGTCGCTCGACGGGCGCTCGAGTTTATCGCCGACGGAACTATTCGCGCCACCCCGGTGGACAAGATCCTGTTGGACGGTGAACCGTCGTCGCCGGCAGTGGACGCCGTCCGCCGCGCTGTGGAAAAGGCCAGTCGCAACGTGCGGCCCACAGCAGTTGTTGCAACGTCACCGACGACAACGACGACGGGAGCCCAAACTCTGGCGGCGATTGCACCACAGCAACCGGTCGCCAACGCCTTTGGAGAACCGTTGCCCGCCGTTCACAACGCCGTCAACGTCACCGAGGCGTCGCCATTTCCGACGGCTACCGTCCCGCGGTCCCCGAAGATTGGCGTTCTTCGAGAAGTCCACCCCGGAGGAGGCTTGGTCATCGACTTCCCCGGAGAGGAGCCCGCGTCGTCCGACGACGACGACGTCGAAGAATGAAGCCGCCCGACGGGTGAAAAATGTAAATTTTGGTGTAAATTTGCAGACACCGTTTGTAAATATTTTGTTTGTAATAAATTGGGCCTTCGTGACACTACTGTTCTTAGGAATGAGCTCTGCAACACATGCTACTCAATACCAATTTTGTGGTCTTTCAAGAAGCGGTCATCCACTTGAGTTACCTCAAAAAGTTGAATGCAAACCACCAAAATCTTCGTGGAGTCCACGACGCATGAATGTTACAGTATATGTACCTATTTCCGATCCAATCACGACTAAAGCATGGAAATGTACCCTACGGAATCGTAAGGTATGCACAAACACTGGTTTTTTCGGATCTAGGGGCATTACTGCAGACGTCATTACTACTCAGCACCTCGCGCCAGCGGCGTGTACACTAGCACATCGCACAAAGGTGTTTGGTTTACAAAAGCTCGTGGAAATACGTCCTGGCTTTTATAGCACTAACCAAACACTGGAGGTGATGTACTCATGGTGCTGCAATGACGTCTGCAAGACAGTGACTAACCTTTTCATCGAGGAGGGACAGGTCGCTTCGTGGGATGGCACTACAGCTCTAAGTACCTTAGGAGATGTAGGTGGATGCAGTCCCACTGCAGGTCAATGCACTACTCTAGACGGGGTAATTGTTTGGCCTGCCACAAACTTTACAGCACAGTGCCATTATCGGCCACAAGGTAATTACACTGCGTCTGTATCAGGGAACCACATCATCATCGATGATTTGCAGGTTGCCCTGAAGATCCCGGGAAACTCTCGTGTGTTTCGACTGTGTCCCGACCTCCGGTTGAATACAGTACGAACGGATCAGGGTCTTCTTCTACGCATCCACGGAAGATTTAATCTGACCCAGAGGTTATTCGGATTGGCAAAGGACTCCGTCCCTGACCCCGTCAATGCCAAACTGAATTACCTGGCTCAGCAGATCAAAGAGTCGGAAATTAACAATTTTCGATTCATGTGGCTAGAGTTGTGTTCTCACGCTCAACGCTACCTTGATCTGACTTGGCAGTTGCTTCGTTTTGACCCTACACTAGGAGCCCGGGCATTCCTTCAGAGGAATGACCTGACGGCGGAATTTACGGGTGAAGCACTGACAATATGGCCGTGTCAAAAGGTCAACGCCACTTATGTCTATCATTCGTACCGAGTGGGAGACACCTGTTACAAGTATCTACCCGTACAGGTTGGCGGTACCATTTATTTTGCCACCCCCGGTGGCCCAGATCTCACTAAATTCAGTCCAAAGGTGCCGTGTGACCACCACTTTACAGGGATTTTCCGAAATCGCTCTGGCTGGTTTACTGAATCTGGCACGGTCCATGTGAGCCACATTCCGCTTGAGCTGTTCTGGAAGCAGCGCTTCAACGTCACTCACTTTGACGCTCCTGCGCTCTTTCATGATCAGTTGGCGATGACCCCTTCAAGTTTTGCTTTCTTTAAACAGTACGTTTACAAGACTGAGCAAATTGAAGCGGTCTTGAACCGGTTGGTAAACTATACAGCTGGTTTATCCCTACAACCAGATACCCTGTATCAGGCGGTTGCAGGGGTAGGGACTGACATCAGAGCCTCACTGGAAGGTGTTGGTCTGGCAGCAAACCACGTGATTACTGGTCAGCAGCACAACCTCATGCAGGGCTTACAGTCTCTTTTGAGCGGACCAGTGCAGCTAATCTTTAACACACTTATTGCCCTGGCAGTACTGGCCGGTACAGGATTTCTCATCTACGTTGGGATCTCCTATTACCTCAGCTACCGCCTGCGGAAAAGACAGGTTCGGTTTGTTAGCCAATACTCTCCGTTGAACCTCCTCCGGAAAGTTCAGCGTTGGGTAGGTTTTCATTACGTACAGAACGATGTGCCAACTCAGTTAGACAGGATCACTCCGTGTTTTGTCGTACTGGTTGACCACAAGGAAACTCCAGCTTTCCTTGATACTGGTTGTCCACGGACTATCATTAGTCAACGCCTTCACAAAGCGCTGATCAAAGAGAGTCCGAAGGCGGCGATGGCTTTCCAGCAACATCACGACTTTAATCCATTGATGAGTATCAATGGTAAAGCCGTACATACTCTCCTTTCAGGACCGTATGAGATAATGTTGCCTGGAACCCGTCAGCCACACACACGAGTGGATATACATCTCCATGTGTGTAAGACTACGTCTCCTTTCTGGGCACCGGTCGATCTGATTCTTGGATTGGACTTTTTAGAACAATTCCAGAATATTACGTTTGACTACCAACAACATGTCTGTCGATTGAATGCGGTAGAACTGCCACTTCTGTTGACAGCAGCCGAGATTGATCAGATCGAACCCTGGTGGGAGAACACACGTTCACTATCAAGGGCCTCCCACAGGTCCGGGTCTCGCTCACGATCAAGGACTTCGTCTCTTTCTCGGCCACCCTCGCGAGCTTCCTCCATTGCCTCATCCCGTGGGTCAACCAGAGGAAGTAGGACCTCTTCTAGACGGGCTAGTGGTCATTCCATGGCCAGGTCAGGGTCAAACTGCCCTCGACCCCCGCCTGGAAATTCTCCAGTTACACTAGAGAAAGGCCGTTTTCGCGAGCCTAGTGACTCTGATGCACCTGCATCCCCTGTACTAGAGGTGCCACCACTCTCTGATGTTGAGGTTGAATCACTAGGAGCTACGCAGGGCTCAGGAGAGAGGCCAGATCATGTACTCACTGTTCAGGTCCACCCAACTCCTGAGGCCAAGCCGGAAACATCGGTTGGCTATGCTCTGGTAGGTTTACTCAGACGCACTGGCTTACCCATACCGAGGCGAACCAATGCGCCAGAGTCGAGCTTTGATGACTCTGTACCTGACCCAGGTCATGTAGTATCAGCTTTCTACCCCACTGAGATGAGGACCCCTCATATCAAGGTTCTACTGAACAATTGGGTAGAGGCCAAAGCTCTAATTGATACTGGAGCAGTTTTCTCGCTCCTGGATCACAAGTTGGCGGTCCAGTTACCCGACTTGGTACTCACAGAGACTAGGGCTCGCCCCATAGCAGCCAATGGGTCCCCGATTCTACTGCTAGGCTCTGCCTATGTCACGGTGACAGTGGCTGATGTCTCTGAACGGATTCAAGTCCAGGTTCAAGAGAATTGTTCAGCTGAACTAGTCTTGGGGACGAACTTCCTCGGACGTTTCAATTGCGTCAGCTTGAGCTGGGAGAAATCCTTTCTCCAGTTCAAGGAACTTCGAGTTCCGTGTGAAGGCCTCATCCACAATCCACCTTCTGCTCGTGGGGCACTACCCTTGCAGGAGTTGATTGTCCTTGAGCCTCGCTCGCTAACACAATTCACTGCACCTGTACCTTCAATATATGCAACTGTACCCGAAGTAGCTTTCTTCCCTAAGCCTCTTTTGGGCCAACAACGTAATGTATACTTTGCTGGTACTGTGAGTACTGTGACCAATGGTCGCATACCCCTACAGGTAGTTAACCCAAGCACACACGCAGTGGTTCTCTACCCACACACGACCATCGGTCATGTGCAGATGCATACTGATTCCTTACAGGGATCGGCGGTCAAGTCTGATACCATTCTTGACCGTAAGTGGGTTGAAGCCAATGCTGTGATATCTTCAGATATCTCCTCACAGGATAAAACAGCGTTGCTCGATCTGCTGGTCGCATTTACTGACCTCTACGCGGTTGATGAAAAGGACACAGGTTCCACTGACCTCGTGCACCATGAGATCAGCACGGGTGACGCTCGCCCAGTCCGCCGTTTCCCTTACCGCACCGCGCCCAAGGAAAAGGATCTCATCATACAAGAGGTCAAAGCGCTCCAAGAGAAAGGTATTATTCGGCCTAGCACTTCTCCCTGGGCTACTAACACCGTCTTGGTTCGCAAGAAAAATGGGTCACACCGGATGTGTGTTGATTTTCGTGGTCTCAACGAGGTCACGAAAAAGGATGTCTACCCTCTCCCACGGATTGATGATATCCTGGACACACTCAAGGGTATGAAATACTTTACTACCCTTGACCAGGCTAACGCCTACTGGTCCATACCTATTGCCGAGGCAGACAAAGAAAAAACGGCGTTTAATACACCTATTGGACTTTACGAGTTCAACTATCTGCCTTTTGGTCTCTGCAATGCCCCTGGGACGTTTCAACGCCTCATGGACCTGCTTCTTACAGGACTGCAGTGGCGCACTGCACTGACCTATCTCGATGACATCTTGGTGTTCGGGAACTCTCACACCCAGATGCTTGAGCGCCTGACGGATGTGTTTACGCGTCTCCGTCAGGGTGGAATGAAGCTCAGACTGAGCAAGTGCAAGTTTTCGCACTCTGAGGTAGAATATCTCGGGTACCGCATCTCACAGAAAGGTCTCGAACCAGACAAAGTCAAATTGGCTGCCGTCCAGGATCTACCCATTCCACAAAACGCTAAAGACATCAAGTCTTTTCTTGGTCTTGTGTCTTATTATAGGCGTTTCATCCCTGGTTGCGCTCGGCTCAGCGAGCCGCTGACCAAGCTCTTACGGAAGGAAGTTACCTTCCAGTGGTCAAAACCTCAGCAATCGGCGTTCGACGAACTCCGAAGGCTGTTGTTGAACCCTCCTGTCCTGCGCCATCCGGACTTTACGAAATCCTTTATACTTCAAACTGATGCAAGTATTTCGGGGATAGGAGCAGTTCTAAGCCAGTTGGACGAGAATGGATACGACCATCCTGTTGCGTACGCCAGTAGAGGGTTAACAGCAGCTGAGAAAAACTACACTATTACGGAGTTGGAGACTCTCGCTGTTGTCCATTTCGTCAAGCACTTTCGGCCATACCTCTTTCAACATGAGGTGGTCGTTCAGACCGACCACACTGCTGTTAAGGCTGTGTTGGAAAAACCGAACCCTTCGTCCCGGATAGCTCGGTGGGGCCTCGCGTTAGCTGAATTCAAACTGACTATTCGGCCGCGGAAAGGTCGGTCTAATGGTAATGCCGACGCATTATCACGCCTTCCTGATCCTAATTCCCTTGCCGGGGAGAGTATTGACGATATTCCCCTATACAGACCCGAGGGAGAAGTTATGATGATTTCCGATGGTGCTCAGCGCCTGGCGAACTCATCCCAAGGGACCACCAATGGTGCGCAGCACCTGGCCAGGTCTGAGTCTTATGCAGAGATATCACAGGATGCGCAGCACCATGACCTTCTCGCAACTCAATTCAAGGATCCGGAATTAGCCTCCATTCTCAGGTCACTAAAACCCTACGGTGATCAGAATGATGTTAATGGCTACCACCTGTTGGATAACATCCTTCAGAAGTGGACAGGCGAGTCCAACAAGATTGTTGTCCCTCGTTCAATGGTTACTACCATTATTGAGGCTCATCACAACGACATTCTTGCTGGACACTTTGGTGCGAAACGTACCGCGAGGCTTATAGCCCGCAGGTACCACTGGCATTCCCTCAGTGCGGACGTCAAGTCCTTTTGTCAGCGGTGTGATCTTTGCCAACGGAATAAACCTGCGAGACAGAAGACCCGTGCAACTCTGAAACCGATTTCCATTACGGGTCCGTTTCATCGAGTCGGTGTCGACTGTATGGGACCAATGACCACTAGTGAAAACGGAAACCGATTTATTGTAGTTTTTATAGACTACTTTACTAAATGGGTTGAAGCTTTCGCTACTCCGGACATCACTGCGCAAACTATAGCTCGACTTTTTGTTACTCAAATTGTCTGCAGACATGGGGCACCGCAGATTCTTCAGTCTGATCGTGGTACTGATTTCACGTCCAAACTGATGACTGAAATCACTGCCATTTGTTCAACTAAGAAAATCCACTCCACCGCTTATCATCCCATGACAAACGGAGAAGTGGAAAGAGCTAACCAAACGCTAGCCACACGGTTACGTATGTATGTCCACCAAGGCCATACTGATTGGGATGAGCACCTGCCGTATTCTGTGTTTGCTGTCAACATTAGCATGAATGAGTCCACAGGGTATTCACCCTTTGAACTCATGTATGGTCATACTCCCATGCTACCTGTTGATGCAGCACTCTCATTCAATCCTCCGGCCCATATCATAGACGTTTCTACTTATGATATGGAGGTCAAACGGCATTTTACAAATGCCTTGACCTTGATCCAGAGCAGAATTGAGAGATCACAAGCGGCTTATGCTAGGTCCTACGACCGCATGGCACGAGATGTCTCATACAAGGTTGGGGATCAAGTGCTCAAACTGCGCACTACTGGAAAACGTGGTCTAACGCCCAAATTATTGCCCATTTATGATGGCCCCTACTTTGTCACGAATGTGGCTTATCCTAATGTCACCATTCGACTTGAGACTGATCAAGAAGATACGGTGCATGTTAATCAGCTCAGACGCTACGTGTCACCAGCTCAGCCTACAGAAGAAGAGGAGATACCTTCCACTTCCCAGGTCATCGAGACGGCACCTTTGTTGATCCCGTCAACAAATAGAGATTTTACACAAGATCTCATTGACCCACATCTTGATGCGGAGGTCGCCGACCCGTAATCAAGTAGCTCTTCTCTTCTTTACTTACGGACGGGGTCGTCCTTTTTCGAAGGACCGCCGTGCCCCTCACAAAATACCCACTTCTGTCCCAAGCTGGAATAGCAGTGTAAAGAAGAGAATGAGCAGCGATCAATGCATCTAAACTAGGGTATTGCCTCACATTGCAGGCGCATCCATGCGATAGCCTATATCTCGCCTCTAAAATTTTTCTTTTAGTCTCGTTTCAGATTTCACAAATCAACCGACAATTGGCAACTTCACCGAAGGGATCAAATGACGTCAGCAACTTCACGCATCTCCAATGGACGTCAGCAACTCCACGCAACATTGACACAATTCCACAAACCAGAACATACCAAAAACCACTGAACCAGCAACCGCTCGCCGCCACCCTCACCTGAACGTTTGATCGTCGCAGCCGGCACAAGGACGAGGACGCCCTTTTTCGAAGGACCGCCGTGTCACGTGCGGACGGATTTCGTCGAACGTCACGTGATTCACATCACAATTTTTCATTATGTTTTTCGTTATGTTTTGTGTTACAGTAATTTACATCAATTTTGCGTTTCGTTTTTATACTTTTTACATGCAATTTATGTGTGTACTTTTTATGTTTATTTCTGTTGCTTTTGCGCACATTTATTTCCGTTTCGATTTATTATTTTCAATCGCACACGTAGACTACGGTATGTGCCCGCTAGTCAAGAATTTCCGTTAGAGATAAGCTCTCCGAGCTCGTCGCTGTAATTAGAGCACAACGTGCACTTCTTATCAGTAAAAACTAGCGACGTTTCACAACGTGAAACGACTAGTTGAAATTCTCACTAGTGACGTTCCTATGTTAAGCATGGAGAGTGAAAACTCGCCCCAATGCTTAACGTTGTGAACTGAAAATGTCTATGTGATCATAGGCATCTTCTGCAACGATTTCCGCTGCAGAAGTTAGCTTGGGGGAGTGTTAACTCCGCCCAAGGCATACTGTAGTCTATGGAGCCCTTTAAAAGGGCATGTTTTGTCTTTTTGTCACTCATTATTGAGCCTAACTGGTTTTCGTCGTTTAGCTTCACGTCGCGTCCGCCGTCGATATATTTTTATAGATTTTATTGTTGTCAACTGCGCCTTGCCGTACGTCGAATAAATTACCATATTTTCGTCCCCGACCTACACACCTACACATACACACAGTCGCCTACAGTAACCCGACCGTAGGAACCCGTCACCGTCGCCGTTAGTGTAGAGACCCGTCGCCCCTCACCGAGGAAACGTTAGTTGCCGCCGCCTGCCGTTTAGCAGCCGCCGAATCCCCACGCCGAATCGCTCGGAGTTCGTTCCCACATCGCCGTCCGTAGGACCCCGTATCTGACCCCGTACCCGTCGCCCAGCGCCGAGTAATTTGAGAAGAAGTGTCGTGAGTCTTCTCAGGGGTTATTGTTATTGAGGGTTTATTTGTGGGAGTCTCCCCTAAGCTAGTTTTCCCTCAGAAGGACCCTCAGTTAAGAAAGCCCTCAGACCCTTAAGGTCAGGGCCAATAAAGGGGATTTAGGTTAACAATCGGGTCCCCTACAGTAAGCCATTCCCCGAATGGCACCGTCCCCCATTCCGTAGAATGAGGATTAGGGATTGACACCCCCGACCCGGCCGCGTTGTCCATTATTCTACAGCATTAACCCCAGGACAAGGCCGAGATACACCATAGGTTTACCTGTGGTAGTATCAGCTGGGTTGGGTTCCCGAAACAGAACACATCACTGGAGCCACCCCACGGGGTCACAGCATGTCACCTACCGTGTCATGGCCATGTTTCCTATGGGATATGGTACGGGTTTGCCCGTCAATGTGACTGATCACCCAATCTGTTTAATGTGACATGGCTCCACATCTGTTTAATGTGACACTACCGAACGAAAGGGAAATTTTCGTTTCATTCGGTTCGGTTGTGGGTTACCATCGGTCATTTTCTAGAAAATTTCAGTTATCCTTTCCGATCTAAAGTGGATTTTCAGGCTGAACGTTTTAAGCTGTTGGCGATCCGTTCCGTTCCGTCGAAAAAGGCAAGTATAAATGACCCTTAAACCAAGGCCCAAGGCGAAGTCTGAGCCTAAGATTATGCATAAGGCTAAGCCTATGCCTAAGTTTTAGCTCAAGCTGATAGATATTCGTGATTTTGGAATAATCTGTTCGTGCATTTCCTAAACGCAGCCGCAGCACAAAAGCATGTGGAACTTTTTGATGGCCAAATGTACGCGGCATGTTCCGCATAACTCACCACTATCACTGAAATCAAAATTTTTTGTAACATTATGACTCTGGGATGTGTTTTCATTACATTACAGCTTTTTACTCTGGTTTGTTCTTTTTCCTTTGTTGACTTATTCCCTACTACATCCTTCTTATTTTGAGCCACTTATTGTTTTTTTGTTTAATTTTTTCAGGTTGTGTACTTTTGTTATACGAGTATTTTATACATAGTTTTTATTACATTATTTTACCTCTCGTTGCTTTATTATTTGTTTTTTGTTCTGCTTTTACTGGGTAATTATTTTATTCATTTCATTCTATTTGCTTATTTCATTTCATTAATTTAAATTTTTTTGCAATTAAGCTCCTTACAAAACAATTTTAATAGGGACTTCTTGTAACAATTTTACATACTTGCATAGAACTTTTTTCATTTGAGAATAGCTTTTTTGAGACTTCGCTGTATTGAGGACTTAGCCGAAATAGTACTCAACTTCTATTCTTAAATTTAGGCAAAAACTGAATGATTTTAAAAATTCTTTTAATTGTACTCTAAAATACAATAGCGTTTTTACAAATAAAAATGATATGGAAAACACATATAAATTAAAATGCAAGAATTAGTACGTACATAATCATAAAATTACAAATTAAAGAAGCAACGGATGCATGCCGGTTATGTTTGTTTTACTGCGGCATTTTTCTTAGATTTCCGGGATTTATGACCAGAGTTGACAATCGAAAACGCAATCGAAGACTTTTTCATTTGATAATCTTTCAATGTGGGATCGGGGGTTAGGGGCATCTGCTGTAAAAATAGAAAATGAGCAACTAGAAACATCTGAAATACAAATTTATACATATGTCTTGCTCAAACGAAAAGTAAAAATACATTCATGCGAATAATAATCGTTTTTAACTTATTTTTGTAGAATTCTTACCAATGGTACATTCAGCATTACTGAGGCATCCCTTAGACTTTCAGATTTAGTGCATTCTTACAGGAACTTTTAACAACATAAATATAATGGGGCAAGGCGGTCTGAGAGCAAAACTTCTGGGATAAGGTAATTAAAGCCAGATTTTTTTGATCAATTCGCTTAGAAAGTCTGAAAATAGCTCAGAAGAACGGTAATTGTTGTTTAAAAACTATAAAAATTTGTTTTTCATCGTGGGAAGGGAGCAAAAAATGACACTTTCAAGTATTCTTTGCTCAAACACGAATGAAAACTTTCCACCTTTTTTCGTGTAAAAAATGACGGGGTCTATACGCAGTGTTTTTTTTTTTGCTACATTTGCACTATAATGTGGAAAAAAATCTGGAATGTGGAAAAAATTTTTGAGGTCTTTCCACAAATGTGGAAGAAAAATTTGGGGTTTTCATATCGAAAAGATGCATTTTGGTTCATTTTAGGAGGTCCAAATCTCAAAATTTTCCGGCGCTTCGCGCCGGCTATAACTTTAATAATCACCATTATTCATTAAGTAGCTCAGGCGCCGCTTTTATCATGTCTACCTTCATTTATCACTTAATCTATAATTGTTTTCATCATCTTAAACGTAGTATCTCATGTTTTAATTGGTAATCTTCAACATTTTATCATAATATTTAATGAAGATTGGCATTTTTTCCTTTTGAGAAAGATCAATACGTCAAGTCTCTACGCTTTATGATGCGATTATTTCTTTGCTAACGTAAAATCAATTCAAAAGTTTCATGGAAATATCTTTCGGAAATTTATAATCTTCTTACTCATATATTTTCGATCAAGTTCATGAGAGTTTACAAATAAATTACAGATTTTAAAATTTTTCATGTAAAATTCTAGAAGTTACAACTCTTGAACACAGAATTCTTGAAATAAATGTTCGGAAAATTGATTTTCCAGCATCCAAGAATGTCAATATATACCCAAAAAATTTTCCGGAGGCTTTCAATTGTCATCATAGAGGACTTGACCATTCATTTCTTGTGTAATTCAAGTCAATTATGCTCTTGGATAGTTTGCTAGAAAATTTGTTCAACAATGGGACTTTAAGACGAAAAAAATTTTTTTCCACATGTGGAAAAAAAATTTGACCCCTTTCCACATTTGTGGAAAAAAGTTTTGACCAAAAAAAACACTGTCTATACGGCTAATATAAACATAGACATATGGTTGGAAACATACATGTAACGAGGCCCCGAGGTCTGGGGAGAGGGAGTCGGGCCACTTTTTTGGGGCCGGGGGTCAGTAATTCCCAAAATTTTGGGGGGAGGTGTCTCTGAAGAAAAAAAATTCGATTTTTTCACGAAAATATGAGGGTCCCTAAGGATACCATATGGCTAGCCATAGGATTCGAAAATTCTGGGGGGGAGTCACTCAATGGCTAGCCATATGGCCGACGATTTCTGGGAGGGGGGTTCCTAAAGCACTCCCGACCCCCAATTACATGTATGGTTGGAAAATTTTGGGGTGTTGCCATATAGGTAGTCGCATAGTGGGCGATTTCTGGTGGATGGAATTCCTATAGCACTTCTCCCAATTACGTAATGCTAAAGAATCCATAATTTTCAATTTGTTATCAGAAAATGAAAGATTTCGATATAAATGAACTAAAGACCATTGCGCAAAAAAGTGAAACTACATTATGTACTTGTAGACAAGCTTACATTCTGTGCAGTATTTGGTTCCCGCCAAAAACGTTTGAATTTGCTGCCAACCGACATAAATTTCGACGATTTCTTTGCGCTCTGGAAATATATTTCAGCTCAGATTATGATAAAAGCAGAGAAACGGAATTTGTATAAAATTTTAGGTATCTCAATGACACTCCTCAAGGTGTCACTCGATCGAGTATACCAGAAGATGCTTTGGAAATATAAAGTACAGTAAATAGCACATTGATATCTAAGTTTTAAAACAACTATAAGTCAATTTCAAAAGCGCTTTCCGCACTCACGAAGTTTCGATTACCAACGACATCCAAAAAACCTTCAATACTTTTGGCTCCTGCTCTGAAGAATCAAATAGTTCGAAATCTCATGCAACGGACTGCTAGCTTCAGATTGCGAAATAATGGACTCTCAGATACGTTTTTCCAATCAATGTAAATAATTTCAGCAGCTTTATGCCAATCCTCAACTATATATCGTAAGAAAATTCGTATCAAAGTCATCGACTGGGAAAACTTTCAGTATCCTTGAAATGCACTAAAAATTTTAAAATGTTGAAAATCAACTGAATTCAACAATCAACGTTCATATGTAGCAACTGTATCTCAGCCTCAAAAGTTTGGAAATAAAATTCTTGATCAGTGGAGTCAGGGATTCACAATCGTATGGACTGTTTTATAGAAATATATGAAAAAATCAAAAATAACAGAAACAAGTGTTATATCCAAAATTGCTCCATATCTATTGAAGGACTTTTTAGCTCAGTCAGACGTTTGAGTCTTAAATTTTCAGTACGACACGACATATGTTTTAGTAAAAGAAAGAAAGAATGCTTGCTGTCCGGCTTCATCATATTCCAAGTCGCTTCAGGATAACAAACTTTAATTCTTTTCTATACACCGTAAGGTCTACTTGTGCATTAGACAATCAACATTTTAGCTTGAATCCCAAATTTAAGACTGCGTATGACATTATCCAATGTAGACGCTTTTCGGCTAACTTACATGCTTTAACGTTTTGGACGTCGCCGATGAGCTAGTTGGCGATGGCGACGATGATGAATATTTGGATGCTGTATCGTCGACCTTCCTTTTAGTTTTTTCGACGGTAACTTCGGGCGCTTTATAGTCATTCGAAAATCTTACGTCGTTTTCTTTAACTTCGGTGGATAAAATTTGCGTTTCGGTCGGATAGAACGATTTTAAATGCGGCAAAACCATATTATTGCGGCGGTTTAGTATCGTCAAACGCCGGGACCAATTTTCTGTCGGAGTTAATATACCGCTAAAAAATTGCAAAAACGGGGATGTCAGAAACCAGAGAATGAGTTAAAACTGCTTTAAAGTTGGCTAAAAACTTTAAAAAAGGAATTTCTGAGAGTAATTCAATCGAAAAAAATCAGATTATGTAACCTAAGATTAAATTGACTATTAGAAATAAAATTAAGCTCAACTGAAAGATATTCCCAAAAACGGAGAATAAAATCAAACCTATTTTCTGGCGTCACGGCTTGGTGTTGAATACTTTCTGTACTGATGCCGTGCTCGAGAGTGATTTTCAAAGTGGGAGTCAAGGGCCGTTTAAAAGCCGATGCTAACGGGTCTAAATGCATAGAAATGGCCACTTGTTTTTCTACGATATTGACTTTCGGTGTCTGATCTTTTGACGGATTTTTCACGTTATTAGGCGTCAAAGAATGTTCGACCATTATATCCGGTTCGTTTTCGCAACCCAAATCTGATGATGAGACAATTGAAATGTGTTCATAGAATGATAAAAATGATGAGAAAGGAATAATCACTTCAAAAAGTTTACAGACTTGACGTATTGATCTTTCTCAAAAAATGTGTCAAGGGAAAAATGTGAATCTTCATTAAATATCAAGATGAAATATTGAAAATTGCCAATTAAAACATGAGATAATACGTTTAAGATGATTAAAACTATTAAAGATTAAATGATAAATGAAGGTAGACATGTTAGAAGCAGCGCCTGAGCTAGGAAATAAATAATAATGCTTATTTAAATTATAACCGGCGCGAAACGCCGGAAAATCTTGAGATTATGACCTTCTAAAATGCACCAAAATGCATCTTTTCTGTATCCGATATGATCAAACACATGACTCAAAAAATTCTGACAAGCCATTTTTGCTTGTTGGACTAAAATTCTACAAGCCATTTTGCCAGTCCAACAAGACATGGCTTGTAAAAGGCTAAAAAAAACTACGCATAGACCTCTACTCTCAAGTCTACATATTATACGTGATACAAAACGGGTACCCGAATTACCCGTGTACCCGGCTATACCCGGGTACCCGCGGGTACCCGGGTAATGGTTTTCATTTTGTACCCGGGTAATTCGGGTACCCGGTGTGAAGCTCTAGATACATATACAAAAAGCGAATAAAATTGGTACGTCTGGATCGTTACAATTCAAACATATATATGAGTATGTACGGAAGAAATGCGAATGATGCACGAAAAACCCCAGTTTTTAGAAGAATAAAAGGAGAAAAAACTCTAATGATGATTTCAAGCCTCTTCACGTATCTAAACCGCATAGAAAAGAACTTTTGATGGAAGAAATCTTTGATTTGCTAATATAATATTTATCTGCGACTGCGACCCAATTGAGATGTAAGATGAAAAGATATTTCATTCATTTTATTGCTTACTATGATCGAAGAAATGATCGGCCGATCGAACACTGCGGAACGTCTCGCCACTATCAGCGCTTCTCAAACTATACAAATCTTCCGGTCGAGTTCTAGAATTAGCGTCCACTTGAAATGAACCATATCTCGACTGCATTCTTGGCGTAACAAAGGCATTCAGAGCGCCTGAATTATAAAAAATCTTGTCCTAAAAGTCAGAGTGAGAAGCGAAATATATGTTGAACTGTTGCGTAATAAGCTTAACCGACAAAGTTGGGAATAGAATTCAGATTGATATCATTTTCAGAGCATTCGAGAAAACATATCGTTCAAGCTTATATTTTGTTATAATTTCTTGCTTACTTTTACAAGAACAACTGGAAATTTAAATTTTCACGTAATTTTAGAAACTCTCACTTTTACTATGTTCGGCAGCTGATACATCCAAGACATGGAATCTATTCAAAGCATTGCAACTATGATGGGACTGCTTTTCCAACGTTTTACGCTGCAAATTGATTATTTCTTCGGCATGTTTCATTTTAAGCTGGTCTATTTGACGTTCGCGATCCAATATTCGTACTTTTAGCGCAGTATTTTCAGTTTGCAACTGATTCGCTACTTCGTC
Source organism: Romanomermis culicivorax (assembly GCA_963922205.1). Classification (NCBI taxonomy): domain Eukaryota; kingdom Metazoa; phylum Nematoda; class Enoplea; order Mermithida; family Mermithidae; genus Romanomermis; species Romanomermis culicivorax. The sequence continues at coordinate 360,852 of CAWUHX010000201.1, forward strand.
AATTTCTTTCAATCGATCGCTAGAAATTTTCTTTTCGTTTTCGTCTAAAAGCGCCACTTTATTTCTTTCAAATTCTAATTGAACTTTCAAGTCGTCGAGCTGCATATTCAAGGCCGAGTTTTCTTCGACTATTCGTTTGTGTCGCAGTTTCAATTCGGCAATTTGACAATCAAGAGTATTAAGGGCATCTATTAAAAGACCCATTACACAAGAATGACAAAAAATCAACTAAAAAATTGTGAATTCGCATAGAGCAAAATTTTTCGAGTTCGAACGGGAGCTAAATCTAAAATAGAATTCGTCGAATTTATTAATTCAGATTTTTCCCAACATTCTGATACCCAAAAACGTGAACCAATAGAGCCTACCTCTTTTTTCATTCAACTGGTGTTCTTTTGATGTAAGTTCCGAGTCTTTTTTCGAAATCTCGGTATTCAACCGATGATTATTTTCCTTCAAAACATCAAGTTGATGTCGATGTTCAATGGCCTGAATTTTCATCGTTTCTATATTCTGTTTCAATTCCAAATTTTCTGATCGCGAAATTTGTAGATCTTTGTAGGTGCGGTCGGCCATATCAGATTTTTCCGAAACACTGGATTCTAGCGATTTGACCTTGTCCAACAGATCGTCACTTTTGGCATTTAACGATTTAACCTGAAAAATTGACTTAACAAGTAAAACTCATGAGTGAAAGCAACAACGAGATTCTTCGACTTCCACCAAAAAATGCATTTAGAGCCGCAAAATTTTTTACTGTGATTCCAACAAATGGTAGTTTCTCCGGGAAAAAACTTGCTTCATTGGTCAGCGATGAAACTGAATCCGCAAACTGCTCTCTTTCCTTCGTCAACGTGCAAGAAAGCTCGTTGATCAACGAATCTTTTTGCACCACATCCATTTTGAGTTGCTCAGCCATACGTTCATACTTTTTATCACTCTAAAACACAATATATAAAATTTTAAACTTTGAAAGTATTCTACATTACGACCGTTTCGTCATGATCACTTCCGAACATACTTCCACAGAAAAGTTCATTTCGTCAAGTCGATCGCGGTATAATTTAAGCTCGCTCTGCAAATGAGTCTGCTGTTCTCTCAGATAATCACATTCGCGACGCGAATGCTCATCTTTGTTGTCGATTTGTGATTTAAGGCGATGAATTTCACAATTTAGAGCGTTTATATTTCTTTCTTTGGTTTCTAGTTTTGACGTTAATACCTCATTCTGAAAATTAAGAGGATAACCCATGAAATGATGAATGCGTTACATGTATAACATCAAAACTAAACGAAATCTACTTACTGTGTTTTCCAGGACACTGTTTAATTGTTTCAAACATTTTATTTCCAAATCGCAGTCATTCAGTGATTCTTGGTCCGCTCTTAATCTATGAGGAACAAAAAATATTCTTGAACTTTATTAACAAACAAACTTTATTCAAATTAGTACAGTCTTTAATTTAAACTAACTTTTCTATTTCAGAATTTTTCTCACGGAGATGATTTCTTAATTGTTCGATTTCAATAATCGCTTGTTCATTATCGCGTTTCAATTTTTTGTATTCTTGATTGGATTTTTTTGACTTATGGATTTCGACGGCTGAAAATGTACATACCTTATGCAAAAAACGCGTTATGCATGCAAGAATTTATCATCTTACTCAAATCCTGAATTTTTTTACCAAAGTCGCTACTTTCGACTTTTAACGAGTCAATTTCGTAATTCTTTTCGGCTAAAAATTCTTTCAAACGTTTAATTTCGAGATCTTTTTCTCGTATCTGCCTCTGAATAAAAATTCCAAGTATGGTTATTAAAAAATTAAGTTAATCACACAAATTATGCAATCAATATTCTGAAAAATGACAGAAGAATGCCTCAATTTGATGACTTCAACGGATTGTTCTACGTATCCATGCCCTGCTTAACCAAATTACGAGTACAATTCACCGGAATTCGCTACCTTAAACTGCACCAGAGGCGATTGCGACAATTTCGATAACGGACTACGACTTGTAGTCGGAGTTTCGACGTTAGCCGACCGATTAACTTTACGATTCGACGTTAAGAAATTTGCGACCGGCGTTCCAACAGAATTGTCGTCCATTAAACTACCTGAAGACGGTGACGTTTTAGACGGAAAATTTTTCTGCGGCTCTTGCACATGTGACTCATCGCCACAGGCACGAGAATGATCGCCGTCGCCGAGAGTGATGTCGACACTATGATACGTTTCGTCGAATTTGAGACGTTTCGATAGATCTTGCAATGACGGTTCAACTACCAGAGGATAAAAAATGTATATCAATATGAAGACACGAAACAGAATTTAAGAAAGAGGTCGGTGCGAGAGTTTTAACAAACATTCTTCTATGAATATGGATTTTATGTAATAAAATTTTTTACATAGACTTTTCGTCTATGTAAAAAAATTCGTACATATACTTTCCGCAGTGGAATTCATAAAAACATATTAGAGATGGGGCGGATCCCATCTCTTGACTACTTCAGATCCGAATCCAAAAACTTTACTTCATCGAGTCCAGATTCAAAATGAAAACATCTGACCGGGTCCGGACTGAGTCCTGTATATAACATATGCACATATATACTTTTTTGCACAAAATCTTTTCTTGTGTTTGTATTCATTTCCTTCATAACACAAAAGAATTTGGTATTAACAATTTAATGATGAAATAGCAATTTATGTGCAGAAAATAACGAAATACTTTTTCGTTTTTCAGCCACAAGCATATTGACTTTTCTATAAATGTATAAAAATATATAAATGCTCAAGCCGAAAAACAAATCCTTTCAAGGCTAAATTTATTGATGTGTCGAAATTTAGGTCAGAAGCATCTGTTATATATATCTCAATAAGTTCACCTGAAACAAAACTTGTCACAATTTTAATCCCTACTTTTCTAATCAACATTTCAAAATCCACAGAAATTACATTCACTTCGAACTACACAGCATAGCATCATGACGCTCTAGCATCGTAAAAAACACTCGAGCAGCTGGCATTGCAATTAATAGGAACACTGATGAACAACTCTGCAATAATATTTTAAAATTTCAATCAACAAATTTTGTCTAAATTCCTAAAAGTTTTTCTTGGATTTTAAAAAAGCTTGATACTTGGTACAAAAATCCAAGAAAAAACAAAGGACACTGATCCCAACAACACATATAAGGCACAAAATTGGAGATAAATGTGAAATGCATAAGTGCACAAGGCCCAAGTTTTAGGTGGGGGATAAATGTCAAAATTGTGGCTTATCAATTTTTGACAAATTAAAGCCATGATTTTACTTTTTCTTTATGTCTTTACTGGTTCTTCATCTTTGGCAGTCTTGTGGTCCATTAAATAGAGGTGTATCGGGTAGTGTATTTTGAGAATATCGAGTCCGGGTACCGGGTCCGGATCCAACAACATGGTCGGGTAGTTTTGGATCTTGCTCCGGGTTCGGGTACCCGATACACCTCTACTATTTAACAAGTTTATTGAAAAGTATTGTCCAAATAAATAATAAAATTATTTGCCGCTCAAACCTCGTAATTAATTTTAAGTTTATTCTAAATAGTATGCTCTGCTACTCATTTATCAGACCAAAATTTAAATCATCTATTGTAAATTGAAATAGGGATTCGCTATCTAAATATCGGTTATAAAATGTCTAGAGATATACAATTAATAAATGGTTCATTGTTTGAATGCTTAGGCATTAAATTGTTAGTCTGCAGGTACCTAAATTGTAAATATCTGGTTCTCAAATTCATCTAATAGTAAATCACTGGTCTGTAGGTACCTAAAATCCAAATATTAAATACCTACTCTTCAGAGCTGTCAGATAGTAAACCACTGTTCGTCGACACTTTAATAGTAGATATCTGATCTATGAATTCTTCTGACAATTTATCACTGGTTTTTAGGTACATAAATCATCATTAGTTACATGGTCTTTACAATGATCAAATAGAAAACCACTGGTCTATTTGTATCTGAACAAAAAATAATGCCCAGACAAGAAACAAACCATTGTGTTTAGAATGCTCACATAGAAAATCACTGGCCCACATGAACGCAGATCTTCAGAATGGTACGAAAGGAAAGTTCAGGGCTGGATCTCAGTCAGGGAATAATCTAGGGATTCTTCCCCTGCGAGCAGATATGGTGAAATGAATATATTTAATGGTTTTGTGACAAAATGAATCATAAGATACGAACATTGAATTAATTAGGATAGTTTATAGGAAATCGGCCTACATATTCAGACGGTCAAAAATTGCTGGATCGATTTTTTTTCAAAAAAAAGCGAACTGAAATAAAAAGGTTTTCGTATTAACCTGACCTAAAGCTCGACAGTACCAGATCCGGATATCCTTCTCATCCCAAATGTCCATAAAGTCTTTAAAATAGACATATAACAATAATGAAATTTTTGAACTACCACAATTTATATAACTTTTAAGGTGATACACACTGTCATTTACACAGCTAGAAAGCTTTGCGGTTTATTTATCTATATGTCTTGGAGTTGGAACTAATGAGTCAATTTTTCATAAATTACATGTATTTTCCACGTTTTCGTACAAAATTTTGAAGCATTCATCAACGCCCGACTGATCCCTATCAATACTATCACCGCAACCCGTTTCGTGAAGCGTTAATCGATCAGAAGTTACCATAGTCGTTGTTGCACACTGTAGCGACTGTAACTTCCTACTGTCCACAGTTATTAAAGTTTGCACTATCTCGAGTATTTGACGCGGTGCGGGAGACGGCAATTTATCGCAAATGGAAATATACGAAACGTCGGTTGTTAAAGCAGCATTCAAAAGAAGCATACCGATCTGTGCAGAGTGTAATTAATTTTTACGATTAAAAGTAAAGGGAGGAAAGTTTAGTAGCTGTTCGCATCACGTAATCATTCGGGATGTTTCTTAACAATATGACAATAACGCTTTGACACAAAAATTTTCCTGTTCCCTCATTCAAACTTAATATTTACAGTATCCTCTACCTTGCCCAATTCCAGGTCGTCACCATGCCTAGCCTTCTCGATGTCTATGCTTTTGATGACGTTATTACCATAATAACCGTCCAAGAACGATACAATCGAATCAAATTTACTTTGATCCGTCTTGGAATGGCTTTCGATCAGCCTGAAATGGTTGTACAAAATGCATAATTGCATACAAGCCAATAAAGTCAGTAAATTAAGCTGGATTCAAACGAAATTAAAAATGTATTTCGATAGATTTCCAGTCATACATTAAAAAGATCAGTAATTTTGGCAGGGGTAAATCGATGATTTCGAAATCCTAGTACCGTGATTTTTTGGTTATCGGCTTGTGCTACGAGAGTGTCACAGTGCAACCCAACATGTCATCTTATTTTCCCAGGGTCTGCAACAGTGCTGTTGACCGTTTATAAAACCTAAATAGTTATCTAGAAATCAGACGTTTCTGATAAATTCGTGCAAAACAGTACAAATTATGCGGATTTCAAGACGAGAGCAGGCAGACTGATTTCATAACTAAGGAAATCAAGAAGCAATTTTAATTACTTTGGCAATCTTTTTGTGCTCAGCTTAATTATTTGATAATAATTGTCTATTATGAAAACTGTACACTATTGCATGAAGCACATTGAATTATACCCTAAATCAACTTTTTTCCACCATTTTTCAATGAATTTGACCATCTAGTGCACCACTTTTCCCCGGGTAGCAAATGTTTCCAGCGGTTTGGAAAAACATTTTAAAAAATTACCGTTCAGCCAAGGTTCTCTTGAAAAAACGCTCATAGATAATTCATTTGGAAAGCACGTACTATTTAATATTTTTATAATTTTCTGCTAGACCATATGTCAGATAGAACTGGAAATTCGTGAGCCTACTCAGCAAATTATGTCAATTTTTCGAGACTATCATTCAGTGAATGCTTTGTATAGACGACCTCAAGTGTAGCACTTGCTTTTCAAATTTTTTTAAATTATCAAATTTACAATTTTTTTATAAAAAACAGTCTGATTATTGTTGTTTAAAAAACTCATAAAATTCGTGTAGATGGCGGAATGCTCTGAGAAAATTACTTTATTGATCACTTATCGTTCAAAAACAATCCATTTCTTCTAAAACGGCTTCTCAGTTTTTCATCTATGCTGGCGTTCCATACCTGGCCTTATGCTAGTTACATGATTGGTGCATTGTGACCACGTAGCTAGTCATATACATAGTCACCAATTTCTGGAAGATTCTATGTATGGCAAATTATAGGATTTTTACTGCCTAGCTCGAACTTATCAAAAATGCTTAATTTGTAGCACATTTTCTTGATTTCCCAGCAGGTCCTTGACACTATCCAGCTGATTGAAAATATCACCACATATTTCAAGTCTGAAGTTATCAACTAATTCATGTAAAATGAGCCGAAAGCTAAGACACTTTACACAATTATCAGTGGCGCCCCATGATTGCACTCACCCTGAATTTTGCGCGATCGCATAGAAATGCTCTCCAGAACGCAGATCCCGCATTCTTTCGACTTTTCCAAGGCCAACATCTTTCGCGTTCACCTAAATGTGAAACAGTTGACACATTTTCTTTTGAAACCAGTAAGGCACATGCATGTACACACAGGAGACAGAGGTCCTCCATCCTGAAACCCCAAATGTCTTTGTCTGAACACTTTAAAACGGTCATTCAAATAACCCTGCATGAACTTTTAGAAATCGACAAAAAATGGCCGAAAATCGTTTTTTTTACATTTCAAACATTATATTTTATCAAACTTTCTACAGGCCACAGCTTAGATTTGACTAAAAAGCATGACATTTTGCAAAAAAGTTCAAAAATATCTCTGTGAGAAGCTAAAAATGTTTGTCTCAACATAAAGAACATTGATTCCAACATCGCCTAAAAGATACAAAAGGATAATAAATATAACATATTTAATTATTTTGCGGCAAAACGAATCGAAAGAAACGAACACTGCGTGTTGAAATAAATTTATCAAAAGAATTGACAAGAAATTGACTTGAATATAGAGGAAATGAAAACTTAATGGCTTGAAATTTTTGTAAAAAATAATGCAAATTGAAATAAGTAAAGTTCTTATTGTGCCCGGATCTCAAGCTTCGAAAATATCAGATCCCGACCCGATCCAGAAAATAGGTCGTAAATCTGCGTAATCGGATCCGCCGTCTCATATTTAAAATATAAATTAATCAAGCAGATATGAACATTTAACCGGGGGGTTGTCCTCAACCCAACTCGGTGGGACTCGGTACCCAAATCATACCTTAATTGGGGTGGCATCCCCCAACTTGGTCGAAGCTAGTACCCAAATGTTGGAACCCCCAACTCGGAAAAATTTGGAAAAAATTAATTTTTTTAGCCTGTTTTGGGAAAATTTTCGAAATTTTCGGGACCCCATCCCCAAAATTTTCGGATCCCATACTAAAATTTTGGGTTTACTCCCGTGTTTTTTTGTGCATGGACATTGTGCCAATTGGCACAAAAAACCAAAAAAATTTGTGCCAATGGCACAATAAATTTTTTTCTCCCTAAAAACATAAGTAGAAAAAAAACATAGGTACCTACTGAAAATTAAAAAAAAAATTTATGTCAAAAGTTTGGTAGAAACCTAATTAAAGATACTTTCACCGCATTAATTTGCATAAAAATCACTAATTTGCATAAAAAATATGATTCGAAAATAAATCGAATGCTGCCAGAATTCAAATATTTCTATAGAGTTGGCCAGGCAGTTAAATTTTTCTTTAATTTTCGGCTACGAATTTCTTTTAAACAACCATTTAAAGATGAAATTAAGGATGTCTATAATTGCTATCTCCTGGAGAAACCTAAGTCGAAAGTCGCGTAAATTTCTAGCTGAAAAATTGTACCAACAACAGTGTTTTTTCTGCACCGGTCTATCTACTCAGTGCAGAAAAGTCAAAAACAATTTTTGCACTGCGGTTTTCTCCAGTTACCACTGTTTTTCCCCCGGGCCTTTTCCCAAAATGGAGGAAGGGTCAAAGTTTGTTTCCCCATTTTCCCGAAGTCGTTTTTCGCTTAAAAATGCTCGTCAACGCTTTATTTATGTATTTTTGAGCTTTTTCAAACCTTATGGTGTTTTTAGAGCCTTTAATTCATTAAAATTGAGGAAACATTTGAAATTTGAGTTTGATCGATGTCCAATCTACAAGCACAGTGGAACAAATTTTCCAGCAAACTATCCAACAGCATAATGACTTTGAATTATATACATGAGAAATCGATGGTCAAGTCCTCTATGATGATAAGTGAAAGCCCAAAAAAGATATTGATCTTTCCAGCGCGAAGCGCCGGAAAATTTTTTTGGGTTTTCTGCGACGCTGGAAAATCAATTTTCCAAACTTTTTTTTAAAAATTGGATTCGAATTTTGTGTCCAAAAATCGTTATTTTTAGAATTTTATTATTTGAAAAATTTTAAAACCAGTAATTTATTCCCAAACGCTCATAAACTTGGCCGAAAAGATATGAGTAAGAAGAGAATAAATTTCCAAAAACTACTTGCGTGAAGCTTTTGAATTGATTTTACATTAAGAAAGGAATAATTGCTCCAAAAAGTTCAGGGACTTAACGTAGACCTTTCTGAAAAAATGTGTCAAGGAAAAAATGTGAATCTTCATTAAATATCAGGATAAAATATTGAAGATTACCTATGAAAACATGAGATAATACGTTCAAGATGATAGAAACTATTGAAGATTAAATGGTAAGTGAAGGTAGACATGTTAGAACCCGCTAGAAATAAATAATAATGCTTATTAAAGGTATATCCGGCGCGAAGCGCCGGAAAATTTTGAGATTATGACCTTCTAAAATGCATCTTTTCTGTATCCGATGTGATCAAACACGCCACTCAAAAAATTCTGCACCAGTGCAGAAATAACCAAAAAGAAATTCTGCACGAGGCCTAAAAAGTCTGCACTGTGCAGAAAAAAACAGTGACCAACAATGTCAGTTTTTTGGTTTATATCAAATACAAAAAATTAAAATATCAGTTTCTAATCACACTGAATTAACAGCGGAAGTCAAGAATTTCTATTCATTCATCCGTCATAGACAATCTCAAAGTTTGATGCGATAATACAAATATACTATTCGAATAGAATTCGCTTGCGTTCAAGGCAAGTGAAAGTAGTTTACATTATAGCCGTCCTATTGACTTGGCGCGACACGTTCTGAACTTCTAAAATTTCACGTTCTCAGCTCCTAAAATGTCGTGTGTCTGAAAATCAAGACAATTTAGTCTTCAGCCACTAAGAAGTTTGTGGCAATTGGCGCGAAAATTTTTTTGTGCTATTCTAAATTTTTTTGTGCAAATGAACCATGTTCCGGCACAAAAAGAATACTGGTTTACACCCCCTTCTCAACTGGTCGGACCTTCTACAGGCAGGCTTTCTTGCACACAGCAACCAAATTTCGGGCTGTGCAACCAAATTTTTTCTGTCAAGTCGCACAGTGCAACTTGAAGCATGAATGCCCTTTTGATTAGGCTATAGGGTTTCCTGTCCAGAGATGCAAAATGGAAAATAGTGAAAATTTTATTTAATAATTTTTCTACATTATTCTAGTGCGCGGTTAGAAAATGCCATTCTAGCTAATGCTTATAGCTTTTAATTATCAATATGTTTTGGACAAATGTTTGATCTTGAGTCGTTTTTCGACAAATTTGACGAAAACCAAGATTTTTCTCCTTATTTTCCTGGAATCTTTTTGCGATCTTTAAAAACGTTTTGACTTTTATGTGATTGAAACATTTAGAGTAAGACAATGGTAGAAGTTCTTGTTGGTTGAAGAATCCAATCTTGGTTGCTTGCCTCATATCTGTAAGAGGTCCGACCCAGTAGGGGGGGGGGTTAACCTAAAACTTTGGGGTGGGGATACGAAAATTTTCAAACTTATGGGGGCGGTCGAAAAAACCCCAACACAGTCGAAAAATTTCAAAAATTTTCCCACAAAAAGGTTTAAAAAGCTACTTTTTTCCTTATTTTTCCGAGTTTTGGGGGGGGTTTGGGACTTGGGTATAGGGTTGACCAGGTTGGGGGCCCCTCAACCCCAAGCCCAATTACAGGTATGGCTTGTCTAGTTTTTAAATTTTACTTTGCCCGACTGAAATTTCATTGAATTCACTGAAAAATTGAACCTTCTGTCTAGTCTAGGTAATACAAGTTGAGATTAAGATTCATTTTCCAGCGTTCTAGAATATCAAAATCCGAAAAAAATTTCAGCGCTACGCGCCGGACAAGTAACTCATAACCACCATTTTCCCAAAACTCAGAAAATTGGGTTTTTTAAGCCTAACCGACCCGAATCGACAAGAAAACAAGCTTTCTATGATTTTTCCAATAAAATCAGGCGAATTTATTGATTTCAGAATGACCAACCAAAATTTTTGCACCCAAAATTTTTCTCCAGGTGCGCACTACAACCTGGCCTGTGCAAAAAACTGTTTATACAGAGAGGTATGAATGTTGGGACCTTACAACTCTCCAACTTCCTCCCAATCCCATAACTTGAAATTTGAGAAAAAAGAGCCTTTATTGGAAGAATTTCAGATTTATTCGGTTCTTTGGTTCACATGTAAAAAATCTTCGATGAAAAAACGTTGATTTTACCCAATTTAACAAAGTAATTTTGGCGGTATCTTTCAATTTCATTGTCGATTCTATTCTATGAACAATGCAAGTTGTGCAACGACGCAGCTTTTGTAACCGTAATCACGAACGGCGTGATGACGATTTTGCGTGTGAAATAAAATCGCGGTCGGTGTCGGTCCGATATAGCCGCGGCGATGGAACGTCGCAGTACAATACAGTAGACATTCAAATTTTTGGTGCAAATTATGACATGCTGCACTTAAAAATCAATCTTTCTGATACGACACAAATTGTTTTATAGAACATAGATACCGATTGATTTTAAAAAAAGTTATCAAAAGTTATGAAAGTTATCAAAAAATCCGCGCAAAAAAGAATTTCCTGAAATCTATCTTGTTTGGTGAAATCATCTTGAAACCTCGGGTCAAATAAAAAAAGGACAAAGACAACGTCTTTCAGTCATGGTCATCAACCGAAATATCTTAATACACAGACTATACTCCATTCATTTTAAATGATCGATGCAGCGGCCGGAGTTTCGGAAAATACGGTCTTACTAAACATCAGGAAATTGAATTTTTATAATCATGAAATGATTGAAAAGACTTATAAGCAAGAAGTCTGTTTCATGAAGAAAAAAATTATTTAATAGAGTCGACGAGTCCTCATAATTTTTAATAAAGAATTTGGTTGCGACCTCGCTGCATCAATCAATTCAATATAAATGGGATATACAGCTAGCTACGAAAAAATTTCTGTCAAGGCGTGGAAAACACGGTAAGAGATCAAAATACATATCTGCCATATTAAACCTACATTCCATAAAATTGGCGAAAAGTAATATAAAGTCCTTTACTTTGAACTTACATGCAAAGTAAATGTAGTACGGAAGCATAGTAAGCTTATTACTGTAATCGATGTGAAAATTTTTATCGTCCATGAACGACAAACAGATTCCGTGGATCATCTCATCCAGAAATCTGGTGAAATGGTCAAAATTTTTCGAGTAGCATTTATAGTCTGTTTTCTCACATGCTTGCTAATTGGAAAATGACTAAAACGTCAGCAGAAAGCATTTACCAAGAATTTTTTACTCCAACAATTATTGGAGATCAGCTGAGTAACTCACAAACTGACAGTTTTGTACGACATGATCTGCTTTTATGCAGTATAAACTTTTCTAACGTGAAAAGCAAATCGGAAGCACTTTTATGGTAGTCGCTCCGCCTCCTGCAGTAACATCGTAATCAGAAGCATCTTTTTATGAGACTAACAAGAAAACATCAAATACTCCATTTATTTAAATATTTGATCACGAGACGATAGATAATAAACATCCGCATTACGCGTTAAATGGCTGGTAAACGATTTTCAAAGGTACAAAAAATATAAAAAATCCGCGGAACAAGTTGAAAAAGTGAATTTCAGTACAACTACTGTTACAATATAGTTAATTATTCTCCAAATAATTGGTGGAAACAAATTGCAAAATCGCGGATCAATCCTGACGATCAATTTGAATTCAGAACTTTACCATCAAACAAAAAAGCGATAGATAAAATCGTACAGCTCGCAGCTTAACAGGAAGCATAAACAATAAACGTAATAAAATAGTATATACAATTTTACCCGTTGCACTGCAAAAGACAAAACTCGAATTGAAAAAGTCACCGGTGTTTCTGAACATGTCAGGTTATGTACGACCTAACTACAGCTTTTCGGATAACCAAGCAGCATTGCAATTAAAGTATACTGAAATTCACGGCATCGTAGTTTACTATGAGCGATTTTTTTCATTAACTAGAAAATTCAAGAAGAATTGACGTTAAGATCATAGACAGCAAATAATCACTACGCTTGAATCAAATGATTTTAGTGTCAAAAGAGCATGAAAAACTTTACAAACTTGGCTTGTTCAAATTGCCTGCAAGTTCACAATTATTTCCAAATTTTGACAACGGAGAAAATTTATTCAACATATTCACTATTCATGACAAAAACTGGTTTATTCATTTTGTATACCCACATCTATTTCTTACTGACAATTTATTTAAAAAACGTGCCATAAACCATGAAAAGCTTTAGAAGAAGCATTGTAAGTATAGGGCGCAAAGCTTCCAGTGTGCTGAAATGTTCGTTCTCGCAAATAGCTTGAAAATAATTCTTCCAGGATAGGATGGATGAAAAAAGTTACCATAAAAATTTTTACTCACACTTCTGGTGATTTTTAAATATGCATAGTCTGTTTGACAACGTTAGTCAAAAATAGTTATAGAAATACATTCAATCGAATCAATGGTTCAAAACCTACAATATGAAGAATCAGAAAACCTACAATAAATTATGGGTGCACGGAGTAAATCTCTATCAACTAAGAAGGCTTCTAAAAATCTGCATTAAGAATTTAATCGTCGTACAAATCCTTGAACTGCGTATGTATGAATCCATTACTTCGAAGCATTTACAAAAGACACGTTTTTCCTCATTAAGATTTTTTCCGATATTTTACACTAAAAATGAATGTTTCACTTACACGATAGAGATGTAGGTACACAAATGTCAAGTAATCAATGATCTGTCGTCCATATCATCGTTCAAATGGGCTTATAAAGCAAGGTGGTCACGTATTTTTTTCTGTAGCGATGTGTGGCGCTCAATACCATGACGTCGTCTTTGATTGATAGCGCGTATAAATGGTTCAACATCACATGATTTGGTTCGGGTAGAACGTTTGGATCGCAAGAGATGGGAGTATCTTTGTTTAGAATAACTTGCAGCAAGTGCGGCGGTAAAGCGGGAGGCGCGTGCGATTTGTCGAACGCTCGTCGAGGAGGGATGATTTGGCCGTACTGGCTGTAAGAAAGGATAGTAAATATGTCATGGAAAAAATTCAGTCAAAATCTTGGCTGTATGTGAAATATATTGGCACCCTCACAATACAGTTTTTGGAAGGACGCTAACGAAAATCATCAACCGGTGTTGATTCCAGAGATCGGCTGCGGCCCATTGAGTTACAGATTCCCTTGGAAGTAGGAGTGAACCCGATATTGTAAAAAACTGAGTCATGCAGAAATTACGACCACTATCTCAGTACAAAAGTTCATAACAATAATAATTTAAAAAAGCGCAATTTTCATTTTCGCTAATTCGAATATTTTCAAATAATTTCAAATTTAAAGAAAAATTGAGTAAATAATCGAATGACATAAATGAAACGGTATCATAAAATCGTAAGAAGTGTTTCATCAGCTGAAATCATTCCAAAGTCTGAGAAGAATTCAAAATTTTTAAGGAAAATTAGGCTACTTTTTATTCAGAATGTATCCCATTAAAAAGAAAATCGATATTTTATAGAAATGAAGCGTCAAAATTTACTTTCGCATTGTCATTCATAAATCGAGATCGAAGTTTTGTTTTACTAAACCTATTTTCATGCAAATGAGTATTCGAGCTACACAACGATTCTACTGAATTTAAAAATTACCTGATATCGGCACCATTGGTCTCATTGCTGGACTCAGTGTCGCTCGTATCGCTGCCGTTACCGCCGGCCGAAGGCGCCGTCAACGACTGGCGTTGACTGCCGCCCGAATCAATGTTGCGCGACGCGGCGACGGCCTGCGAATCGCGATCTAGGGCATCGAACACTTCAAAATCGGCTTTGTCAACTAGTATTAAGTTATTATCGCCACTTTTCGGAAAATTGTGATCGCAAATTGTGCGTCCATCTACAGTAAATCTTAATACACAAAAGATGATTGAAAAATGTATCAAGTAAATACATAAATGTAATCGGGAAAATTGAAATAGGAACCATACATGTAACTGGGGAGAAGTACCATGAGAACACCCCTCAGAAATCGTCGGCTATGTGACTAGCAATATGGTGACCCCAATAAAAATTTGCCAATCCTATGGCTGAAAGTTTGCTAGCTATAGAAACCCCATTCTTTTGGTCGAAGAAAAAACAATTTTCAACAAAAAATGCGTTACGCATATTTTCATGATTTTTATACAAAAATAACTTTTTTAAACCGTTTTTCGGACCTGTAAGGCGAAAAATCTATTTTTTTTCTTCAATGATCCTCTCTAAAATTTTGGGCAATTGATGACTCCACCAGCAAAAAAGTAACTTTACACTCTCCCTGAAACATCGTAGCTCCGTTATATGTATGATAGAAAGATCCCACAGACTTAGGCAATGTGCTGATATTTTTTCACAGCTACACAGTGCCGTAAAGCTACAAAACAAAACCAAAAAAAACCAACTAGAAATCGACTATACTTCATAAAAATCCTGAGCTGAAAACAGGCAATCACAATTCAAAAATCAATCAAACAAAAATTTGGATTTTTCAACCAGGGAGAACTTCTGACGTTGCGTTCAGGGGGGACTCTTGTCCCCAAAAATTTCAGTCGTATAGACAGTTGTCACTCCCATAACTTCTGTTGTCGACAGCTAACCACCACACAGCCGCAAATTGACGAAAGATGAAAATTTTTTGGTCAAGAATGATTTTTTTAGGCACAAAAATCGGCCAAACGGCAAAAATTTTCGGCGATCCGAGCCGAAATAATGCTCAGTATCACTTTTAGAGCAAAGATTCGCTGATCACGAGCATATTTTTTCTTTTTTTTCGAGAAAAAACGCATTTTTGAGCATTTGCTGACCCCAACCACCAAAAAACTTTGGAAAGTCGACTACTCCCTCCCCATCAAAATGACTTTTATCGTGCATTCAACCGGTCAGAGCATTTAGAGCCCTGATCGATCCAAAAATGGCAAAAATGATGACACTGGCTTATTCAACTAACAGTTGTACAAATCTCCATGCTGAATATTTTCTCTTTATTATAACAATTGGCGTTATACTTGGAAAATATCTCTTTTAATGCAAGAATGATTAAAGAAAGGTTGAGAATTGATAACTCTATGATAGATTAATTAAAACGCATACTCTGACATTAGCGTCCGTAGTTTATTTTTTTATATGAAAATCAAAAATCTAACTGACCAACAGCTGAGAATTCTATTGGCTACGTTACAAGTATACAAATGCACATTCTAAAATAAAAATAGACATTCAGAAGTTTGACTCAAACTTCGAACAGTTCAATAGCTTCTCGTGTCTAGTGTCCACTGCACGAATTTCGTTTTCGTTACTTATTAGCGTGATTCCAAAATATTCCTGTACGACAATGCTTAGCAAAATGAGGAAAAGGGTAACTTGGAAAGCACCTAACAAAATATTTACAGTTATAATGAAAGACTCATTCGGAAAAATTCGTAAAATCAATGAGTTTTACGCTGAATTAAACGAAAAATATCTGGAAGTTTATGATTAATTTTTTTCACTTTACTTGTGAATAATGACGTGTGACAGTATTCCATAAAACCAAAATTTGGGGAGGGGGGTCGAAAAGACCCAAAAAAGTCGAAAAAATTCCGAAAATTTTCAGAAAAAAATGCCGAAAAAACCACTTTTTTCCTTTTCCAGTTTTTCCTAGTTTGGGGGGCGGGGGGTTGAGTAGTTGGGTATAGAGTTGACCACGTTGGAGGTGGGGGTCCCAACATTTGGGTATGGGGTTCGATCAAGTTGGGGGTGGGGGTCCCCCCAACTCCCCCCCAATTACAGGTATGCAAGATACACATTTCATAGGACTACCATAGGGTCAGAACCCCATTTCTGAGGATGGAAAAAGCCGAAAAATGTTTATTTTCAGTAGAAAATAAAAAATAATCTTAAGTAGTACCAATTTTCGCACTATGAACAGGTATTTTTGGGATTTTTAGGCTACTGGAATCAATGTTGGAATGCATTTGGCAAAAATTCCGAAAATTTTCGCCCCGACGTTAAATTTTTGGCAACCTAGCATATATATAACCCCATTCGTAAAAGCTCTGCAGCTAATCCCCCAGGCTATTGAAGTCAGCTGTATGTATTATAGAACCCGAATGATCAAGTTCGTCGAAAAAATTTAAAAAAATGAAAAAAATAAAAAGCAAATGTTTGTCATTTCAAAAAAACAATAACTCAAGCGATAAGAAAGTTCGTGCAGATTAACTTTGATGGTGTTCTGTTCAAATATTAATTTTATTGGGAAAGTCGATAAAAAGAACAAACTAGAATTTTTCAAATGTCGTTGCTCGAAAACGACTATTTATTTTCACTCACTAACTGCAATATCACTATTTCGTTATATATATATATATCACAGACGGCCCCATAGGGAGGGGTAGAGGGGTATGATGGGGTATTAACTCTACCCGGAGTTCTGAGATGTGATAACTGTTTGCCTAATTTTG
The DNA here is from genome assembly GCA_963922205.1 of Romanomermis culicivorax. Classification (NCBI taxonomy): domain Eukaryota; kingdom Metazoa; phylum Nematoda; class Enoplea; order Mermithida; family Mermithidae; genus Romanomermis; species Romanomermis culicivorax. Next base: position 377,817 of record CAWUHX010000201.1, read on the forward strand.
AGACAAAATGACGTGCTTAGTGAACTTTTAGCTACACTACCCCAGAAATTTTCAACTTTACCCCTACCCAAAAAATCTGACCTTGGGGACATCTGATATGTCAAAAGCTAGATGAGGAACAGGAACAAAATCCATAAATTGTTTCAAACTATGAAAAGTTTTTATCGTTTTTTATCCTTAAATAAACTTTCATTGCACAACTTGTGTGGAATTTTTATTCGCTTTACCAATCAAATTTTCCGACTGGAAAGTTTTGACGGCACAAAAAACTGTTTGTCAAGATCCGAGCAGCAAAAAAAATATTTCCAATTTTCCGGAATTTTTCCAATTAAATTTTAGATTATCTATCCCTAGTTCCTACGCTCCAAATGAATATCGTAGAGAACGTATAGGCTTCGATATGAAAAACATTTTACGTCATTGTTTGAAGAACAACAAAAAAAATTAGGTCGGTAGTCGACCGGTTTTTAATCGATCATTTTTCTAGTTCAATAATTAGAACTTCAAGACACGAACGTTCATATAAAAAGTCAATAAATTTATGATGGAAAAATGTTCAGCCGCTTTTTATCAGGGTAAATACATGATAGCGTGAGCAGCGGAGGGCAGTATTTTCAGCAAAGAAAGACTAAAATTCCATGCTCTCTAGATATTGTAAAGACGACGGTTCAAGTTCAACTATTCGCAAACATGGCGAGTCGAAAAGAGCCGGAAGCATTGTGGAATGTGGAGTTCAAGTTTTCAAGCTGACAAATAGCCTCCTCAACGATCTCTCTTCAACAACTCTACGTGGAGAGCAGACAATTATGATTCTTTAAAAAATAAAAAGTTTTCAAATTAAGCTAAATTTCCAATGAGAATTTCAAATTTCCTCTGCATAAATAATCTATAGTTCCAAGTTGGGGCGCCCCTCAAATCCCCCCAATTGCAGATATGGTAGAAACTAGAAAATTGTGATATTAAAATAAATGAGCGCGATTTATAAGTTCCTTTGAAAGAACAAGATGACTTGCTTTCGGGACTATTGAAAAGAACTACAAAATTTAATGTTGAACTCACAAATATTAAAGAAGCATATAAATATATGAGAGCATGAAGTGCAATGAGAACCTCCTGACGGGGAGTCGTCACATGGTACCTGCGACCCACTCTTATATCCAACATAACTATCCCCGGAGCAGCCGTTCGAAGCCCACAACTAAAATCCAGCATATGGAGAAAAAAGTGAGATTGTTTGGTGCCCTGTGCCGTATAGTTGTTCTATGAGATTTTTGGGACTAAAACACGTATTTTTAGACATTTTTAGAAAATTCATCCCTCGATTTCCATCCCGAAATGGGCCGCATCAGCTGACCACTTCCGGAGGGTAAATGTGACATACCTAAAATAGAAAAAATTTAAAACAAAATTTTCCCTATCATTTCACACAGAAACGTATTTTTCATAAACTCACTTAAATTCATGACGTCCTTCGGGTAGATTTATTATAGTCGTAAAATCGTTAGCACTTCGGACCATTGGAATTTTTTTGCGCCACCCGTCCCAACTCCCAGTGACGCAAACCGCCTTAGCGTTACCTGCGAAACGTTAGTAATTATTATGTTGTCACTTTGAAAAATAACTAAGTGACGATTATTTTATTTGACATATGTTTTCCAATTGCAGAAAAATGCATTTTAACTTGTAGCATTTTGGAAGTAAAAATCTTGAATTTCAGATAGGGATCAATGGACAGTAGATGACATGAAATTCCCATAGGTTCATACCAAATATGCACGGCAAGAATTTTCCAGGGGGGAGGGTCCTCTGACTATCCGGGGGGTAGGGGATGGGTGAGCAAAAAAACAAAAAAAAGTTTTGAAAGCTTGCTTTTCATACAAAATATGCACGAAAATCATCAAAAAAGCTGTCTTGAAGAAAGTTCAGGGGGGTGTTTGACGATTTTATTGGGCTAGGGGGGGTGGCCAGGGTCTCAGGTATGGGGGTTTACCCCCTACCCCTATGTGCATGTATGGTTCGTACCAGAGGTCCCCAAGGTCGAAAATTTAGGTAGGGGTAAAATCGTAAATTTTAAGGGTAGTACTTGAAATATGCCGTGACCTTTTTTTTTTTGCTCACCACTTTTTGCCAAGGAGGGGGGAGTTGTAGTACTCTAACCACATAGAACTTACATAAATGAATAATGCCCCTACTTTATGCTTTTTACAGTCAAAAAACATTTACTGGTTTAACTCCATTTTCCAGCTCCCAATCGTGCAACTTTAATGCACTAATTATACGTACAGAATAGTCACACTTTGAAGACTGTTGTGCCAACTGATTCCTGCACATTTCAAGAATCGGGCACAAACGTTTGGAACAGTATGGGCTTATCCCATCACTGATTAGGCTTGGAAAAGTGCTTCGAATTGAAAGTCCTGATGCTGAATGTGGCTTTAGTATTATTAATCCCATTAGACTATGAACTACGAGTTTGAAACCAAGTACCACTCCTGATCCACGTCAACAGACCTCACATGTCTCAACTCATAGCAGGAAAGTATGCCGCAGCTTGGGTAACCATACACGCACAGAAGACCCAACGCAGAAGCGGAGAAAAGGAAAGGAGAGCATGAAGAGGCAGAATTTTAAGAACATAATGTTTTTCTTCCCAAGGGGCGATTTTTTGATTAATCACATATACATAAGTCATTCATTATTTCATCTCCTAATTATATTTATAATGATTTCCTACAAGTAGTATATATTAATGTACTGATATCCTTTCCTAAAAATCGCTATATGGCACAGAAGTTGCATACTTTCCCATTATCATTTGCTCAGTAAATGTGTCAAAAAGAGCAGTGAGTAATTCCTCAGAATCACACATTCTGCAATTTTTCTCGAATTAGTATAACCTACTGGGGAGAGGATGAAGTCTACCAAAATTTTTTGGTATAGTGAGCTGTTTTTATGGGGGTAGTAAATGAATTTTCAAATCTAAGACGGGGGTAATACCCCCCCCCCATACCCCCCCATGGGGTGCTCTGGTTCGTACATGTAATCGGGGGAAGTACTATAGGAACCCCCATACATGTAACGGTGCCCCGAGGTCGGGGGCGGGGTCGGACGATTTTTGGGCGGGCGGGGGTCAGTAAGTCCCCAAAATTTGGGAGGAGAAGTCTCTGAAGGAAAAAAATTTCGATTTTTTCACAAGAAAAGTCCGAAAAAAAGTTCAAAAATGGTAATTTTTGTTTAAGAAAACCGTAAAAATGTATCCATGACGCGGAGCGCCGAGAAAATTGACGTTTTTGACCATTTTTGGTTCAAAAATCGACATTTTTTAGTATTTTGCCGACTAAAAGTGTGGGGGGTCTCTATGACTACCATATGGCTAGCCATAAGATTCGAAAATCCTGGCGGGGGTCGCCCAATGGCTAGCTATATGGCAGACGATTTCTGGGGGGAGGGTTCCCATACATGTAATTGGGGGGAAGTGCAGGGGGAAGTGTTGGAAAAATACTAAAAAATGTCAATTTTTTGATGAAAAATGTCAATTTTTGAACAAAAAATGATCAAAAACGTCAATTTTCTTGGCGCTCCACGCCATCAATACATTTTTTACAATTTTTAGACAACAATTAATATTTTTTGAACCGTTTTGTGGAATTTTTTGGTGAAAAACTCAATTTTTTTTTTCAGAGACCCCTCCCTCTAAAATTTTGGGAATCAGTGACCCCCGGCTCCAAAAAAGTCGTTCTATCCCTCCAGACCTCAGGGCCCCGTTACATGTATGCATGGATTCCTCCAACCTATAAAATACGTCATTTCACAAAGATTTTTGACAGCTGTATTAAAAATTTCTCTCCTTACCTGTATATTTTAAAACGACGGGAAACTCAAGCATCTCGTCGAACTTAACAATGTTGGCTGTTCTTTGACCGGAACTATAATCGTCGCAACTCAATCTAATCTGTAGACCGCCGCTATCGGTCGTCAAATAATTGGCGTTCATCGTATTGCCGTAGGAAGGGTCGTCTTCCGGTTGCCAAAATGCGTTTCCGGGCGGCGATTGAAGATAGGATCCGCCACCAGTGCTATGATCACGTTTGCCGTGAAACGAGGATCTATCACCGCCTTGTACATTACCCATGTCGATAAAAACGGGTATGCTAATAAATTAGTCTGAAAAATAATCGATACGAGCTCGAACACAGAACAAGTGGACGTCAACATTCTCGATGTCGAGAAACACTCTAATAATTGTCATTATTTATCAAGATGCTCGATGCCAAATTTACAAAGACCGTAAACAAGCCTGTTAAATGCCACACAGCAGAGAAAACCAAATATTTCAACGGTGTGTAATAGGGTTGCAAGTGCAACGGGTAAGGATACTGATTATTAATTTAAGTGGGTTCGATCAATTCAGTAAAGAACAGAATTTTCCAAAGAATAACATTTTTTAACTAGACGATAAAACACCTTCATAGTTAATTTACATGCATTCATCGATTATATCGCTAGAATACCGAAAAACTTTTCCCATTTTCCTAAGGTCGTTTCTTCGCTTAAAAATGCTTATATACACATTATCCAAGTGGTTTTACATGTAATTGGCGGGGGGAAGTGCTATAGGAACCCCCACCCAGAAATCGTCGACCATATGGATAGCCATTGGGCGACCGCCCCCCAGGATTTTCCAATCCTATGGCTAGCCATATGGTAGCCGTAGGAACCCCCATATTTTTGGTAGGAAAAATACTGAAAAATGTCAATTTTTTGATGAAAAATGTCAATTTTCGAACCAGAAATGGTCAAAAATGTGAATTTTTTGGGCGCTTCGCGCCATAAACACATTTTTTCGGTCTTTTTAGAAAAAAATTACAATTTTTTGAACTATTTTTCGAACTTTTTTCGTGAAAAAAAAACCGATTTTTTTTGCCTTGAGAGACCCCTTCCCCCAAAATGTTGGGAATTACTGACCCCCGGCCCCAAAAAAACTCGTCCAACGCCACCCAGACTTCGGGGCTCCGTTACATGTATGGTTTTGAAATAATTCTGACATTATGGAATCTTCAGCGTCTTTAATTTGTCAAAAATGAAGAAACATTTAAATTTTCGAGTTCAAGTTCAATTTTTCCAAAAAGTCCAGTAAGTAAAAACGATATGAGGGCATAACAGCCTTGAATAAGCAGTTGACGTTTCTGCGATCACAAAAAGAGAGTTGAATAAAGATAGACTAATCATTCCAGCGCGCAGTACCACAAGAAATTCTGAGGAAATTGGGAATCAATTTTTCAAATAGTTATTTCAGAAAAATCAGATTCCAATTTTTTTAAAATTTCTGAAAATTATTTGCACGAGGTTTTTGATTTCATATTAAAGTAAAAAGCTTGCACTCCTTGTTTCTACGCGTTTTAAACGTAAATTTTGCATTGTAATGCTACAGGCATCAGAAACTCTCAAAATCAAGTAAAATTTGAAATTTTCTGGAGTTTACTATAATTTTGAAATGTATAAATACAACGAAATAAATTTTATACAAAACATTTCGTATAAGAAATTTATGCTGCGCAGCTCTTCTTCGATCAGAACAATAAATCTCACTGCATATGAGCCAAAATAATTTTTTGAAAGGAAGAAAGAAATCCAGTCAACAAAATCAAAAGAAACTTTTCAAAATTTGAGTCAAAAATAAGCGCAAAATGACATTTTTCAGCAGAATCCCGAGTAAAAATCGGAAAAATAGAATTTCAATAGAACGAACTCGATGAAAAACTGAGTTAATGAACACCATTCAAACTCTAGTTTTTAGCTACTGGATATAAAAAGGTGAAAAGTCAACTTTAATAAATTTACTATTTATTTGCTCAACTTTAAAAACAATCATCAAGTGCAAAGAAAGTATAAGATCAAGAAAAATTGAAATCGCAACCAATTATTTTTGAAAAACAGCGTGAAATATAGTTGATTTGATATGATATGAAAGAGAAGGTGCACTAAAACAATCAAGGCCTAAAATCTGCGTTTTTGTCAAATTCAAATAAATAAGAGTAATTACATATGCTTAAAACCATGAATGCACAAGCGGGGGATTCACTGGGGTCTGGACTCCCCCAACATATTCTTTACACCCAGCAGATACGGTCTGATCCCCAGAAAAAGACGCCTTTTTGGTGAAAAATTCAAAATTTTCGTCGATTTTTTCGAAAATTGTGTTCCTTAATGAACAGCAGATTTCTTACCTTGTGTATGTATACTTAAAACCACCGCACAAGTTTGAGATTCCGACCTTCTAAAGCGCACAAGAATGTCATATTTTTGGAAAGAGCCCAGATTTTTTCCACATTATAACGCAAGTGTAAAACATACCTATGAGATCTCAGGTTGGTTGAGGTGGTAAATCCAAAGTCCATAGGCTTTTTCCAAAATCTTCAGGGGGGTCAAAAATGACCCCAAAACGTCGAGAAAACCAAATTTTTGGCGACAATTTCTAAAATTTTACCAGAAAATGCCAAAATAAGCGCTTTTTTGTCTAACTTTTCGAGTTATGAAGATAAAAACTATTTTGTATATGCGATAAAAGCCATTTTTTGGGGAGGGAAGTAGCCAACATTCTTCAGTTAAGGAGGGTGGGTCAGCTCGTCCTCAAAAAATGTGCTTTTGACCAAAAATGGACAAATCCCCCTGATCAATGAATTTTTACTTTAAATATAATACTGAGCATCATTTGAGCACAGAGCGCCGACTTTTTTTTAAACCGACTTTTGCTCAAAAAATGTCATTTCGACCAAAAGATACGTGAAAAAATTAGCGGAGGGAATCGTCGAAAAATGCCTAGACGATTAAATATTTTCGGAAGACCCTTTCCCTGAATGCCCCCCTGCCCCCAATTGACACAAGGTTTTTTCGGTAGTACAGAACAGAGGTCCCCAAGGTCAGATTTTCTAGGTAGGGGTAAAATTGAAAAGTGTAGCTAAATGTCTATTAAACATATGATTTTTTCTCAAAATTAGGCAACCAGTGATCATTTTTTAGGACTTAAGGTAGGGGGAATACCCCCCTCATACCCCTCCCTAAATTAAAAGCATCATTTCAATTTTTATGACAACTCTCTCCTCTCTTGCTCATTTCCTTCGTCGTCTTCTCAATCATTGCTGGGAGAGTAAAATCTGCTAGGGGTCAGCAAGAATCTGTTGGGGGTCAACCGCCCCCCCCCCCACGTGCATGTTATTGTTATGAAAATTATAATCCAAAAACGCCCCGCGAATTTTTTTCAGTTTTACTAGATTAATTTGTGATATTAGTCTTACATTGTAATCAAAAACGTTATAAAGTATTTTTGTGCGTTTTGGCTAGATGGACTCGAGTCCACCTTTTTTGGCATGACATTTTCTTGGCATGACTAGAATTTTCATTAGTGCAGACCTAATTTTATTAGCACGTGATAAAAAAGAAAACCCTGGTTTGGGCCATCCAATAAGAGCAGTAGTCTGCGCGACGAAGCACCTAGGCCCGTATTTAGAAGAGGGAAGGGGGGATTTCCCCTAAATTTTTTTAGGATAAAATTTTCAGCAATATCATTGTACTATTCCCAAATTAAATTATTATATTTACATACTTTTCGTTAAACATAGAATTTAGCCACTAATCCAAGCACACATAAACTAACTAAAAATAAGTCGTCTTTACTGCAAAAATGATTTTCTTTTTATTGGGTAAATTCTAAAAAATGTTTGAAAATTACCCCCTTTTTCAAAAATCCTGAATACGGGTATGGAAGCGCCGATAAAATTTTGGCTTTCCAGCCCTAAGATGCCCGAAAATCATGCGAATTTAGCCTTCGACTGTCTAAAAAATTTATGTCAACTAGAACTCAAGTTCGACTCAACTCAACTCAACGCTCAAAGTCACTCAACGCTCAAAGTCAAAGTCATCAAAGTCAAACTCAACGCTCAAAGTTCAATGTTCCAAATTATTTTAAGTCAAAATCATGTTTTTTCAGTTTTTTTGTACATGGACATTCGTGCCAATTGGCACAAAGGACCAAAAAAATTTTTACCAATGGCACAAGAAATTTTTCCCGCACTAAAAACATACCGAAAACTTCTAAAAGTTTTATGCCAAAAGTTTGATAAAAACATAACTAAAGATACTTTCGCCACACTGATTTCCATAAAAATGGTGCCTACTTCATTTTATCTAATCACGTCAGTGGGATAAAAAAAAACTGATCGAGTAAACGGTTTATATACGATTCAAAAAGAAATTGGATGCTGCGAAAATTCAGATATTTTTATAGAATTTATCAGACGGATACATATCTTACAGTATGATCACTTAATATGATTTGCAAGTATGATCACTTAATATGATTTGCAGGTACGATGTGATGCATAACTTACAGTATGATCACATGACATGATGTGCAAGTATTATGTGATGCATACCTTACAGTATGATCACATGACATAATGTGCAGGTACAGTTCATGTACTGCATTGTACCAGAAAGTTCTGGAACCGTCCACAACATTCTATAATATTGTTTTATATATTATACAACGTTCTAGAACATTTCGTGATCTTCAGCGATACTAATATAAGGTGTGTTGTTTTGTACATTCATTCATTTTAGTTGTTGTAGTATTTAGTACTTGGATATTATTTAGTGCTTAGATATATTTATGCTTGTTAGTTAGCCTTATTAAACAGCTATTTATCAGCTATTATTCCAGTTTACCAATTATCTTGATCTAATATATTTTCAATTTAGTCCAGTCATTATTCAAGACACAACACAGACAAAATATATTTTTCTTTGATTTTCGGCTACAAATTTCTTCCTAACTTGACACCAATAATAAGGATGGCTTAATTGCTGTCTCCTGAAAAAAAAACTAAGCCAAAAGTCGCGTTGCGTAAATTTTTGGTTGAAAAATTGTGCCAACAGTGTCAATTTTTATGTTCGAATAACACCAAAAATAAAAATTTTGGTTTCCAATCACACCATGCTGATTGAACAGTGGAAGTTAGCAACTTCTATTCATTCCTCAGTCATTGACAATCTCAAAGTTTGTTGCGATCATACAAGTATAAGTATACTATTCGAATACAACTCGCTCAGGTTCTAGACAAATAAAAGTACTTAGTTGCACACCTGTAAGAGGTCCGGCCAGTTGGAGGGGGGGGGTGGGTAAACCTAAAATTTTGGGGTGGGGGTCCCAGCATTTCCAAAATTTTAGGGAGGGAAATCAGAAAATCCCCAAAAAAGTCGGGAAAATTTCGAAAATTTTCCCAAAAAAAGTCGCTTTTCTCCTAATTATTTCCAATTTTTCCAAATTTGGGGGTGGGGGTTGGGTATAGGGTTGACCATACCTGTAAGACCTCCGACCAGTTGGGGGAGGGGGGGTAAATCCGAAATTTTGGGGGGGGGGTTAGAAAAATTCGAAATTTTTCCCAAAAAAGGCCAAAAAACATACACTTTTTTGCAAATTTTTTTAATTTTTTCCAAACTGGGGGGGGGGTTAGATGATTTTGGGTACAGGGTTGGCCAAGTTGGGGGGTGTCCCCCCCCCCAACCCTCCCCCCACGTACAGATATGGGGTTGACCAAGTTGAGGGTGGGGTTCCGACATTTGGGTATAGGGTTCCACCATGCTGGGGGTACCTCCCACCCCAATTACAGGTATGCTTTAGTTGATACCTATTGACTCAGCTCGGCGCGTTTTGCGTTTTCAGCGGCGTTTTTTTTTGCACAGACATTTGTGTTTATTGGCACAAGAGGCCAAAAAAATTTGTGCCAATGGCACAAAAATTTTTTTTCTCCAGAAACATTATTGAAAACTGCGGAAAGGTTTTAGGCCAAAATTTTGGTAAAAAATTAACGTCTAACGCATTATTTTTTTGTAAAAATCATGCCCAACCTATTTTTCAGCTAACCATGTCAGTGAGATAAGAAAAACGGTGCAAGTAGTTCACGACGATTCGAAAAGAAATGGAATGCTGAGAAAATTTAAATAACTTTAGAATAACTCAAAAAACTAGATCTACGAATACAAAAACGTAGAGACTAGTAAAAATAAAGTCGAAAATAGTGTAAATTTTCGGTCGGAACATTGTGCCATTACCAACGATATCGAATTTTCTGTGTGAATGAATCAAACGTCGCAAAAAAGAGAATTTCAGTTTGAAATCCGATGGTGACTGAATAAACAGTATTCATAATTTATTTCCATTCCTCATTCATTGACAGTCTATAAACTTTGCTGCAACGATGCTGATATACAGTTGGCACAAACGCTCAAAATTTTTTGTGCCATTCTAAACTTTTTTGTGCCAAAAACCATGTTTTGGCACAAAAAAACACTGGTTTTCACTTTTCAGCCCAAATGACAAAAATCAAGGAAATTCAGCCTCTGATCAGTCAAAGAATTTGTGCCGTTTGGCACAAACGCTCAAAGGTTTTAGTGCCATCCCAAACTTTTTGGTGCCGAAAATCATACTTTGGCACAAAAAACACTGATTTGAAGTCAAAATCACGTTTTGACGCAAAAAAAACAGAAAGCATTGCGAAGCGGGATCTGTCATCATTTTGATTGGTCGAAAAAGTTTATTGATTTCTACAGTTGTCTCTGGCATGGCAAATTTTCTGGCTTAGGCTTAGACTCAGGCTTAGGCTTATTTTAGGGTTTACGACGCTTAGGCTTAGGATTAGGTTTAGTCTTAGGTTTAGGCTTGCTTAGGCTTAGGCTTGGACTCGCGGTTAGGAAGGAGTAGACTACAACTTTTCGACCAATCAAATTGAAGGTATGAAATTTTTCCATCAATCAAATTGTGACAGATCTCGCCACTGTTTTTTTTTCCCCCGGGCCTTTTCCCCAAATGGGGAAAGGGATCAAAATTTTTTTCCCCATTTTCCCGAAGTCGTTTTTTCGCTTAAAAATGCTCACAGGTGCTTTATTTACGTGTTTTTGGGGTTTTTCAAGCCTTCGAGTGTTTTTAGACCCGTTAATTCATTAAAATTGGGGAAAAAATTGAAATATTCGAGTTCAAAGTTTAATCTACAAGCATTGGAACAAACTTTCAAGCAAACAATCCGAAAGCATAATGACTTTGAATTACATGAGGAATCGATGGTTAAGTCCTCTTTAATGACAAGTGAGAACCTAAAAGGAAAATGATGACAAGTGAGAACCTCTTTAATGACAAGTGAGAACCTAAAGACGACGCTGGAAAATCAATTTTCCGAACGTTTATTTCAAGAAGTAGATTTGAATTTTGTGTTCAGAAGTCGTAATTTCTAGAATTTTACTTGAAAAATTCTAAAACCAGTATAATTTATTTGTAAACTCTCATACTTGGTCGAAAATATATGAGTAAGCAGAGTATAAATTTCCGAAAGATATTTCCTTCCATGAAGCATTTGAATTGATTTTACGTTAGGAAAGAAATAATTGCATCAAAAAGCTTAGAGACTTGACGTATTGATCTTTCTCAAACGGAAAAAATGCGAATCTTCATTAAATATCATGATAAAATATTGAGGATTACCAATGAAAACATGAAATAATACGTTCAAGATGATGAAAACTATTATAGATTATATGATAAATGAAGGTAGACATGCTAAAAGCCGCGCCTGGGCTAAGTAATGCATAATAATGATTATTAAAGTTATAATCGGCGCGGAGCGCCGGAAAATTTTGAGATTATGACCTTCTAAAATGCACCAAAATGCATCTTTTCTGTATCCGATCCCCAAAATTTTTTTCCCCAAATGGGGAAAGAGCCCAAAATTTTTTTCCCTTTTCCGAATTTTTTTCCCCAAAAAGCACGATTTTGGGAGAAAAAAACAGTGGATCTCGCTCCCTAATGCTTTGTGAAAAAACCATTTTGTGACTACAGTAATCGCACGCGGTCATCCACAGTCCCATAGGTTCTCACCTAGTGATCAAAAATGGAATATCACGTAATATCTCGTAATCCTACTTCGACGGTTGCCGGAAACGTCGAATTGGTGGAATTGAGTTGGTTTTTTGATACGACCATAATATGGAAATAGAAAAAAGAATAAAAGCATCCTTCCGACACTTTCGGTCTTTTTCAGGTCTCTTTGCACGTCTATTAGCAAAATATGAGAAAATTCGATATTGTTTATTCTCATATTATAGCTCATTAATTTCGAAACGATAGACGCAGTGATAATCAAAATACACGTTCACTTTGAAGCGCGATTTTCACCCAGTGAAAAACGCTATACTGAAAAAAGCTGAAATCTTCATGACGACAGGGAAGCCAAAATTATCGAAAACCCTTCATGCTAATCTATTTTTGATTCGGATATAAGTGTGTCAACTAATGAGCACTCTTTAATTTCCAGTTGTTTTTTGCTGGTGGGCGAGAACATTTTTTATCGATTACGGTAAAAACTTACTTTAGCATATTTAATTTTAAAATGGTAGATGAAATGAAAACCAAAAATGTAGGTTTTCTGTGTCAAACTGACTCTCATGGGATCGATGAAGGCTTTTTTATTTTTGCACGGTCGATGTTGCATTGCAACTCGGGAATAAAATTTGGCTGCACAGAAAAATTTTTGTTTGCTCATTCTAAAATTGAGAAGTTCCCCGAATTTCATACTAATTCCGAAAACGACGAAAAGCTTTGTATTTAAACTGAATTCGCGTCAGTCTTAGTTTAAAACTGAATTTCCTGAGTTTTCGAGTAAAAATGAAAAAGTAGGCAAGAGAGTAAGTTGTTCAATATTGAACGCCGGAAAAAGTTTGATTTTGAGACTTCTAAAACGTCGCAGAATTCATTTTTTCAGCTCATTCCTATGCAACTATCGATTATTGATCGTGATCTTTCCGATGTTTGGCAAAGAGATCAAATATTTTCCCATCATTTTACTTATGCAATTGTTATCAAATGATATAAAACATAAAAATGTGCGGCAGGTATTTTATATCGGATTATAATATCAGCAAAAAATTTATATTTTGACATTCTAAAACGCTGGAAAATAAATCTTTTATAAATTTATTCTCTGATAAAAGTGTAATTTTAAAGTGAATCCAATGAGTTTTCAGTCGGGCAAACTGGAAAATTCATAGAGAAGCAAACGAAAATGTAGATTCTTCATTTTTCAACCAGCAAAAGCTTTAGTCATTGTCCTCTCCTGAGCTGATTATGTTTTAATAATTTTCCAAATGAAATAAGCAGGCACGTAGCTGGGTCTACTAATTTGGTGGAACCAATTTTTTTTTAAGTAAGTATACATAGCAAAGTGTGAAGAACACACTGTATTGGCCATACTTAGCTAAGAAAACTATTAGCTGCAATTTTTGCACAATTGAGATGTTAATAAAATTTCAGCACAAAGCCGGCCAGTACACTAGATCGAATGTAAAATACACTAACTTACCTGGCAACAGTAAGTTCAGTCTTTTCATTCAACTTAGCGTAACGATATGTACTTACTGATCAATTATGTAGTCTAAAATAGAATTTGGGGGAACCGGTCCCTCCCTGTCCCCTCCTCAGCTACGTGCCTAGAAATAAGTTCATGTTTACGAAACTGAAACATACTAAGGACTGTAAAAAGGTGTGAAAATAATCCAGAACTTTAGTTTCTGTGTGCAAAACAAAAAAAACCTGGATCGATGTATGTGTCAGTACGGTAGCCCACATGCTTGCACTCCAGAATAAACAGGCTGTGAAATCTCAGACTTTCGTTTAATTCAGCAATCATCTATTTTTTTATCTTTGTGAAATCTCAAATTATATCAAAAAGAATTTCATTTGTGCCTGGAGTTGTAGAAAGTATGAACATAAAACAAATAATTCAACGCAATTTTTTATGGCCAGTTGAACTTTGAATCGTGAGAAAAAAGTTACAAAATCCTTGAAAAACTTTCAGTTCATGATAAAAATTGTACCTCAATACGAAGGCGGCATTTATTTATAATGTCGGCAAGATTTAAAAAAAGCAAAAAAATAAAAAACAAAAACAAAAAAATTTTCATTTCACAAATCAAATTTCCCAAACAATTCAGTCCAGATAGATATCGCTGAAATTGGCCACTTCCGGTATGAAAACATGCATCACTTTGGTTTTGATCGTTTTCCTCTTTTTCGCATTGCACTTGGTTTGGATTTTGATATACGGATCCGGCGGCCCGATCGGATCACTAGCGCAACCGAAAATTTGAAAATTTCCGGTCATATCCGTCCCGTTAGCGTTCATTTTTGCGTCAACAAAGGCTATAAAATCGGATGGCAGATTTGATAAATTTTAAAGGAAAGCATCTGCGTTGTATTGGTGACTTCATCTGAAGGACGTCAGTTATCTTTTTTTGTTGAGGTTCAGTAAAACGGTCCAGCCAGAAAGAGCATCAGTATCAACTTAATATCTATCATAATTTAGTATCAACTCAAATGATCAAGATCATGCCTGAAATTCGTATAGTTTTTGAATGTCAGTTCTTTGCGGATTGCGATGAGCATTAATTTGGAATAAATATCCTACATTCAAGACATACAGTTTAGTATACTGTATGTCTGCAGGAGGAGCTAATTCATACGTATCTATATGAAAGTAACAGATATTATATTCCACAAAATGAGGAATTCTAAATTTTTCTTATTGAGGAAGTGTTGAGCATAAATGTTGTATTATGCATCGCAAAAATTTCAAGATGCATGACGAAAAATCAGGATGTAAGAGTTTTCAAGTGCATCGCACTTTTTCAAGATAATCTCAAAAAAAGTTCGAGATGTCATCTTGAAAAAAATCAAGATTGGCGGCGAATCAAAGGATGAAAATTTCTAAAACAATAGCCAATCAAAGGCGTTGCTCCGTCTCTTATATGTTTACATATGCCGGACGGAACCAAGTGGATTTCTTAAGCTAGGGTTTGCCGGTGGAGTACGCCCTTGGTTTTTACGGAAGTGTTACGTAGCGGGTGAGGTTATTTTGCACGGGGAATCAGGCAGACATGTTGGTTTTTCATAAGCATTTTTAATTTCCGAGATTTGGCGGAATAACGTCAAAAATCCGTTTTCGCCCAAAATGTAGTAGTTTTGGAAAATAAGCAGACTTTTCGTTTTTATTAGGCTCAGAGCAGGTAGAGGATAGCAAAAGAAAATCTGATGAAATCAAATATTTGGGCCATTTCCCGAAATTACAAAATTGTGGATGAAAAACCAGCATTTTCGACTTTTTTCATTGAGATATCAAGAAATAAAAAATTTTATGAGAAACCAATGTGTCCATCGGATTTCCCAAAAAGAATTCCCCCTTTGTGAGCGCCCAGCAAGCATTGATCTCAGAAATCAGTTTTGAAGGGTTCCGGTATATGTAAGCATTGGAGCGACGCCTTTGATTGGCCGGTTTCAGAAAATTTTCTCTTTTGATGTGCCACAAAACTTGATTTTTTCACGACGCAATCTTCCTTTTCTATATTACATTATGAATTTTTTCGAGATGGGATTTTGATTTTTTTCAACATCATCTTGAAAAAATTGCAATAAACTTTTGAAAAGAAATGCGAACATCGAAAAACTCTTACGTCTTGATTTTCTTGTGATGCATCTTGAAAAAATTATGTTCAAAAGTAACAATTTTTTCAAACGGCCCTTCGCGTTTTCCGTAATTTTGGATGGTAAGTCAAACTCGCTGGGGTATCTTATGCCATGGATTTCATCTATGATCCACATCACACTCCAAAACATTTATTTTGGCGATTATGGGAGCAAAATGAGTTTTTGGAATACAAAACACAATAAAGATTTCAGTTGTTTCTGATCATATTTTACGATGAAAATTTTGGGAACATTTAAATTTTTTTCGAAAAATTGCTCTTGATGAGAGATAAATCGATAAATAACTATTGGAACAGAAAATAGGTTCACATTTAGAGTTCTGCTTAATTCCGCTAGGAGAATTCATCTGACCCAATGTCCGCGCTAAATGATCTTAGAATTTCTCTTACTATCTTTGTCGAGCATTTCAACAGTGACCCGTTGGTGATATCTCGGATCTTGTTTGCAAATCAATCGGCCGACGGCTAATGTGCATTCAGTTCTCGCTTCGCAAAGCGTGAAAAATTCACATGAAAGTAGGAGTATATACGTGACGAATTGGAGCATGTCTGTGAAATATGAATGCTGGAACTCCGGTCACATAAAATATGGTCTATTTTGCTTCTAATGAGTAGTCATAAGATTTATTACTGCGACAACCAAAAGCTTCTACATAAAGCTCGCAGATTTTTTTACTCAAATAATTGAGGTCAATTGAGAATGCTCACAAGCGGAAGACATCAAAATGTGGAATAGTACTTGATACGAAGTTTGAGAAAAACATATTACAGGAATAGAAGCACGAGAAAGTCGAAGTTGCAATTCAACTATCCTTCTGGAATAAACATGAATTCTTTCAGATACCGCTTAAGTTAGTAGTGCATATTTTCTACACCATTATCCAGCTTGCGTATGTCGAAAATGCTGTTCTGCACAGGTGAACATCTTTCTGTCTCGTTATTCAATCGTAACTTTGATTCAAAAATGAAAGTTACCGATTCTGCACTATTCGCAAGAAATTTTAATGCTTATTGATGAACATAGGCAGTTACATTTTTTTGTGGGGTACCAATATAGACAAGATGTAAAACATGACACAAATAAGGTTCTGAATTCAAGATCAATTACATTAATACAGTATTTTCTACAAAAATTGTCGATGCTTAATTGCCTCACAAATTTTATATGTGACTCATTGTTTAGCATAAAGTAGTAGGGATATATATGCTTGTTTTCCAGAAAAATGAACTGTAGTGAACATTCGCACTTTTTTGTTGAATGAAACGTGCTGGAAGTTCACGATTATCCTGACCGCGGCCGAATTCAGTTTTCGAAAAGTATTTAATCGTTATCTATGAATTTTTCCACCTCGTAACAGATAATGAAGCATACACTAAAGAAACACATCAAACTAGCTTCGATTTGAATAAATTTTTGACGAGAACGTCATATTAGAATATTCAGTTCATCAGAAAATTCGTCGCGGCAGTCAGCGCAAGCGTTCACTTCATTTCAAAAATACCAAAAATAGATTGATGGCCCGAAGCCTGAATGCACCAGAAGCTGTCTATAATCATGCAACATGTACTAAAAAATTATCATCTTGCACTTGAAATAAATTCTTTCCTTTCAAGAAGTAAAAGCTTTTGTGATTGAAATTCACGTTTTCACAAAGTTTTGAATGGAAGTAGAATTGGAAATGTAAATAATTTTTCATTCGAGGCATTCATGAGAAAAAAATTGTGAAGCGTAGCATAGAAATTCGAATTCTGTTCCGTACTCGATAAAATACGATCCAGATTTCAATAAAACTGTTTGGAGATCAATCATAAATAGTAAACAATAGAAAAAAGTTAAGGATAAAAGGTAAAATTCTTGCCAAATTTTACCTGCCGGGCCATTGTGCAACTATGAGAGTCGCAGCGAAAATCACGAAAGTTCATGGTTCACGTTTCAAATTTTTTACTGGCAGAGAAATTTATGGAAAATCTATTCTTATTCGATTTAACATCATAGCTGAAACAGTTTCAATCAATGCAGCAACGTGATGCACTTTCAAAAATTCAAGACAAAGCGCATACGTTGCTGGATACAACTATTTTCAATGAACCAAGAGTGAATTTAAAAAAATCTATTTTTTGAAATCTTGTAAGTTAAAAATTGGAAAGCAAGTGCGATTCCTTTATCGATTTCCTGCTTTAGCAAATGTTTTGAGTGAAAAATACTACAGTAGAAGGTTTGTGTAACCGATTTTGAAGACAGTAATGGTTTTTTTCATTTTTCAAACAAAAAGACAGTCTGTAGTTATCGTTGAGAAGCATTTTATAGGATGGATAAAATTATATTGACCACTCTGAATAGTGCACAACCTATTCAATGGAGTTATAGGTAAATAATTTTGTGATTCTATTACTTGAATTTTCTCTTCATATTGATAAATTGAACATTTCACTCTGAAAATCTGATACTTGATAGTAACCATTTCGATCTTGTTCAATCTTCATGTGAAACATTTTATCGTTGATTCTTTTGAGTACAATTTCGACTTATCATCGTCTGAAAAATATTTTGCAATTATCCCTGGAAAATAGTCAAACTACAACATATTCCACCCACAGTTGACTCGTAAGATTCAATGTGGAAAAAATGTGACAGTTAAACATGATGATGATTTAATTAAATGTCTACAACGGACAAGATTTCGCCTAAAGAAAAAATACTTAATTAACCTTTGACTGTAATTTCCCGTCCAATTATTTATGCACAGAAAATTTTGTGTAGCACTTTGACGCTTCGGCTATAATTTATATCCGTGGTCGTTAATTGCTCGAGGTTGAGCAGCTTCATTTTTTGCTTTTTCTTGCGAAAAGTAAGGTACACAAAGCCACGGTGATCATGGACGGCACTTTAATATTCTACAGCTTCGTTTTCCCGATAATCTTTCTTTTCGGAATACCGGCCAATATCGTGACGTCGTTGAAACTTCGAACCAAAGCGGCCAAAGAACCGTCCTACATCTACCTTCTGACCCAATGCTTGAACTGCGTGATCTGCCTGACCTGGTGCACCATGTGGATGGGCATGTACTATTGGACGGGCGTCATGTTGAACCAAGGACCGCACTGGATGATGTCCAACGGCTTGATCATGTACGCGGCCACGTTCGTCATCGACCCGACGTGCAATATTTTCATAACGGCTTCGGTGTCGTTGACGTTGGTCGGATGCGTAGATCGGATCGTGGCCATTAAAAAGCCGGTGATTTATAAGACGGTGGAGAAGAAAAAGTGGATCTTAGGCAGTGTGGCAGGTATTCAGATGTAGTGTGTAGGAAGTCAAACTAATTGTTTATAGTGTGACATGCATACTGTGGGGATAGTTGCTATGAGTGCTGCTAAATTAGATCACTTTCGAACGAAGTTAAACTCCGGTTGACTGTCTGTCCATCTGTGAGAATCCTAGAATTACTGAAAGTGTTGAGGCAACCTGTTCCCGCTACTCGGGGCTTCATTAAAAGTTAGGCTCAGCCCGGGACTTGAACCCGGAACCTTGCAGCTACCGTCCGCACGCTCTAACCAACTGAGCCAACTGAACCGAGCAACGGGAAAGGCTGCAACAATTCGTAGTTGAGGTGGCTGCTTTGGCCGCTCTCAACAAAAGTGGCCATTACTGTAGTTTCACTGGTTCTCCTCCTCACCTCATTTAAAGTCTCAGTTCTCCAATCATTTTGCATCCATTTTAATTATTTTCTCTTTATTTCTATTGTTTTTATTATACTTCTACTTTTTCATGTTATCATTTCTTTCCATCTTGCCCAATATTTTCATGCCTAAAACTTCCTAAGAACATTCTTCTTTATTTATTCTACTTTTCCATAATTATATTTTCTGTATCATAATCGCCCAACTTCCTTCTTTCACTATTCTATCTGGCTGCCTCAGCCCCAACTTACTAGCTTTCATTGCATCACGTGACTAGTTTTTATGATAGTTTTTATGTATCTTTTTGCATATATAAACTGTGTTTCTTGTTTATTTTTCTGTCGGTTTTCCCTCTCTTCCCTTTTCCCATCTCCCCGACTACTGTCCTTCCCTTTCCCTATCCCATATGTCCGCCTATAATATCTGCCGGTTCGAATATTTTCTGCTCGTTTTACGTCAATATTCTTTTGCATATTCTATCGTCTTCTTATGTTTCGTCCATAAAACTTTTCTGTGTGTTTTACATGCTTCCGTCCTCAAAAAATTACAAACCCCAAATCGGTCCAATTGTCTTTTGGGTTAATGGAAAATATAGAAACGTTCATCCCAACCGATGTATAATTTAGAATTGTTCCCTCATCATTTATCGCCTACCGTCTCGAGTCAACTACAGTAAAACAATCAAAATTCGAATATAAATTACAATTTCCGGTTTTATGATTCACACACTTTAGGTTTTCGTTTCAAACAGCCCTGCAGTAAATAAACGTTCGATCGCGCCAGCCCTGCTACAGTAACCCGTAACCTATGCACTACAAACCCCATACCGAAAACCATACACATAAGTCCCAATTTTACAAACGACTCGCAAGAAGGGAAGACCATTCGTAGAAGAAATTTAATTCTAAATTAAATCTTCTAATCTATCGAAATTATCTAATTAAATAAAAGTAGGAGGGGAAGATTTAATAGTATTCCGAAGTGTTAAAATTGAAGTTTCTAAACCATTGACCAATCAACTCCAAAAATTAGTTCAATAGTGCAGAAGGAGATCCAGTGCTTCAGTGGAAACTGATGTAACCTCACAAAATGTATCCAAAAAATTATTTGCACCAATTACGTAAATATACTGGACTATTCTGATGATTCTGTTCACTGGTTCAATTTTTCCGTGTTCGATATCGACCAACGCGTAGTAGAAAAGCTGTAACTTTGATTTCAAGATGAGAGACGCAGCGAACGACTGAAGTAATGTTGTGATAAAGGAAATTAGAGAGTTTATTACTGTAAGTTCAGATACGAGAATTTTTTCTATCGGCGATAGTGATAAATGAGAAGAGTGCAAATTTTTCCTGGGAAACATTCGCTTGTCAATTAAATGAACCTTTGTAGTGACTTTGAATGACCAGTCACTACTGTCGAAATATAGAAACCGTACTCACAAAAGTGGGAATATTCTTTTTTTATCTCTCGGAGTGGGGTAATTTTTTGTCTTTCTTGATTATCAAAAAAAAAGGTTTTCTAACATTCAACCAGCAAATTTTAACACCTAAATTATTCAAATATTTGAAAATGTTCGCTTGACCTGCTTTTTTAAAGATTTTAATGTTACTCCTTTGGAATGATGTATGTTTTGTTCAGAAAATCTGTTAAACTACAGCATCATTTTCATTCTTACGACGCCTCCCTTTCCTTTCACATTTTCCTTCATCATCTTCTCGATCAATGTTGGGGAGCAGAATCAGCTGGGTGTTTATCAAAATCTGCTGGAGCCCCAGACCCCCCAAACCCCAAGTGCATGTATGGTAGGAAGTCCAACTTTGTAGAAAAGCAGCGCCTAACGAACTCTGCGGCTTCAAAATTATTTGATTACAGAAAACGTCTCAGTCTAATCAAGGATACTCTTTGTTTAACCTTTATTTTTCAGAAAACGATTTTTGACGAAATTTTAGGATAAAATTCAAAAGGATATTTCAGAAAAGACTTCAAGTCATTTCAGAAAAAGAGTCTGTGAAACTTTCAATGAAGCATACCCATGTCGTCTTTCACTTTTAAAAACATAGTTGCCCTAAGATAAAAGTTGACATATAATATATTTTCCGTCCGAGAACTTTTTGTCATACCTTGTTCGAATCTATTAACTGTGGTGGTTTTAATTTCGATAGGATACCGTCTCGAGGATGAGGCTTCTCCACAAAGCTGATTCAATAAGAGACCAAACACTAAGAAATTCCTCAACCAAGTTTCAAAAAAAAGAAGTTTTTGTATTTTTTTAATTTGCAGTAATATATTTGATCGCAGTGGCGCTCACGATCCCCGACGCTTTTAGAATGAACGTCTCTTTCAACGAAACGTTAAACGAATACAGGGTCTACGAAGACAAAGCATACACCTCTGGGCTAGGTCCCAAGTTGTTGATATCGGCTCGTAGTTTCGCTCGGATCATCATGGTCCTTCTAATTTTGGTCTTGAATGTTTCCATTTGGAACGGGTTTTTGGCTTATAGACGCGCCGGCAAAAGGCTAATGGAGTCTCTGAATTCAGAAGCAGCGTAAGCCATTGTGACGGGTAACTGTAGGAGTATACAATGGTTGTGATGAATCAGAAATAGTGCTGCAATTTTAATGGCATATTTACACAGACTTCGATGAGATCTGTTGATAATGCCCAATTAGAACAAAAATTTCTGGCAGTGTTCCTATATCTGACCGATTAACCTTTTCATATAAAGTTTCAGCATCAATTTTAGCAGAGTTCATAGTTGAAGAAAACAAGCTTAGTTTTTTTTCTTTTGTGACTTAAAAAAAACAAAGTGGACCACTTTCAGGACCTCAGCTTGTGTAACACTCCATTCGTACCCTTTGGAGAAGTTGCCGTGTAATCTCATCGAACAATCGATTTGAAAGTTTTTTGTTCTAGAGTTGAAAACTTCTGAAGAGTGTTCAAGAGGAATGAACAACTTATTAACCTTCAACATTTTTTAAAGTTGAAAACTCTTTAGTATAAGCTTTGTGTGAACATCCTGACGACAATGCCACAGTCTGTTTTTCTGTGTTGAAAATGGAAAATAGGCGTACAATTCCAAATTTTTGATAGACCAAATGCAACATAGGACTGAAACAACATTAATGAGAATACTGAACAAACCTGCACAAACTTTTTGAATAAAAAATCCAATGGTAATATTTTGGTCTAAAAAATTTTGACGACAGTATTGTTTTTGTCATTTTTCAATTTTTTCAAGTATTTTTCATTTTACAAAAACAGGGCTATATCGAATATTTACTCAGGATAAGAATGCATGTAGACAAAATCATGGAAACCGCAAAGTATGAAAACAGTAAAATATTTTGAACACAATGAAAAACGTAATTCTTGACTCAGAACATAAATTGAGAATCGATCCAGATTCCTTAACCCTATAGATATTCGACTAAAAAAATCAAAATCTTCAATTCTGACGAAATCTTGCTGACACGAAATAAAAACCTTCCTATCTGACAGTGCTTGCAATTTTCGTATTTTCAGCAGAAGTAACGTAGCTGAACAAAATTTAGCTCTAACGTTGTTCGTACAATCGTTGTTGGTCAGTTTGGGTCAAATTTCCATGTCCGTCGAATACGTTATGCTCTACTTCGACTTGTCTGGCGATAGTCGCTGGTATTTGGACACACTGTCTAATTTGGCATTTTTGTCCGAAATGGCGGTCAATCCGGTGATCGTTCTAATCTGTTGTTCGTCCAGGAGACAAAAATCTTTGATTAATTTTTTGTGTCGTACGCACTACGGGAAAGTTGGTTTTTCAACTACAGTAACGAATATTCGTACGAATAACACTTTGTCGAGTAAAAAAGATTGAACATTTGGATCATTTGTATGTTTCCCTATAAGGTTATTTTGGAAGAGTTGATTGATTAGCAAACATCAACTGTAGCCTGTTTTTTTCCAAATGAGCTTCGGTATTAAAAAATATGCTCATGTAAACAATAAACAACCTGCTTACGTGGCCGCTTTTTCTCTCACGAGGGAAAGTCTTCAGGTGCATTCGATAGCGTACAGGCATGCGAATAATGTTGCACTAATCTTTTTTTGCTCGTATTTCAACCGAAATTTGCATAAGTGTGATCTACAGCCGTATGTTCGCCTAGATTCGACCTCAGAAATGGGTAAAGATTAAAATAAACTGAAACATGCATCAGATAGACACTTATGAGAACTATAATGCCCATTGGAAGAAACTGCCTCTAATACCCTATGGAATACACACCTCTGAACTTTGATCCCATGTGACAGGTAAACTTTTGTTTATTCTACAGATTTCAGTGTACAAAAGCCCATGAGAAAAAATAGTCAGTGTAACATTGCTCAGGTTGACAAGGGTTATCGAATGCACCGTAAAGCAAATTTGTAGAGTTAGCCTGATATGTGATTTTTAACCTTTTTATTTCACTTTTTCATGTGATAAAGACGTATTTTAAATGCAAATTTTAGCATTACAAGTCACCTCTTCTCCATAACCTGTTTTGTTATTTTGTTTTGTCGCAAATAACTCGTATTCACAGATTCGAATTCCTTGAATTATTATGTGTGGTCCAAGTTAGAGCAGAGTGTGTACAAATACAAATCGTAGAAACAAGCTCTCCATAAAGATGGGGGCAGTTGCCCGTGTCAAAAGTGGGTGCTGCTATGGAGTCTTGGCCAAAACGACTCAAACGATGTGTGCAAGCCCATCTATGGCCATTTCGAATCATATTGTGGGATTTTCACTATAGTAATCGTATTTCATCAATTAAAAACTCAAAAAGTAATGAAATTGAAGGAACTTTTCTATGCCTATAATTTTATATTATTCGGTATATTCGGTGTAAGCGGTGTATTGTAGTAACTATTTGTGGCGCCTCTGACAACACACTCGAAAAAGAGATTCAGAAGTGTATTTTCTGTTCATTATATTGGGTTTCATGATCAGACTAATGAAAATCAGATGAGCAATGTTTCTCTGAGATATCTGTCCTCTTTTCCGATGAGAGTTCAATAGAATTCGGACGAATATCCATTGGCCGCAAGTTGCTTACTGTAGTAAACAAAGATGCCTGGAAATAGAACTCAAAAAATCGGTTCAAAAGATCAGAATCGTCAACTGTATAATAGCTTATCAGATTACTTCATTCTGTCATGCTTAGGAATCATGCACGTTTGGGCTTAGGCTATATTATAGTACCTAAAAAATCCACGTTCACATGTCCATCCTGACCAACGATTTCTTCAAACGTATTACATATCACACGTAATTTTAGTTTTTCAGCTAGATTTCGTAGAAAGTAGTGTGTCTTAAATACTGTATCCGTAGTTTACTTACTGATCACGTTACTCTGAATTTTTTATATCTTATCTATTCAATTGGCTATAAAACTTGTTGGCTTTCGAAAAGCAAATTTTGTGAATCATTACCAAACTTTTTATTTCAGAACGTGAATGGAATTAGAATTTGAAATCTGTCGAATGTAAGACTTGATTTAAAAGGGCAACGATTTACGAGAATGTGTCATTTCTTCTGTAATTTTTTGCCTACTATAGTCAATTTTTGGAAAAAGCAGTGTTGACGTGAGCCTCACCCAAGCTAAAATGCAAATCTAAGATCTGCTCTACATTTTCTTTACGACAGCAAGTCATAATTTAGGTGGGCTAACTTGTGAAAAAATAAGTCAGTACCAGGCAGGAAGGAAAAATAGGACACTTTTTGAAATGAGCACCACATGTAGCCCTAAACGTTCAACTATTACCGACTTTTGGGCTTGGAAGTGAGATTACTGTACAAAAGTTTCATGATCTTGGCTTACGTCTCAATAAGCACTGTTCTTTCCTATCGAAAAATCAGTGAAAATTTACTGCACCATATTTTAAGCATTATGAGCTTAATGATCAAGATTTTCTTCATTCTATGCACGTTAACGATTTTTGGCGACGCTGTAACGCGTTGCGTGTGGGGCCGCGGTCGACTGATATGCAAAAAAGACATTTTTTTGCACTGCCGTGTGCCTGTGGAATTGGTGGATCATGATCGTAAGAGAAGACTATTTTCTCAAAAACTGAAAATTCAACTGACGTGATTTCTTTTTTTTCAAGCTTTAAAGGATGATCTAATGGGCACAAACATAACCAGCTACGACGGCCACTTCTTAATTTACGGTTGCGGCGCTGATCTGATCTCCCCACCGGATCCTTACATCAGAGTGAAGACTAAATGCAATTCTAAAGTGGAAAAAATCCTCAAGAGCAAGGTGATACGCACTTTTGCGCCGAACGTGGCCGATTTTGGTGATATCTTTTTGGACAGCTATTAAAATTTGTTTAAGATGACATTTTTCGAGTAAAGACTTTCACCTTTTGTGCCCGTGATCTCAGTGGCGGACGCAGGAATTTTTTTTTGGGGAGGGGCGGAAATTTTTTTTACAATTTTCGTTAAATTACTTGCATCGACATACAAGCGATTTTTTTAATTTAGAAAGATCAGACACAAGAATAAAAAATGTCGAATAATCGAGCCGATTAGAGGATTGCACTTATTTTCAATTAGAGAATTGTAAAATTTTTTTCGATTTTCATCATTTAAAATGCTGGAAACTGAATCTCTGCAACAAATATCCCTGAATAGAAGCTCTAAAATTAAGGTCAAGAATGATGACTTCAATCTTCATCGTCTATACATGCAAAAGTTGATGTTGGAAACGTTTGAAAAACTCCAAGGCCCTAGAGAAAAAATTGAGAGAATCGATAAAAAATCTCAATTTTCGGCGAAATACCGACTGTTATTGCTTACAAAATGAGACGGTGTCTTTCAATTGATAGAAACTGTTGACGGTTAATTAATAAGTGGAAGTAGATGCTAACGGCCACGCCTGACAGAAAATAATTATTACTATGCCCATGATCGGCGCGATGCGCCGAAAAATTTTGAGATTTTGACATTCTAAAGTTAACCAATATGCATCTTTTCGGTTTTGAATTCCTTTTGAATCATGATCTTGATGATTTTCATTTTCAGAACATGAGTTCGAGGGGGACCGCCCACACCCCCCTGTGTCCGCCACTGTGTGATCTGTTGACCAGTCTTAGCCAGAAATTTGAGACATCCTGCGCCAGGCGGGCAACCATTTTTTGCAAAAAAATATGTTTTTGAGGAGCCAACGACCGCGATTTGGCACTTTTCTAATCTTTCCCAGATGCTCTCAACAGCCCGCAAATGCCGTAGCCGCTTGAATAAATGCCTGGAGCCGGCTTCATCAAAGAGACTTAAGCTCCACCTGAGGTGCAGCTTAAGCTGTAGCTCATCTGTAGCTGTATTTTATACCATTGCCGTTAAGTTGCAGCTCAGCTGTAGCTTAACTCATGCCCACAAAACTTTCACGATATGTTTTCAAGGTGCTGCTCAGTCGCAGCTTAACTTTCACGATATGTTTTGCGTGTCTGAGTTAAGTTACAGCTGAGCTGCAGCTTAACGGCAATGGTATAACATA
Source organism: Romanomermis culicivorax (assembly GCA_963922205.1). Lineage (NCBI taxonomy): Eukaryota > Metazoa > Nematoda > Enoplea > Mermithida > Mermithidae > Romanomermis > Romanomermis culicivorax. The sequence goes on from CAWUHX010000201.1 coordinate 404,600, forward strand.
AAGAGTTAAGCTACAGCTTATGCTGCAGCTCAGTTGGAGCTTACGTCTCTTTGATGAAACCGGCCTCTGATTTCTAAACCGTAGAAGGAAAATGCTTTCCTGGTGGAAACAAATCCATTGAGCACCGTTTCAGCCCCCGAAATATCGTTCAAGTCAATATGTCACCATTTACTACGGCATCGTATCAGATGGCTCACTACGTAGATTGTATACGTCAAATATCTAAAAAAATTTCATTGATCAAATGCATATTTACAGCCACTTTATTGGTATTAATCTTACGGCTATACCGATTGAGCAATTGCTTCATCGATCCGTCCTCCTTGTTTCATAAGTTATGTTAACTACCTGTTTTTTCAACTATGCTAAAACTTAGTGCAATCATTGTATAGCGGATTATCCTACTTTTTCATGCGATTTGTCAGTTTCAACATCAATTTTTTATCAGTCCTCATAATTCATTTGATCGAAGAATCTGAAATGCAAGGCAATCGAAGATAAGTTACACTTGCGATAAAATCCATATGAATTGAAGCTCAAATTGTTGTACAAAAAGAAATAATTCCCAGTAGAAAGTTGATTGTTTCTCACGCATTCAGGTGTGAAGTCAGTTGACTGCTCAATGAATACTTCCAATTCAAATGACATTCAATCATTGGTCACTCATTCTTCAATATGAAATACGCGGTAACTTCGTGGATTATCAAAATATTATGAAGTTCGTTTAATTTATAAAGCATGCATGTTTTTACATTAGTAGGGATGCAGTTTCCAGCGGGAATTTGACCATTAAGATATCACATAGAATCCGACTTGAAAGTTCGCATGATTGGAGGTTATTCGTAACTTTCGAGTGCCAGATTACTCGAAAGGTGCCTTTTCCTGTGCTTAGAAATGACAACTGCCAAAATTTTCCGGTGCTTAGCGCCGGGGACAGTCCAAAATTATGTGATCTCTAGCTTTCCAAGGCATGACTCTTCCAAGTCAGTGTTTATCAATGATAAAGTTATTGATTTGTACTTTTAAATCAGTTCTTAATGTTGGAACTTTACTCTACACTCACTGCTGAATTTGTTAAACAAGGAGCATGTTTTTTTACTGTTGCCAGAAGCTAATGATGACCAAAGCAGCTGGGAAGTGCAAGCTTAAAGTTGACTAACGGATCTTTTTTACAATCACTTATCCTCAATTTTGTAGTAGCCAGACATGAACAATGTTAATTTTTCACATGGATTTTCGATTTTATAGAATTCATTCTAACGTTTTCTCGAATTCCGATTTCAAGTGTCATTTGGAACTATTAATCTTCAAGTTTGCTTTGTTTCAGCCATTTCTGGAACTTTACTTTTAACAAAATTGTATGTAACAAACGGTTTCGGGCCATGTCGTTTATAATGGTATAAATGGGGTTAGTAAACATAGTGGTTCCACCTACTATTACTTCTTGAACTTCTGAGACTCCGCCACCATATCACCAGTGATATCATTTATTCAGATTGTGTATCAATATGCACTTATGCTCTAGGCACTGTTTTCTATACTTCATGCATGAAATGGACTCGAGTCAAGTTTTGACGGCGTCTAGCACAAATTTGTTTCATGGGATCTCTTACTTTTCAAGTCGTGGATTAAACTAAACTTCACCTGATTCAAAACTCCTATTTGTTCTTTACTTGTATTTTAATCGTCAGTTCCTGAAACTCGAGCATTATTCAACTTAAACGAGAATAATATTGGCTTTATACCGTTCCTGGAAGACCATAAAGTCAAAAAATCGCTGAGCAGTCCTTTTCTTCGTTGGTTTATTCAACTAATGAGAGTCATGAAAAATTTTAGTTTATCCCAGCTGTTTCGAGGATTAAACTCAGGAAATATTATTTGTACTTGTGAAACTATTTGTACTTGTGACGAGCGAAAATTTTCTCAACCACCTTTAACAATTTTTTGGGTAAAGAAAATTCTTTATTAAAAGCATCTTGATTATGTTTTACCGACGGCATTACGTATGTCATTTTTCCACTTGAAAGTATTTTAAAAAACAGCGAATAAAAAAAAACTCAGCGAACAAAGTTAGACATGTAAAGTAGAAGATTAAAGTCAATAAACATGATGTGTAATTTAGTAAGCATGACATGACATTTGATGACACAAGTTTGCTATGAATTGGCATTTTTACGTGAACCAGCATCAAAGCAAATTCATTTGTCCAAAATGATATCACCAAAATCGGCCACCTTGGGGACAAATATCTGCATGACTTTTGTCTTGATTATCTTCTCTTCCTTAGAGTTGCATTGTGTTCGAACTTTGATGTAAGGATCTGGGTCGCCAATTATGTCCGAGGCACATCCGTAGACTTCGAACTTGCCATTCTCGTCGGTGCGTGTAGCATTCATTGGATCATCGATCAAAACTTCAGAAAATCAAAAATGATAAGAATAAAGAATAAAGAATAAAGAATAAAGAATAAAGAATAAAGAATAAAGAATAAAGAATAAAGAATAAAGAATAAAGAATAAAGAATAAAGAAAGAATAAAGAATAAAGAATAAAGAATAAAGAATAAAGAATAAAGAATAAAGAATAAAGAATAAAGAATAAAGAATAAAGAATAAAGAATAAAGAATAAAGAATAAAGAATAAAGAATAAAGAATAAAGAATAAAGAATAAAGAATAAAGAATAAAGAATAAAGAATAAAGAATAAAGAATAAAGAATAAAGAATAAAGAATAAAGAATAAAGAATAAAGAATAAAGAATAAAGAATAAAGAATAAAGAATAAAGAATAAAGAATAAAGAATAAAGAATAAAGAATAAAGAATAAAGAATAAAGAATAAAGAATAAAGAATAAAGAATAAAGAATAAAGAATAAAGAACTACCATGACAAAAGGTGTTACTTTGATTAAGAATGTAATCATCGAGTACATTTTTGCAATAAATCAAAGGTGAAGTCAATAGACGTTGCCAGGAACGCTTTTGATTATAAAATAAGACTAATCACAAAATAGTCTAGCAAAACTAAAAAAAATGCGCGGGACGTTTTTCGATTATAATTTGCACGTGGGGGGGGTTGGCCCCCTGCAGATTCTTGCAGACCCCTAGCGGATTTTACTCCGCCAGCAATGACTGAGAAGACGACGAAGGAAAATGAGTAAGAGAAAACAGAAAGTTGTCATAAAATGGAAAGGATGCCGTAGTTTAACAATTTTTCTAAACAAAGCATACTTGATTCCAGAGAAGTAACATTAAAACTTTAATAAGTCCTGTCAAAAGCAAATAATTTCACATAACTGACTAATTTAGGTTGATGAATATGCTGCTTGGATGTTAGAAGACCTTCCTAAGTTCTTTGGTTTCGTTATCAAAAACGAAAAAAATTCTCTATTCCACCCCCCCCCCGTCCTGGCTGACCCCTAGCAGAATTTCTATGCTGTGCATGTATGTTCGTAACCCTGAAAAACTCTTTCATTGTTGAGTTTGCAGAGCGTCATCAAGTTTTGTATACTAGTTCCTCAATTGGCCAAAAACTAAAATTATGCACAATTTTTAATATCCTTCATACAACGTCTGCTGCATACCATCCTCATCAAGCATTTCGATGCTAGCGTTTTTCTGATGCGCCGGTGAAGCTTTGCAAATGACACGGCCTACAGCTCTCGTGCAGTTTCTTCGGGCTTCACAAAATAAGAAAATTCCGCATAACAAAAAAGCGATTTTGAAGAACATTCTTAAAAGACGAAACACGAAAATTCTGTAACTGATAACACAACAATGCAATCAAAATACTGAACGCGTAAATATCAGTCGTCTGTAATGTTAGACGGAAAATTCATATATTTCGCAAAATCATCACCAGGAGCTACCGTCAAACATCAAGTCTCACAAAAGATGTTTCTGCATGAGTAATTCCAGTTATGAATTCATTATTCTATTTTCCCATATTTCTCTCGAATTATATGTTTGTACAATAGCTAAAGGCATTTCATTGTGATGCCAAAAGGCTTTTGTAGATCAAAAGGTAATATGACTACTGATATACTATGCAAATATTGGGATACAAATTGGAGTACAATTTAAGCAAAATTTTTTAACTGTTCTGATTTTTCGATTACCTTTTCCCTTAATTTTTTATGACATTTTTAATCTATTTTGTTGTTACAATTGTATGTTGCTTCTTTTTTTGCATTGTTCTATACAACATACACAAGCTTCATCATTTCTCTTTTCATGTGGTTATTAGTTTCCTATTCATTTTTTTATTTTTTTCGCTATTTCATTTTTTGTTTGCCTTCTTGCTTATTCTTTTGTTCGTCCTTCGTATACCGTTTACTTTTTTCGAATCTTAAATGCGTAGGACAAACCACAAATTTTTATCACACCTCCCCACAAATGATAAATTTGACAAATCAATTCTGGCCATTGCTCGTAGTCGCCGTCGTTGCTATCGGATTGTCGTCGCTTCCCAAAATGCTTTTTGGCAAATCTATTGACGGTATATGTAGCCAATTCGACGATGATGAACCGTCGCCGTCCAAATTTATGTCGCCGAATTCGATTTGATCAGGTACGAATTTCCGAACGATTTGCGTTTTGATACTTTTACCTTGGGGTGCGTTACAGTAGGTGAAAATTTTGACGTAGGGATCGGGGTCGCTGCCGAAATCGTAGCCACACCCTTCGACTTTGAAGTTACCGTTTTGATCGGATTTGGTTACGCCCATTCGATCGTCCAAAATTTCAATGCCTTAATTAAAAAAGAGATACGTCTCTAAGAAGTAGCCTGTTGCTAACAGAATGTTTGATCCGGAAAAAATAAAAAAATGACTGAAATAAATGATGCAAATATTCGTTATGAAATCGTTCATTCGGATCAAATCAGCAATTTTACTGGTGAGACTTAGTAAGATAACTTTTGATTGTCTGAATTTCATCGACAAATCGAATAGAATTCAAGTTCAAAACAAAAATTTAGGGTATTTTACAATCCTCTAACATCTAGAGACAGAGCTTGAATTATCAAAATTACATAGAAAATGTTTGACAAGGGTTGATTTTCGGCAGGTTAAAGTACATCAAACGACGAAGGACGTTTCGTAAAATCAAGTAATTCACTTGTTGTGGATTCTATATCTTTCTATTCTTCTACAAAAATGTTCTTCAGAATTTGGCTCTGCATATTCTGATGATATTTTTTTAAACTGTCACGAACATTTTGTATTCAGGAGTTGCATCAACTCCTGTAGATGTCAGTTGAATGAAACTAAGCTTGAACGCTTGAACTTTATAAAAGCTTGTAAGACACAATTTCTCTAAGACTCGTATAAAAGTTATAAGTAAAAAATTAATCATGCCTCAAAAAAACATATCTTGTACAGTTTTTTTTTGCGCTGAACAACATGTCAGTATTCGTTTGATCTAAAAATCAAAATTCGCATTGTAACATCAATCCAGAGTTTGAATTTTTTTGCAGTTTTCGAAGGTCACAATCATTGAAGGCCTATACGTAATCACATATGCAATTTCGATCAATAATATTCGGTCAGCGTATGTAACAATGTTTAGTGTATATGCATTGCACAGATGTAGCATCAAAATTATTTTAAATTTTGCACTTTAAATTCCAATTTTCAGCAGTTGTCAATGACCAGAATTCAAACATTTTTGTATCCCATTAAGTCAAACAATGAGTTTCATTGAATCATTACAATTTTGAGTAAATGAGTGCATTTTTAAACTAAAAATTCCATAATTTGATTTAAAAATGGCTTCCGCCTCTTCTACTGTGGCACACCCAATGGTTCTTTAATTTTGATAAAACTTTGTAGGTAGTTGCAAAAGCCATAACATAGTATAGTTCAATCACATTAAACCATAATTTTGATACTACATATAACTATATGTGCCATGCATATACACTAAATATTGTTACATACACTGACAAAATATTGGTGATCGAAATTGCATATCGATGACTTATAAGCCTTCAATGATTGTGTCCTAAAATTTCGAAAATTGCAAAAAATCTCAACCTTTGGACCGATGTTACCATGCGAATTTTAATTTTTAGATCAAACGGATACTGACATATTGTTCAGCGCAAAAAAACTGTACTAAATATGTTTTTTGAGGTATGATTTAATTTTTTACTTATCACACTTAAATACAGGCCTCGGTTGATTCTTACATAAATTGTGTCGTAAATTGAAAAATTACCAAAAATAAGTATAGTACTGAAATTACTTCGCATTCAACTTTTACTGAAACGAAGTGAACTGAACTGAACTGAACTGAACTGAACTGAACTGAACTGAACTGAACTGAACTGAACTGAACTGAACTGAACTGAACTGAACTGAACTGAACTGAACTGAACTGAACTGAACTGAACTGAACTGAACTGAACTGAACTGAACTGAACTGAACTGAACTGAACTGAACTGAACTGAACTGAACTGAACTGAACTGAACTGAACTGAACTGAACTGAACTGAACTGAACTGAACTGAACTGAACTGAACTGAACTGAACTGAACTGAACTGAACTGAACTGAACTGAACTGAACTGAACTGAACTGAACTGAACTGAACTGAACTGAACTGAACTGAACTGAACTGAACTGAACTGAACTGAACTGAACTGAACTGAACTGAACTGAACTGAACTGAACTGAACTGAACTGAACTGAACTGAACTGAACTGAACTGAACTGAACTGAACTGAATTGAGTTTAACGCTGTTTGGTCAACTTTAGTTCCAGTTTTCAAAGACTGATTGCTTTTGAGAAAAAGGAACTTTGTTTAATTTTTCATAGTTTTCATTTTCAGAAAAATAAGTCATATTTAATCTTCAGCTAATCCATTGTTTCTCTCACCATCATCGTCCCAAAGCGTCACGTCCACGTCTTTGGTCCAGATCGGGTCCGACGTGCAATTCAAATGGCCAACCGCTACCGCGCATTTATTTCCCGCCCGGCAAAGCGCCAAAAAAGCCAAAAACGTCGTAGTTTGGTAGATTATTCGCCAATTATCGCTCATTGTATTGTGCTTTTCGACACTGAAAATCCAAAATGAATACCTGTCCAAACAGAATACCTGCAATTAAATTAGTTTATGAAATTTCGAACTCTCAGGTAGTTGTGGGATGTCTGCCTCCCACTTGTCGTGGTGAGTCACGGTTCGCTTTTTCACACCGGCTGTTATTGTGAAAATTTTAGTCACATAGTTACGCGACATAATTTCGCGTGTGTACTGTATAGACCAGTTTAACGATGGCCAAATTATTGTAGTATCGTTCAAAACTGGTTATAATTCAATCAAAAAATAGAATACACGTCATTAAAGTGAATAACACGTGTGGAGAAGAATACGGAAGATTCTACGGATTGTGAAGTATATCTGTAAAAATTAGAGGTCATAAAATAAACAAACATTGTGAATCAAATGGAAGCCGATAAAGGTCATGAGATCAACGTTGCAAAAACAAATTATCTTTTTCAGCGGTATAGTCGATCATAACTACTTCTTGAAATTAGAATGATGTTCAAGAAAAGGATTGATGCAAAGATCTATTGAGAAAAAATAATTTATTCGAAAAAACAACTGAACTGTAAAAGAAAGGCAAAAGCAAAAATCTTATTACTGTACTATATTCATTTTGAAATGATCGATGCAACGATCACATGAGAGTAAATTCAGTATGGAATAACTGGTAAACATATTACTGTAATCAAAGAAGAAAGTTTTCCGTCAGTGAACGGCAAGCAGACAGCTAAAAATTTTCTTCAACAACATTTTTTTTTAAATTTTTTCTTCACCCGGGTAGTCGAAGCAGTTCTGTCCAAATCAACAGTAGACAAGCATGATGTTTTTTCAACGATTTTGGCCTTCGCCCTTCTCATTAAGAACTTGATTACGTGTGATACTTGGAACTTAGAATTTTAAAATTCAGGATTAGAATGATGCGAAGTTTTATTATTAGAGTTGTAACGACCAGTTCTAGAGATACTTGACTTGATCCTAAACGAATGGTGGCTACGGTGGACAACGGTGCGGGATATGGTAACAACAATACTATAAAAAGGCAATCGACGTTCGCTTTGGTCGTCGATAATGAAAAGGAAACGCGCGCTCTGGCTTGCAAATGAACGGACATGGTTTAACTGCTTTCGAACAAAAATATCGCTTGCAAATAAAAACGCGGATTCAGAAAATCTAGGATTCTGACTAAATCATGCTTTGCTTCTCTTTAAATACGGCTTCTGTGGCCACTCCCTTGGCGTCGCGGGAGGTCTTGCTTCTGTCCATCTTCTTCCGCCAATTGCTGCTTCTTGCTTCTTTATTCTCGCTAACTTGGTCACGCCTTCCAACGCTTTCCTAGTACTGTATGCTTTTTGTGTTTTCCCCTATGCTTGCTTCCTACGGTGGGCTTAGCCACACCTCTGTGCTTCTGTGCATGCTTCTGTATCTATTTCCTCTGTGTATACATGTTTTGTGGGACCATCGCTACCGTTCCACTCGAGACTACTGTCTGGCGGGGCTTTTACTTTTTACTGTGTGCAGGTGTTGTTTACGATTTTTATGAGGAATTACGGTAGCTGTGGAATGTGTATTTTAGTGTAGGTTCTAGGGGACCAGCTGCCGGTGTGCAAATTAATTGGGGCGTCTTAATTGGGTCAATAGCGGCTACTGGGGTGTGGAAGGATCGAAATAAAGTACTTCACATAATTTTACAGGAATGTTTGGGTGCGAATCCCAGACACCCTTGAGACGATAAATTAAGAAATGAAATAATATTTAATAAATGAATATCACATAGTGTACACTATATATTTATAGTACTGCGTTAGCATGTACGTTACAGAGTGCATAGCTTGAAATCAACTGTCACAACAACTATCATAAAATTAAGTTGAACTTGACATGAAATTTTCAGGAAGTAGATAGATGGATAGGAAACTGCTCAATTTCTCAACAAAAAAATAAGAAGTAGAAACAAAGTCAATGCATACCCAATTTTTGAACTGCATCGGCTCCAAAATGCATTAATCAAGATGATTTAAGCAGATTATTGAATAAAATTATTAGCTCGTCTTTTTGCTGACCATGGACGAAAAAATTTTTCTCGACTACACTAATAAGCTTTGTAAGTTTTCGGTGTTAAACTTACTTCCTCGGTTCGCTGCATCTGTCATTTTTCAAAACAAATAAACTCTAATTCTGCGATCTTTTCCCTCATTCCGTATAAAAGAGATCAGTCGCAGTAATTACAACGCCATGTTAGCTCCATAGTATTTTATGAAAGTAATAGAAGTGGTTCGATTTCTAAAATATCTTGACATTTTGTTCTTACAGCAAATGCTCTTCTTTTTCAAGATGACCATCAATTCGTGGCAAAATTTTGGAACACATTGAAAGAGAAAATGATACTATAGCCTATTTCCTTGATGAAACACTTGTAAATATTATGAGTGGAGAACAAGTACTGCATCAGGATTGAAAATTTGTGGGCATACTCAACTAACGTTTATCGTTTTAGAATCAAAAAATCCAACAGTAAAAGCTTTGTGTAAACGACTTCGAGGTGGCACTTGTGGTCAACTGTACTTGATAATTTCTCATCACTTTAAAATTTATAGTCGTGTAGAAGATTGGAACTTTATTAGAAGATTGGTAATTTTTTTTCGAAAGCCGGAATTGTAAGTAATGGTGGAAAAAATTAACGTGAAACATACTGATTACGTTCTAGATCAAGCCACATGATTTTTCTTTTCTGTTACTGTAAGTGGTATTTATTTTGAGCCATCCCTTTACAAATTACATCAAAATATTGATCTTTAATTCGCAGCGAATACATCAGATGGATGTTAAATAGGAGATAATTCCACTCCCTGCACTTTCCACAAGTAATAGCCGTATAACTAAAGCATTGTTCTTCTTTATTCTGTAAAGTCAAGTGCCGAACCACATTATCTTATTACATGTATCCTCAAATTGAAACTTTCAAAAACCCGCTACTTTCAATGACACACGGTCCGTTTTGGTTTGTGTCCCGTCTGGACACCTTATAGTTTTTGACCAGCAAACTTTGAAGCTCGAAATTCACTCACAGGATACACTGCAATATAGTTTTTGTGTATCTCAATAGGTTCTAATAATCGTCTATTTATAGATTTTTAATCAAAAGGCTGTTTGTCTCCTATCAATCTTTCGATCGAAAATCGACAAATCGAGTTAATTTCAAAATAAAAATGTGAAAATAATTTTACTGTCAAAATATGGAAAATCAAAATTTTATTTTGATTCGTCGTTTTTGAGCCAAGGTTCCATTTTTTTAATGTTCGAGATGTTAGAGAACTTTTGCCAACCACGTGGCGTTTTTTATCGTTGCTTCGAAATTAGTCCTGGCGTTGTTTATTGGTGCCTGCAAGCAATCTTTTCTCAATTTTTCTGAAAGAAAGTAGACATTCTTCTCCGGAGTTGTAGCTAACCGACCGGCAAAGTCGAAAAATTTTTGCAAACCGGATATATACGCGCAGTTTTCGTGCTGAAGTGCGATTTTTCGAAGCTTAAGCTGTACCAGATAGAAAAACGACGTCATTTTGTCATTAAATTCATTCAAGCGAAATTATACAATTTTTTCTGTACGTAGACTTGTAAATTATGACTGCTTAGTTAGAATGATTTGCAAATTCATTCACTTCTTGTTGAAGTGCTATTAGCTGCACATTTTTTGATCAATGATCTTTCAACAATCTTGCTGACTTCAGGTGTGTCATATTTTGTCCCTTGGAATTCAAAGTTCCGAATGCACGGATGAATTTTACTCTTCTTTCAGCTATTCTACCATTATGTACCATTATCAATTTAATTTTTTAAACCTCATGCAGAAAGTTTCACCTTTTTACTAAGAAGGATCTTTTCTTGCTTACATCAGTATTTTTGTTGAATAAGTAGAGTACGGTATTTTCTTTCTGAAAATCATTTGAGAAATTACAGTAAGTATATGTCAGAAATTTATTCCACTTTAGTTTTGAGGATTGAGTTCAAGTCTTTTTTCATGCTTTTCACTATTTTTCGTATTTTTTATTTTTTTCGTCTGCCTTTTGTTTGCCACTTTTAGCACCTAAAATCCTGTTTTGAAAATGCCAAATGATCTTGCGATTGTTGCTGAAGATAAGGAAAAGGACCAGTCCGCGCAAAAAAACCACAAGTGATGAAAATTTTTTATGCGCTCCCTTCTGAAACCAAAACTTTTTGTTTTTTGTCAACGAAAAATTTTTTTGGTCGATTTTCGTCTAAAAATAGGTTTTTCAACTATATTTATACGATCACGTTTTCCAAAAATTTGCATTGCTGGAATGGCTTCCTTATTCTAAATACTGTTTATTTTCTCATATTTTTTATCTCATTATTGGCTGTATTTTAATTTTTTCAGCTTACCTTCAATTGAAATGTCAATAATATAGAAATTGAAAGTTTAGGCTTTCGGATTTGATGACGATAATTGTTTATTGATAACTTTAACTCGACAAAAAATCCGATCGCAATTATATACATCAAAGATAGTAGAGTACAAATTTCGTTCTCTCTATTAATCATTTGTCGAAAAGAGATATAAAAGACGCCTACACAATCAACAATATTACTGATCGAATGATAACGATATTATTTTACGGTGGTAAGCTCATTTTATTCCACAGTCTCATTAGCCATATTGTTGAATCATTCATATTTGTAAGTTTTCTTATGAATAAGCATCAATTTCAAAATTTGTTAGTAGTTGGTATTTGACTGAGTTATATCTTGAAGTTCAACTGCTGACATTCGGGCTGGTGAATAGAAATGTATTTTTCATTTCAGAGAAGATGTCCTCTCTTCTGAATGATTACTGTTTGGGTGATGTCATACAGAATTTGCGCTGACTCCAATATTGTCGAAAAAATCAAGAATTATCTCACCGAAAAATATTTATCCAAGTATTTCGAGGGTTTTATTAGTGTCTTTTGAATGAAATGTTTCAAACTTGATTTGATAATTACGCCGCAAATTCCTCAACAACATTCAATAACCATGAATGAAATTTTGGTAATTAGCTCGAAAACATTAAAGAAACACCAATGAATGGTTGAAGAACTTTATTTCAACCGTTTTTACACCTAGCGTAATTCCTAGGATTTCCAAATACGCCGTTCTAACGAAACGTACCATGTGAAAGAATAATGAACCGCTCAATTCCCAGATAATTTAATCGTACCAGGACGAGTAGGTTTTAAAGATACTGAAAATGATCCAAATTCTTGGATTGAACTAATAAAATGTACTATTAGTCGTCAAAACGTCGAAACGTAGCCTAATTTAATTACTGCTATACTAATGAAATGATCAGCTAACAACGAAGAATATTTAACTGTTGAGCTACTGACGAAATACTAAATTACTACAAACTGATGTAATTTTTTCATTTATTGACATCCACAGTACTGAAAACAAAAACTCCAGAGTAGCTAGATAACGAGCAGCGGCCGGTATTACCATTGCGACTTAAGCTGGAGCTTGAGATGCAACTTGAGTCTCTGCAACGTTATAACATATAAAAAAAGTTAAGCTACAGCTTAACTTCCAATGCAAAACATATGAAAAAGGTTATGCTGGAGCTTAAGCTGGTACTCAGCAACAGCTTCGCTAAGCTGCAGCTTAACTTCTTTGTAATACCGACTTAAGCTGTAGCTTAACCAAGTTCCATCTTAACTTTCCACACGAAAGATATAAAAATGTAGTTAAGCTACGGCCTAAGTGGTCTCTCTTGCTCAGCACCGGCTTAACTTTTAGTAATACCGACTTAAGCTCCAGCTTAACCAAGACCGTCTTAAGCTCCAGCTCAAACTTAAGCTCCAGCTTTATAGTAACACCGGCCCAGGTTACTAACAGTTATAATCGAAAACAAGTTATGGATTAATAAACTATATTGTGGTCTGTTTTTCATAAATGCTTGTTAATGACAAAAATAAGCATCGTGGGACAGGAATTCTACGACAGATATTTCTATAAAAAAAATATTAATGGTTGGTTGAGAATGTTCAGAAGTTTTCAGTCTTACAGTGACATAAATTTCAGCAGAAAATCGCATAAATATGAAATAGCACTTGCTTTCAAAACTGTAATTATTTACACGCATTTCAAGAAAAATACTATAGACCGTTTATGAACCATTAAATTACTGGGTTGGCTGACCGGGACATAACTTCTGGACCACAAGAACTATAAACAGTTCATTTACTTCAACAGTTTAATGCATGAACTACCGTTGTGGTAACTGCTGAACTGTTGAATTAGTAGAAAGGCCATGGGCCAATCCACTTGCTTCCTAAGCGTATGAATTCACTGACTTTCTGGAAAGTCAAGCTGTCTGTCAAAGTGTCTGTTAATGAAACGATCTGTCAGGTGAAAAATTAATTGGGTTTGGCTTATTTCCATGTCCTTGGTTGCTGGAAGCTATGAGTAACCTTTCAATTTTAAGTTCCACGTTTTTGGGGAGTTTCTGCTTTTTTGATATCTTTCACAATTTTCATGGTCAACATATGGAGTTGTTTGTTTTCTTGTTTATTTTTTTATATTCGTCGTCATATCGGCAGCTCGGGTGAGATTTTTCCGCACTTTCTTATTCCAGAATGGTGAAAATTTGGCAAACGTTCAACTTGCTACTACCACTGTAAATAGTCCCTAATTCAAATCAAAGAACAAAAATGCCCTTGCCCGATTCATGGAAGAGGAACGCGCGGTTTCTAGCCCGGGATTTGATGGCCTATAGGAAAACGGTGGTTCTAATTTTGGCCCCGATACTCTTTTCGCCCTTGATTATTAGCCCAAAAGTTGGAGAAGTAAGATTATTGACAACTGTTGTTAAAATCCGTGAATTTTCCATTTCCAAGAGCCGTTCAGTGGTTATGAAATTAAGATTCTGTGTGTTTTACATGGCGTTTTTGATCGCCGTGATTCCCGTGCTTGCTCGATCTAGCACGAACTAATTAGTATGCATAGAAGCCATTGAAAATTTTCACAAATTTTTATCACGTGGGCCGCATTGTCTGAATAAGAGTTTTATGTTAAAATTATTTTTTTAAAATTTATTAGCTATCAAAGTCTAAGGGGTTCTATAATAATTGCGAGATTTTAGTAGCATCCAAAAGAGAAAAAAATTAAGGCAGGGTGAAGCATAACAGCTAACTCAGGATGAGTGAATCAAGAAAAAGTCATCAACAAAGAAAATGCTGTAAAAAAAGGAAAAATAATATTCAAATATAAAAAAATTGAAAATTGAGATCCCCAATGACAGCTACTGAGTACAAAATATGAATACCTAAATACAGAAATAGTCAAGAAAATGGTGACAAGTATAGTTCGTTTCAAAATTTTGGCTTGGCATTTGCAAGATGCGAAACAAGTTTTTATGGACGTCGGCATACTTTTCATATTTCACCTTGATTGCCAGAATTCGGATATATGATGAACCCGAAGTAGGACAAAAAAATTATACTCCGAAATTTTTTTTTAATTTTATAATTTTTCCTTTTTTGGTGACGAAATGAACAAATTGCTCGTTTGACAAGTTTTTTTCGCGGTTTTATCAGTCACGCTAATTAATTACGTAGTCTTTCGGTGCAAAAAAGCTGTTATACTGATAATATTCAAAAATAAGCCTACTGTAAAATGTGCGACGAAAAAAATTTCGTTATCAGATTGTGTGGCATATAACCAGTTTAACGATTTTTGACGTCAAAATTTCTCGAATAAAATATAAAGTCTTGGAGCTGATAGAATTTAAAATTCCAAAAAACTACAGCAATGTTGAGTTTGGTAAAATATGAAGCAATTCCAGGTTCATATGTCGCACTTGAAGTGCTTTTTTTGGTGAGAAATTTTGACTCTCGAACATGGGGTTATAGTCAGTTTTAAAAAAACTTGTAAAATGAAAAATGACAAATAAGTACCACCCTCAAAGTCATTTACACTGAGCTACTACTGCAGGTTTTTTTGCTCAAAACATAAAAAAAGGTTAGACGAGACGGCTCACAAATTTTCAATTCTATGCGACACATGGTTTAGATCAGAATGTTAAAAATATGAAATAGTACTTGTTTCTGATATTTACAAGTATTTCACGAAAAAGACATTATAGGTAATCGGTGATATTACAGTTTTTTAATGATTTCTGTGCCTCAAATATTAAATTTTACTGTAGGACTTGTACTATTTCTCCATACAGTACGAACAAATATTGATTTGCTATATTCCATGCCTTTGCTAAAGCACACTGCGCCCATTAATAGTCTATTTTTCATATGAGGTTTGGAATGCAGGAAGATGTTCATGCAAATGAAACGCAGACACTTTTTATCTTAATTGACTGTATCAGTTAGGAGAACAACTCGAGAAAAAGATTTTAGAAATAAGATGCAGGCTTTATCTGTTGTCCACGGATTTTTTCGGATTATCTTTCTTTCCGAGGTTAATTTGAAAATAGAAGGAATATAATCACTAGATTGAGATCATGCCGACGAAGTTACAGTAACCAAAAGGTCAGTAGTTGGGTAAATAAGACTTAAATTTTTGTATCAATAATCGTATGAAACTCATACTTAATTCTGGCTTACTGTAGCCAGTAGCGATACGATGTCACATTTTCGATTTTCAATCGAACTTCTTTAATTTACCATTTTTAATCCTCTTCAGGAAAGTCAATATGCATGCGGTTTTGTGGTTTTGTTAATGACAGTCTATTGGATTTCCGAATGCATGCCTTTGGCCGTCACTTCGTTTTTGCCCATTTTCCTATTCCCCGTTTTAAAAGTGCTCAAAGTGGACGACACGTGCAGGTGTTATTTGAAAGTAAGAGCACGTCTGACCACTTTTTTGAAAAAACAGGCCTAAATTCGGCACGTTTCTCCTTGGACTTTGACTAGTTCGACTGATTATCCCATTGTATACAAAGGAGAAATCATATATCATCTATTACTGTAGTACGTTGATTGCCTGTGCGTACCAAATTGTCGACCAAAAAAGTGATGCATGAGAAAATAGGTATTGCAGTATCAGCTTTTGATCTTGAATGTATTTCATGGGCGTGGATTTATAAATAGTCAAATGTTTGAAAGTTGATTTATTTTTGGTTTGTGATTGCATATGGGTTTAAGCCTAGCAACACTATATACAGGGTGAGCCAAAAAAAGGCTACCGGTACTGACTTTCATAGCTTTCAAATGTTGAAGCTTTTTTAATGCGGTTTCCTGCCGTTAATAGATAAAACATCTGGCATAAAACATGCAGAGTTTCAGCCAGATTGCTCGAATATTGACAGACTAGAATCAAAAATACGGTTTTTCTGCAAATAAATTTTGAAAAATTGACAAAAATTGACAAAATCAACATGTTTTACAACAGAAAGTGCAATAAATTCAATCATGAGAGCCATAAAACAGCGGGAAACTACAAGAGAGCCGTTTTAGTGTATCTTACTTTCGGTTTCACCAATAATTTCAATCGTTTTTCGATCTGGTCAGTGACAATTGATTTTGCTTTAATTTTGTTTTTTTTCAATTTCAAAACAAAAGCGATTTTGGCGAAATTTCGCCTATATTGAAACGAGAAATTGACGACTTTAAATTATGTATAACTTATAAATTTCGGTGATTTTTAAATTATTATTGTGTGTAAACAGCTTTACGAAACTCTTTTCACAATAGGACAACTTTTACTTTGATTTCACAACTTTTACTTTTTGAAAAATGACCACTTTTACTAAATTTCTGTTTGTACAGTAATCATGAACGTTAGGAGCATAAAATTTGGCCTTGATAGCAAAAATAAACAGGACATTCTAATGCAGCAATTCGCATTAAAGAAGCTCTATTCGTTCAAAAGTTATGGGAGTCAGCACCGGTCGCCTTTTTTTTTGCTCACCCTGGATAAAGTAAACATTTCTAGGAAGTGAACTTCCTTTTCGTTGGTGGACTCATAATGGCCGTGGCCACGGAAGAATGTCATTTGCACAAACGGGTAGCTCTCAGCGTTTTGTCGATGATGGGATCGAAGCCTCATTGGTAATCTTGTATATTATGATGCTATCTGCGTGTAACCCGGCCATTTCACCCACTGTATCAATTGAGCCACGAGTCTTATATTCAGTGTTGCATAACTGTGTAGATGCTGTCATTGTAGCCACGTTTCTATAAATTCAATCACTGAATTCATTCAAGCATGTCATTGTTACCGTGAAGATTTGATTATGCTTTTAACGACATATACCAGCATGGATTGAACTCACATTTTCGCCTCCAGCTATTTCATTGTTGTAACTGCGAATAAATCGATCGCAGTCTTTGTTACATGGAACAACATTCCAATCATTGTGTTGTTTTAAAAGTCGGTATATTAACAAGGTGGTTCGGAAAACGACCTGTCTGAAAATCGGTAATTCGAACCACAGCATTCAGTTATGATCACTAGATATTTTATACATTCTAATTTATTACCTTAAATTCGTATGAATACCTCCTGTATACCATGAGCTGAACTTATTCATGGTGTACCGCAGCTTTTTAATGTCAGTATTCGGTTGTTCGAATGGATCTATTCCCAGGTGAACGATTCCCAAGTGAGCGAATTCCCAAGTGAGCCAATTCCCAATTAAGCCATTCCCATGTGAACGATTTTCAACTTTGCGAATTCCCAATTGAGCGATTCTCATGTGAGTGATTCACAATTGAGCAAACTCCCAAATGAGTGAATTCCCAATTGGGCTATTCCAAATGAGCGATCGCGAATGTAATAGCACTTTCTTCATATTTTCTTTCTTTATTTTATATTTTTATGTTTATGTTTATGTATGTTTTAACGTTTCCATCTTTTGTCTCTGATTTCTTTCATTTTCGTTTTTCTTGTAATCTACTTCTTTTCTTTTTTGCTCATGAAACAACACATTACAAGTTGTCATTTTAAGTAGTCGTAGTCTCCTGTATAATTTTTGTACAGTTCGACATGCTTGAGTCTTTCATCGTTGTAAGTGTGAAAATCTTCCTAAAAGATACAAACAAAAAAATGCCGGAAGAAACAAAATATCAAGAGAAAAGAAACGTCAACAAAAATGAAGACATTAAAAATAAGCGAAAATAAGTGGAAAAGCATTAGAAAAAGAAAGAAAACATGAAAAAAGTGACAACATAGAGAAAGCAGCAAGAAAGATAAAAAAGAAGGAAAAAAGAAAGGTTAAAAGCCAAAGCTAAGATGAAAAGTAATGAAGAAAAAATCATAAAAGATAAAATTATATAGGAAATAGAGCGTGTCGAATTGTTTAAGAATTATACGGAAGACTATGCTTATTAAGAATGACGACTTGTAATTTGTTGTTTCGTGAGCAAAAAAAAGTAGATAAAAAAAAGAAAATGAAACAATGTAGAGACAAAAGATGAAAACGTAAAAACATACATAAAAGAAAAGATTAAAAATAAACACAAAAAATGGAAGAAAAAAGGAACACACGAAGAAGAATATAAGGTAAAGAAGGAAAATATGAAGAAAGTTTTATTATATTTTCGATCACTGGTTTGGAATCGCCCAATTGGCAATTCCCTCATTTGCGAATTCGCTCAATTGGGAATCGTTCACTTGGGAATCGCTCACTTGAGAATCGCTCACATGGGAATATAACGTAGACTTGCTGAAAAAACATTACCACCAATAAAAACTAAGTGAACTAAACGTCTAGTTTTTTGTGCTACAATCTTTTATTTTAGTATCACTACTGTTTCTAACACAATACGCGGCTTTCTAAAATTTGCAGTACTTCGTTATTGAGAACTGCAGAATGAACCAAAGTTTTTTCAAAACTGATTTAATTGAAATCTTCTTAAATAATGATCTCAATAATCATTTTCTTTTCGTTTGGAACAGGAGCCGTATATGTTAGAAGATAGTAGTCGCTTGGTATATGCTACTAGGGTAAATACTAGAGCACTGATACTAGAGCACCAGCTAGATTTTATCATTCTCTCTTAGGTTTTAACATATAAAAAGTTACATCATCTGTAGTCTATTTATCTTGAAATTCTTCTAAATAATGAAAGTGGAAAGCAAGTAGCATTTCAGTTTTTCACGATTTTCTGATAAACAATATATCATATAGGTCTGGAAATTTCTGAGCATACTGGCCTCGTCCTTAACAATTTTTCGAGTGAAAAATTTTATGGTAGAAGCTCTATGTAAACGATTTTAACGACAGTACTATTTTGTGTCACTTTTCTATTTGGAAGCATTTTATAAAAAACAGACTATGGACTCTTTGCGTATCAACTAGCTGCTACTATTCCAAAAATAAACATTGTCTGGGGTAGACTAGGCACAAGCTAGGCATCAACATATGGTCCATGGACTCTTCAAGGGGCATTTTCCCTTAAATTCCCTAAAATGTCAAAAAATAATCTCTGAAGAACTACAAAACTTGGTAATTTTCATTACGCTACTGAACAGTCAGGGAATTTTGAACTTACATAAAAAGACCAACACCTTAGATTTTCTCTGTTTTTTGCTTTTAGGAGGGTGGCTTTTGGATCACCTTGAAGATTGAATGCCTTCAGAAAATTGTCTGCATTATTTCATCCACAGCGTCTGTAACAAACATAAGTACTGATAGTTGATCCGAAAAAGTATTAATAATTTTGGTTAGTGCTATAGGCACGATAGATCACGTTAGGTTTGAATCAATCATTTCAATTTCCGTCTCTGATTATTTTATTTTCTATCAATTTCGCATTAATGCGCATTGCTTTATATTCCGCTGCAAAATTTTCGATTCAAGGATCATATTGGGATTCATGTTGACCACGGCGTTCCTGTCCATGTGGATGAGCAACGTAGCCGCTACGGCCATGATGGTGCCCATCGTACTTTCCATGTTGGACGAATTGATAGCCCACCATAAGAGATCGGAGTTGCCGGTCGTGACGTCGGACAGCGATATGGTCAAGATCTATTCGGCAGCCGAGGTATATCATCTACACTTTCATGGAGTGATTTTCAATCTTGAATACATGATTTTTTGATTTTTTTCAGTTCAGAAATAGAATTTCCAGTTCCGCTGGCCTAGTAACGAGCGATACTGAAACGGAATCCAAGGCTAACGAAAGTTACGTCGATAGCGGGGTGGGATTCGACATTGATATTCAAGAGATAAAAGAAAAGTGAGGGCAAAGAAAACACGAAACGAAACGAAACAAAAGAAAGGAGAGTGCAGATTGGTACAAAACATGTTTTTCTTCAGTCTGGCCAGCAACGATCCCACATTCAACGAAATGAGCGTCCAAACGGACGACCTGGCCGTCATAAGCCCCGGCCATATGGCTCATTTGCACAAAGAATTGAATAAAATGCCGACAGAGATCAGCGGTCTTTGCAAAGCCGTCCTTTTGAGCATATGCTACGCGGCCAACTTAGGCGGAACGGGAACTTTGACCGGCACCGGACCCAATATCGTTTTGACCAACACTTTGAATGAGTAATTTTTTATTTGTTAGAAATTTTGAACATTTTTTTGAATAATCTTTTTAGCGAATACGCCAATCAAAATCGTATAACTTTCGCCAGTTGGATGGTTTTCGCCGTACCGGCCATGCTTGTCTGTTTGGTCTTGGCTTGGTTCTGGTTACTGATCATGTTTTTAGGATCGAGGTTGTACAGTTTTTTGATTCCGAGCTTCGTATCAAGATTTATTTTTTCTATTGATTCCAGGAGCCTTTTAAACATGTTTTCGTGGAAACAGTCGAAGAACGATGGAATTTCGGAATTATTTCAACATAAATATCAAGAATTGGGGAAAATGTCGTAAGCTTTTTCACAGATTTTCCTACTTACTGCCCTTACAGTTAAAATTTATACGTGAGCAGGATTTTAGATAGATTGAAAATCTTTACTAAGTTTGCAATCGTTGAGTTTCGAATTTTTAGGTAAATTTTTTTACGGAACGATTTTTGGTAAATAACTCAACTTCATAATTCCATACAGACTGAAACGGACGTTCAAACCTTTTATGCTAATATAGCTATGACAGATGCTAATGATAGAATTACTTAGGCGTTTTGATCAGTCAAAGTTTCAACTGAAAATCACCGGTCATTCAGATTCTACAGTATAGCAATGTCGGCCTGTAGTGCATTGTTTTTTGAGAAAAAATCTAACTTAAAAACTTGTGCAGATCATTTCCAAGACGGAGCTAATTTTTGTAATTTTTCGATTTACAAGCATTTAAAAAACAGGCTGTAGGAGAAAGTTTTGTCTTTTCTGCAGAAGGTTAACCAGATATGTATGCCCCTTGGAACCAATTGATATTTATAACAATTAATTTTTACTACTTGCTTCAATCCATTTTCTCTTTCTTCTTTGACGATCTTTTTGATTCATATACTACTATTTCAAAGTTTCCTCGTATTTTACTTCAGATTTGCGGAGAAGTCGGTCTTATTTTGGTTCGTTGTGTTAGTTTTCTTATGGGTTTCCCGAAAGCCGACGTTCATGCGCGGCTGGCAGGATATTTTTCACTTGGACGGGTAAGCATTGGATCCTTTTAAGAAGGTACTCTGTTTGAGACCTCAGGATCGCGCTTTTGCGGATCATCATTTTGTTTTTTGTTCAGTTTTACGTCCGACGCATGCCCGGCTATGCTAATTGCCTGCGTACTTTTCGTCTGGCCGACACAAATGCCGGATTTTCTTTTTTGGAGGCAAAGTGATTAAATATTGATGATATAGGAGGAGAGCTCAAAATTTTATGTGACACTAAACTGTATAAAGATCAAAAGAACAAGTTCAAGTTCTTCTGATATGAGAAATGTATGCACTGAGTCACAAATAGGTGAAAAGTATCCAATTTTCTTAGCTATTCTTTCTGTTTCAAGTTGGACTCCTTTACTACCCAGTCTCATTAAAAAATATTTCGCGACGTTGGCTTTCTGAAATTTCATGAGCTATAGATTAGAACAAATGGATTCACACACTCGGTTTTTTTTAATTTGAACTACATGTGGCCTATATCCGTCGATAAACAGACTTTATGACTTTGGGCGAGTTAGAAATCGGGAACAGCAAATTCTCATGACCATAGAATTGGAAATTCTCAAGTTCCTTTTTTCGTTTCAACTGCTCATTTTTACTATCGAATCTCTAAAATAAGAATCTTCTAGTGTTCAACACCATATAATATGAATGATCTGTAAACAACAAAGCAATTCAAAATTTTGAAATTCAAGCTGCTTTAGGATAAATGTATGTTCGGCTGCATGATCACGTATCCATGATGGTTTTTCACTCTAAAAAATGGTCAGCAGGAACCCCCAGACGCTGAAAAACTCTTGTGTGACCTAAGCACGCTGAAGCTTCAGGAGCGTAGCGGCTCTAAACTTGAAACTGACATGCAATGATCAGGAAGGCACCGGTGACTTTTTTGTTGTTTTCAAAATTTTATCTACATTGGAAAGTATGAATTCCAATGTTCTCATATATAATAAATTCTCGTATAATAGAATATGAAACAACCGTGGCTAGAGTTTCATGTAATTCAGAACATAAAAATCAAAAACTGCAATTTATTTTTCCTGGGATGCTTCAATAGTCAAATGTGGAAAGCATGTCCCATTTCTTTAATTTTCTGTCATCATATCTCATATCCAATCTTCGGAGCCCACTCAACTAACCCATTCACAATTTTTGAACGGAAATTTTTTAATCTACGGGTAAAGAATGGACTATCGCTGATCCGTATCGATTCCTCATTGCTCTTGCAAGGGAACCGAAAAGACGAAAATTATGAATCCTGACGAGGTTAGATGGTATTATTCCAAACGTCGACATGACTGACTGCAAGCCAAGCTTAAAAAATCATTTCGTTAAAAGCATCTAGGTTTTATGCCAATTTTTTCATATTTAATTTAAAAATTTTATGAACGGTTCGAAAACAAAATTTGCCACAATTGAAAAAGTGCTGTTGCTTGTAAAACGTGAATAAAAGATTCTTTAGGTCTGCTAGCTCTTTTCGAATGAATTCCGGGCCTAAAACTCAACTGTAAAGATCAAATGATTTATTTGCGTTTTTTTCAGATTCCGCTTCGAAACCCCAACGTCATTCCAGTTTGATGACCTGGGCGGCCATGCAGAAGAAATTTTCGTGGAGTATTATTATTTTGTTGGGTGGTGGTTACGCCATGGCCAAAGGAATCGAGGTAGAGAAAATTTCGATTTTCTGTTCTATTATATGAAAGCTGAGAATCAATTTTCATTCCTTCACACAGGTCAGTGGTCTTCAAAATAGAATCGGCTGCTTGATGCGGCATTTCGTTAGTGATCTGGATCAAATTGTGATCGTAATCGTCGTCGTGATCATGATTTCGGTCATAACTGTCGTAGCCAGCAATTCGGCTACGGCGTCGATATTTCTACCAGTTTTGGTGTCTCTAGTGAGTTACATAAAATAGCATGATTTATCGTTATACAATCAAAAGTATCAACCAGAGATTCATAACAAACCACTAGTCATATTTTTGACATGGCAACCAACAATTTTTGAGTTTTCACAAGTTGTTTTATAAATTTCTAACTATACATTAGTGAATTTAGCTCTGTGAAAGTTGAAGTAGCGTATGGTCTAAAATTTACCCGATGCAGTAGGTCAGAAAAACTTG
Organism: Romanomermis culicivorax; assembly: GCA_963922205.1. Classification (NCBI taxonomy): domain Eukaryota; kingdom Metazoa; phylum Nematoda; class Enoplea; order Mermithida; family Mermithidae; genus Romanomermis; species Romanomermis culicivorax. The sequence continues at coordinate 428,321 of CAWUHX010000201.1, forward strand.
GACGTGCGTTTTCGGACCATAGTTACACAGAGTATTTAAAAAAATCGGACCACCCAAATATGTAATACCTTAATAACCAGCGCATATCTAAAGAGGTTTTCAGGGATAATTTTTTGACAAATTCCAAAAATGTCAAAAACTTAAAAAATACCATAGAAAATTTAGTTCCGAAAATGTTAGATCCTTCATGTAGCTCGAGTACGACATTGGAAATTTTAGAAAACTGTAAATTTTCCCGAAAACAATACTTCATCTCATGATTGTCAAAATTATAAGTTTACATTGCAATATGGTCAAATAACTGCTTATTACTCGATGAAACATTGGATTCAAGATAGGTCGACTATGAATAGGTTTGAATGCTGTAATTATAGATGTATATGAAATCAAGGTGAGAAACGGGGAATTCTCAAGTGAGCGATTCTCAAGTAAGGCAATTCCCAAGTGAGCGATTCCCATGAGAGCGATTCCCAAGTGAACGAATTCTCAATTGGGCGATTCTCAAATGAGTGACCGAGGATGTACTTCACATGTTCCTTGTTTGTCTTATACTATTCTTTGTATGTATTTAAGATTTCTTGCGTTTTCTGTGTGTTGCTTATGTTTTCATTTATGTATGTTTTTACGTTTTCACCTTTTGCCTCTGCTTTCTTTCATTTTTTTCTTTAAACATTAACAAAAGAATGCTGGAAGAAACAAAAGATCAAGAGAAAGAAAACGTCAACAAAAATGAAGGCATTAAGAATAAGGGCAAATAGGTAGAAAAGCATTCGACAAACGAAGAAAACCTGAAGAAAGGTGACAAGAAAAAAAATCAACATAGAGAAAGCAGCAAGAAACAAATAAAAAATTAATGATGTGAAAAACAACGAAATGAAGAAAATAGCAAAAGAATACAAAAATAGAAAGAGAAAAAGCAATAAAATCAAGAAGCTAGAACGAAAAGTAAGTAAGAATGAAGAAGAATGACAAAGGAAAAAATTGAATAGGAAATAAAATCTCCCGAACTGTACTTATATATAAGAATTATGCGGAAGACTATGGTTATTAGAAATGATAACTTATAATATGTTGTTTTATGAGCAAAAAAGAAAAAAGTAGACAAGAAAAAAAGAAAATGAAAGAAAGCAGAGACGTACAAAACATACATAAACAAAAACATGAGCAACACACATAGAAAACGAAAGAAAAAAGATATACATGAAAAGAAAAATATAAGATAAAGAAAGAGAATAAGAAGAAAGTGCTATTAAATTGTCGATCGATTATTTAAGAATCGCCCAATTGGGAATTCGCTCACTTGGGGATAGACCGTGAGAAATTAGAGTAGAGGAATTATCTGGTGAACAAATCTCGAATGTTCAGTAGCCTTACTTTCTGAGATACTACAGGCCATTTATGGCACAGAGTTAGAAGTATGAGATAGCTGAATAACAATGTGCAATAACTAAAATTTACTCCATTCAGTTTCCACCTCTGTTTATGATCTACTAACCGGTACTTAATGAAAAGATTCCAAATTTCGAAAACTCTTACAAATTAAAAAGTCAAAGAAATTTCCAGTATATTGCACATTTCAGTAGTGAACATTAAACATTTCAAAAGCCGTTTCTATTTTTAGGCGAAACGAAAACAGTAAATTTTTAGAGGTCACGTGAAATTTGATTCCAAACTTTTAACTACGTGTTATTCATAGCAACTTGCATGGCTTCAAGCCCTGTGATCACATACATTTGTCGCCATAGAAATTCCTCAAGTCGAACCAGACTATCATTCCAGACCGGGTCAAAAATGGGAATGAAATATTTTGAACTATTTCTGACTCGAACGTGAAATGTGCAGTGTCTTTCTTGCGTAACCTACAAAATCACTTCAAACTTTTAGGTCAGCTTTGACATGCTAAACTGTGTGTGTGATTCGGTGATCTATTTTGATTTTCAGGCTCAGGCTTTACATATGAACCCGTTGATCTTCCTCTTACCGGCCACGGCGGCCGCCTCCTATGCTTTCATGCTCCCGATTGCCACGCCGCCCAACGCGGTCATCTACGAAACTAGAATGATCACTTTGAAAGAAATGGTAATCGGCAAAATTTCATTCTTACTGTAGTCTGACGCATGATCTGGACGGTTTTTTTCGCAGATGATCTCCGGTTTCGTCATGACCATACTTTGTATATTGGTCAACATATTGAATATCACCACCTTTTCTTATCACGTGTTCAATTTGGGCGACGCTGAGGAATGGATTGCAGAAACCGTAGTGAATACAACGTGCGTGTAGTTGTTTTACTAAATGATTGGCAAGTACAAACTCTGGGAATTTTTTGAGCGAGCAGTTAAATGATATTTCTTAGAATGGACAAGTAACATCTATCAATTCAATACTTTGAAAATGATTCATTGATTAGAAAAAAATGCCATAGTTGGATTCACGAGTAAGAATTATTCTCAAAATTGTACTTCACTTCAGGACATTTTTACAGAGAAGTCTTTTGTAATATTTTTTGCGTGCCTCCAAATGACTTATACAATTTATTTATACTGTATTTATTGTAGTCATTTTTGTGACTGGACAGGGTCTCTCGTAAAAATAATGAGACTGTAGACCGCGCTGTGATCTTTCCGGTGATTTTTATTGTATTTGTTAACTTCGCATAAAGTGAGCAGATCTATTTTTAGTATTTTTCTATAAATGAATGAAATTATAGAAAACGAAAAGAAAACCAGGGAATAGGAAAGTCAAGACACGATTTTTGGTAGGATTCAACTTATTCTGATAAGTAAAAAGTTACCCCACCTGAAAATCACATATTTGGTGTAACTTGATGCTTTAGGAACAAAATGATATTATTTCATCTGCAAGTCGAAACTTGCATAGCTACAGTAAGATAAAAGTTGAAAATTATCGATTTTTTGGATTTTTGACACACAACTTCTTCCAACTTTTGTAGGCTTATATGTATCAGAGATCGTATTAAATTCACCCAATATTATGCAAATAAAAGGGCTTCAATTTACTGTAGGATTTATTAGTGTAGAGTGTGTGTTAAGATGATGCTCGAAACGTTAAATTTTGAGAGCTAAAATTGCCATTTATATAACCGAAATCAGCGTTCTAATTTTAAAGCTCAAAAGCACCAGAAATTTGACAAAAAATTACGAAAATTTATGTACTGCTGGGGTCGCACGACTTAGAGTGTGAATGCAATCTTATAATTGCATATTTTCTGATAAATGTGACCTCAATTGTGGGAAAATGACAGCGCTTGATAAATTTTCAAAATGAGACATTAGAACAAATTTTGTATGCTGAATATATGTGCGATTCCCATCTGACATAAAAAAAATTCGCATAGCTATAGTCTGTTTTTATTGAAATGCTTCTAAATAATGAAAGTAGAAAGCAAGTAGTATTTCAGATTTTCACGATTTTCTGGTAAACAGTACATCATATAGGACTGGTAATTTGTGAGCATATGACCTAACCTTTAACAATTTTTTAAGTGAAAAATTATACAGTAAGAGCTTTATGTAAACGATTAAACGACACTACGAATTTGTGTCACTTTTCTATTTGGAAGCATTTCATAAAAAACAGACTATACAATACCCCAAAGTTGGGAATTTTCGCATTTTTTAGCATTTTTATGTCTATTTACCAGATGCGATGTATATCGACCTAGAAATGAAGTAACTTTATCGATGAGCATTCATTAGATGCTGAATAAAATGCTCTATAATGTGGTATAAAAATGTTTTTCCTATTTTGCATTTTACACTTTTTTAGGAAGTTTGAACATTTCAAAAATGAGACGGTAAAAACGACGAAAAAGTTTTTTTCCACATAAATGGCTACATCTACTACTAAAGCTCAAAAGAACCGGAAACTCCCTATGCAATGGATATTTCACGATGTCTCCAAGGTGCCTACAAAAAATGACAAAACTTCATGCTATGTGTTAAATGTAAAAAAAATTGTGAACTATTTTAGTTGATAAATTTTGACTTTTAATTCTTGATCAACCAAAATTGGCTTTCCTCGAAATCTTGCGTTCCATAAGATAGTTTAGTATTTGGACTGGACGTGAATAGAAAACCTTGCATCACAAACTTCTGAAGTAATCAGTCTGGAATAAATCATTTTTCGGGTCGGGGTAGTTCCTGGCCTCTGCTTCATCTTCTTCGCACAATCCGTCTGCTTCTGCAAGTATTATAGTCTGTTTTTATTGAAATGCTTCTAAATAATGAGTGGAAAGCAAGTAGTATTTCAGATTTTCACGATTTTCTAATAAACAGTATATCATATAGGACTGGAAATTTGTGAGCGAACTGATCTCACCTTTAACAATTTTTCCAGTGAAAAATTTTACGGTAAGAGCTCTATGTAAACGATTTTGAAGACTACTGATTTGTGTCACTTTTCTATTTGTAAGCATTTTATAAAAAACAGACTGTAGGTTTGTTGGTCTTCATGAAGGCGATTTGCTTCCCGTGACCATTGATTTTCAATTCACTGTTATAAATTCATCTTTGAAAGACTCTCTTCTTGCGCATCAGTCTGGATATCATTTCAGCATCGAACTTTTGCATGAAATGAATTCCTTCATCAAGTTTGCTCAGTAGAAAGTGCTTCTGCTTTGCTATGAGCGTTTTACGTTCTTTGACTTTTGAGGCCCATCTTCTAAAATATTAGATATTTGAGTCGATTTTGGATAACGATTGTGACTGTGATTCTGTCAACAACTATTGTACGTTAATTCTTTCGAGTTGGTGCATTTATTATGATCTATCTATTATGAAATCCGCTTGGCACCATTACTCTAACATCTTCAAAAAGCATTACAGGTATTCCTCCAGGAAACATCAATATGGCGAATTTAATTTTTCATGTCAGATGAGAATTACCTTAACATTCATCGAAAAAATTTGTTTTAATGTCTCATTAATGAAATTTATCAAGTGCTGTGATTCTCCCATAGTTGAGGTCACATCAGAAAATGCAATTATAAGATTTTATTTAAACTTCAAGTTATTCGACCCCTTAGCAGCACATGAATTTTCGTAATTTTTTGTCGGCTGGTAGAAGACAAGGAAATTTTTTGGTGCTTCATGAGCCAAGTAGAATAGTGATTTCGGTTATAATAATGGTAATTTCAGCTCTCAGAATTTAATTTTTCGGGCACCGCTGTATTCTCAGCACGCACATTACACTAATAATCCTACAGTAAATTGTAGCCCATTTATTTCCATAATACTGCGTAAATTCACAGAACAAGATCTCTGCCGCGTCTGAACCTGCAAAAGTTGCAAGACGAGTATGTCAAAAATCGAAAGTCTTCGACATTTGTCTACCTGTAGCCATGCGAATTTTGACTTTCAGATAAAATGATCATTATTTTCGACACTAACGCATCAAGTTACACCAAATATGTGATTTTTAGGTTAGTTTTTCTACTTATCACAGCCCTCTGTATAAGACTAGATTTAAAAAGTGGTGCCTGTTTTATTTGTATATTAGCAAATGACTAATAGAATATCATTATTTTATCAGTTTAACATAAAGTTTCATTCATTAGCGTAAAAATTACGCAAATTTATTCCGTGAGCCACTACCCGACGACCATTCGATTGTCATAAATGAACAATAACTTGCAAAACGCCCGGGCGTACAAACGACCAATCTACTTTATTTCCTGCCTTATCGGATCGCAAATGAATTTTGTATGCCAATTTCGTGTAGAAGGCGACTTGCGACGACTTTTGCCCTCCATTTTCTCTTCCTCGGTGCGAATTTTCGCCGAAAATGTCAATAAAAGCGTTTTTTCGTTCAACTTTGACGTCTTCGCTTTTGATATCGGTGCGCTTACTGAAGTCGATCAATGTGACGTATTGTTTGGATTCCAATCTAGAAATGAAAGGACGATTGATCTGAATTCGAAAATTTGTATCCTTCATTCATGGCCATGTTACTCGGTTTATCAGTTCATCAAGTTTCGGAAGTTCATTTTCCTTTCACCGAATTTAACTATAGTTGTGGCACAGACATGCACGGCAAGAATTTTCCAGGAAAGAGAGTTTTCGGACCTTTTATCAGGGGTGGGTAGAGTGAGCAAAAAACAAAAGGAGAACTACAAGAGCGTGTTTATCATAGAAAATATGCACAAAAAATAAAAAAAAACTGTCCCCAAAAAAGATCAGGTAGGGTGTTGTAGTGTGTTTCCGCCGATTTTGTCGTTTTTTGTCGTTCCACGCATGAGGCCCGCAAGTACCAAGTAAAGTGAGTGACGCGGACCATCGACAGTCGTCTTACTGTAGCACACGTCGGTACGCATGCGCTGGCTCTCTCCAGGTGCATTATTCTTTTGTATTCACTTACATGCGTTTTTCTCATTAGTTATATAACGTACTCGCTGGCTGCCTCCCCACACGCCTGTTTTCTGTTTGTTTTTCTCCCTAGTGCGTGGGAGTGAATTGTTTTTTATATTCTCGTCCAGCCTCGTTTGTAAGTAAGTGTGTTTATTGCGTAAGGTAAAAATTGAAGAAAGGTTTCCTTTCTTGTGTTTATTTTAATTTGGGAGACAATTAAGGAAGCATCTTTTCCTTAATTGGTAGGGTTATTAGTGTCGGGTTTAAGTACTATTAGTTAAGTTAATGGGGTAAGCGTGGGTGTGGGAAATACGTACATTAAGGACGAACCCTGGGATCCCAATCCTGCCTGATACACAAGGCCCCGACTCATTCCAAAATACAACAAGGGGACGTCCAGGGTCTAAGTTAGGAGGGTTTAACATCACCCCTACTATCTATGTGCATGTATATTGTGGCATCAAAACGACTAGAAAAACTTCAGTAACAATGGCAAGAAAACAGTAAGATAAATAATTCTTGATAGACTGTAATATAGTTAGTCAAACCGATTTTTGGTATAAAATTTGCAGTGCTATACGCAATAATCAATTTTTTGAACAGTTTTCCAAACTAACAAAGAATAAAATCTGTAGTAGCAAGGAATGAAAGGCGTTTAAAAAATCCATAGAGTAAATCGAGAAATCGGCACCCTGTAGAGTAAATCGGTGCCCTGTAGATTTCAGAACCTACAGTAACTCAAGTATGGTCCGCGCCGACCACTGTGGGTGTTTTTCATGTCTGAAATGTGGGTCAAGTGGGTCTGAGACGAAGAAGAAGACCCTGTTTTTGGAAAGATGACCAGTCTTGGTTTTTCGCAGCAACCTGAATAGTTGGATCCCGCGCCGGATTCCATCGGTTATTTTTCCTTACGAGAATCTTTGGTTTTGCGTCGACCTCAGCAGTTGAATCCCGCGCCGGATTCTGTCAGTAATTTTGCCTTACGAGATTCGTCCCGCGACTGGACCGTTATTTCGTTTGTGGATTTTCGCGCCGAGTTTTACGTTGTGGAATTTTGCGCCCATTTTACGTTTGCGTTTTTGCACCGGTTTTACATTTCGTGTGGAACCAACGTTTGTACGAAGGTTGTAAGTTGTAAATTAGTAAAGTCAAAAACCCAACTTGCTTAGGTACACATCAAACGTTACAGTAACCTCTGACAGAATCAAAAATACTAAACGTCGATTTTTTCGCAAATAAACTTTAAAAAATTGACAAAATCAACATGTTTTACAACAGAAAAAGTAAAATAGATCCAAGCATAAGAACTATATAACAGCTGGAAACTACGAAAGGGCTGTTTTTATGTGTCCTACTTTCTGTTTCACCAACAATTTCGATCGTTTTTCGATGTCGTCAATGACGGAATTGATTTTTCTTTGATTTTGCTTTTTTGCCTATTTCAAAACAAAAGCTCTTGATTTTGGATAAATTTTCCCCATATTGAAACAATAATTTGATAACTCTAATGTAGCAATCCGCATTAAAGAAGCTTCATCCGTTCGAAAGTTATGACAGTCAGCACCGGTCGCCTTTTTTTGCTAACCCTGTATTTTGGAATAATTTTCCCCGAAATTGACTTGCATTGTTAAAGTTGGTACGAACAGTAATAGTGGTAAAATTACAATTTTTCGATAACTTGCTTGAGGATTACTTGTATGAAAATTGCATGGTATCAGAATATTTTAGTCAACGCCGTGTAAACCGATTTCTATTTCTCCGTCGGAATTAACAACGGAGATAATAAAATTAGAACTAACACAAATTGATCAACTTTTTCCTCACTCAAAAATTTATTTTCCTCGCAAATTTTACCTCGTTGACACGTAAACATCGTTAATTCGCATTTCGGATTTCGTCCCGTCTTCAGACGTCCAAGTGCAACTACTGGCCGGGACTTCTCGCATTTTTCGACCGTTGATTAATCGAGTTTAGTATATGTTAGTTTTTTGCCAGAGAACTTGAATCAACCAATAGTTTCAGGAGAACCAATCGATTCTCATTTCGTTCACGATTTTAAATTTAAAGTGTAAAATATAACAATGTAAAAATGAGTACCAAAATTTTTCTTAGAGCGCTAAAATTTAACGTCCGTTTCTGAACAAAAGTATATTGTAGATAATTCTGACTTTACTGAATGATAGTCGGCGAATTCATAAATTTCCAGTTTAATTTGATGTTGCTCAACGCTACTTTGTCGCTTCATTTAACGTTTTCTGCCTTCCTTGTTGACACTAAAAAATTCATTATTTAATTTTGCCTCCATCAGGAAAATTGGTGAGTAATTGTTTATTGAGGTACAAATTGATAACATGAAAAATCCGCGAAATAGTATTCAATCTAAATTTGAAAAAATCGATAAATAATACGCATAACGGCAAGTTGAACATTCATTTGATACAAATGCTTCATCAAAAAATACAGAATTTCAAGTTTATTTGCTTAAACGCCTGATCATCTTAAGAAAATTATATTCACAAGAAAGTAAACATTTTTGACGCGCGCAAAAAAGTTGGAGTAGAGATACAAGATGAAAGGAATTCCACTTTTCTTGCGCCCTGTCGACGTCAAAACGTTTTAAAACGGGAGTTCATGATGAACAGACGTCAAATTTTAATAAATAACAACGAAAGAATATCGACATTTGGCCCGCGATCGTAAAAATGAAACAAGGAAACACCAAAATCTCAGTTTTCCGAATCATTGGAACCCGTTTTTAAGCGCTGACCGACACTGCTGCTCGACTCACCAATGTCCAAGCTGATTTGAACAGACGATCTTCCGGCTTGTGAACATAAGGTATATATTCCCATTAGCAGAAATATGAAGCACAAAAATCCTTGTAAGCCGGCGTAGGTATGGAACTGAAAAAGAACAAAATTCAAATTGAGGAGACAAAATTTTTACAAAAGACGAAAAGAAAAAATCTTGATAATTAACGATAAATTTCAGATTTTAGCCATTACATTTTCTAAATCGTTCCAATACTTATTAGCACTCCGATGGGCAATGACAAATTCCAGCCGATTGAAGAATCCAATTTTTTCGTTGGTTGTCTGATTTTAGAATTTTCATTGCCTTTTTCAGTTCAACATTGATATAATTTTTGCTGCTTTTGACGAATTCATCAAAAAAAGTTAATTTTTATCTGGTACTTTTAGTTTCTAGTTAGTTGAGAGCACTATTTAATAATCAGTTTCAGCCTTTTCTGAAATAAGCTGGAACAGAATGAAGAGCCCAGTCAAAGTAAGAAATGAAAAATATACTTGCAGTTTTTAATACGAAGCACTTAATAGAAAAAAATGAGATACGTAGAAGAAAAATTCAAATTCTGACCAATTAAATAATTCTCAAAGTTGAAATATAATGCATAACTATTCGTAGCTCTGGGTTTCCTTGCTCAGGAAACTTTTCCAAGCGTCAAACTGAGATTTTTGGGTTTTACTTCTCAGCTCACCTGCGTGAACACCGGCAAATAAAGGCCATTGGCATCGGTAACGATAAACGTTAAAACACTCTGCAATATCATAGCCAAGAACATATTTGCTCCAAAAATTAAACCGTTCGACGAACTTTTGATCGATTTGGCGACATTGAATCTGAAATTTTTTACATTTAATCCACAATAATCATACTACTAGTCAAGAATGATATCTTTTTTTCAGAGAGCACTTGATTTTCTATAGAACGCCGGAATTCGATATTTCAAGAATTCTATAAATGCGGTCCAGCTGAAGAAACATAATAGGATATTCTTTCAGTTTCAAAAGGGATTCAAGAATATCTTGTCTCTTATAACTAAATAAGGGTTTAAAAAGAACACATTTCAATTCAAAATACGCAGCGTGAAACATTTTTTTCTCGGCTTCTCAAAATTGAAATGCCGTTTTTTTCAACAAAAATCAAATTCCAAAACGATTTTTTATCTTCAGGAATATACGTAAAAGGCAGAAAATTACTCCTCCATAGCACCGTTTTTTTTCCTCGAAGATTTTTTCCACATGAGAACCGGACCCAAAATTTTTTTCCTCATTTTTAAAAACGTTTATAATGTGGCTACGGATGCTTTTTTACGCATTTTATGAGCATACCCAAGCATTTTGTTGTATTTGTAGTCAGAAAACTGCAAAAATGAGGAAAAAATTGAGAAAATTATGGTTATGTTAGTCAAAAAGAGCCCATGATGAAGAATATATTGGTGTTCTATAGGAGCGGATAAAGCAAGTTAACGATAGAGTTGTCATGAATTTATCCGCTATCAACATTACTGTGATTCCGATTAGAATCATCTAATTTCATTTAGTTCCTGGTCCGGCGCGGAGCGCCGGAAAAATTTTTGGATTTTTACTTTCTAAAACGCTGGAAAATGAACCTTCATAACGTTGGGAAATAAATTAAAATCAGACGGATGAAGTGTAATTTGCTCCCCATTCCGGCGCGAGGCGCCGGAAAAATTTTCGGGTTTTTATATTCTAAAACGCTGAAAAATAAATCTCTCCAACAGATAATTCGTGAACAAAAGTTTTAAAATCGCAGTCTGAAATGATGTCTTCAATTTCCACTTTCAATAAACGCAAAAGTTCAGATTGAAAACGTTAAAAAAATTCCAATCATCGGGAGAAAAAATTGAGAGAATTGACTCCATAGGGAATCTTTTCTACTTACGTCGCCATAGTAATTCCGATTTGGTAAAGTATGCAGTATGTAACGTATAGGACGTAGGACGTAAACAAGTTCGCACTTTGAGAAGACACCAACAAGCAAACGGCCTGAATTGAGCATAAAATCGCAAGAGAAATTTCACCATACATCGCCCAATCGACTTTCATATATTGCACGACATAAGCGGCTAACGCGCCTGCACAAAGCGAATCATAAAAATCGGAAGGGGCCTACTATCAATTCGTAAAGAACAAATTTTGAATAAAACCATGATTTTTGACAATGTCATTATTTTGAGTTTCTCCAGCCGATTTTCTTTTCAAAACTGTGGATTAATCCGCGCGACAAAATTCTGCAGAACCAGTAAAGAATCAACTTAGTAGCTTGGGGGTTCAACGCGTCTACAAACTCAAATATAAATAATCCAATTGGGTATCATCACACATAAACAACTGAAATTCGAAATTCTATAACAGAATCGGATTTATTAATTCAGTTTCAATTCTCTATTGAGGTTGAAAAATTTTAGAATCAGCCAAAGAGTAGAACAAGGACTCGAAGCCAGTGATCTCAAGAATCAAGCCAGAAGGCAAAGACGGGTTTTTAAGATTCGACGAAATATTTAGAATCAGCTACCCTCGGTGATAAATGAAATAGGCAGAAGAGTGGTATAACGTGTTCAATAATTTCCAATACATAAGAATAAAAATTTCCTGCACGAAAATCGGACCTTGGAGACCTCTGATTTGAAAGGACTCCTCAAAAAAATTGAATTCATATTCTAGGAAATAACAAACGAATTTTTTTTTACCCAAGAGCTGATTGATGCTCTCTGTCAAGCCGTTATACTCCTGCGACAATAAAATACCGCTGGCGTCACCGTTATTCGTCTTCGCCAAAATATCAATTTCGCTCCAAAGAACTTGCGTATAATTTAACACTTGAACCCACAAACAGGTCGACATTGCCCACCACATGGACCATTTTAAAACTTGTCTATTACAGTAAGCTTCCTTCAAATTGTTGCGAATATCGCCGAAATATTGGTTGCATTTGGGTCGATCGCGATCGTGTGACGACGAAATGCTAGGCGTTCGATCATCACTCGTTTCGCGGCTAGAATTTTTGGGCGGAGTCATTGCGGGTGTCAGAATTGCGACGACAGCTGCCAAAGTTACGGCGCCAAATGAAATATAATTGACTAGTTTCAGAGCATCAGGTAGATGCAGGGACATGCAAATCTTAAAAACGAATGCTTATTGAGTTTTGGACACAAATGAAGGAGAATTCCACCCGACCGTAATGTAATAATTCAATAAAACAACGCACATTAATTCTAAAGCCCGTTCTCAAATCACTAAGAAATCATAAATCAGAATTGGAAAATTAAAAGTTCAAGATTTTTCTAAAGCCGAAAAAGTGCGATATTCAAGGATCACTTTTATCTTCGAAGTTCAATAGTGTGTTTAAAATTTTCAAAAAACAAAAGTTGTATTTTTTAAAGAAATCGCTAGGAATTCATTGCGAAATGACTAGCTCTGCCGACCGAATAAATGAACAAATGTCTAATTTTTTGCAAAAAAGATTATTTTCAAGGAAGAACGCTTAAAAATTTTGTTTCCATTCCAAATCCTAGAAAAATGACAATTTTATTTAGTTTTTCTAATTTTTGCGATGAAAATGAGTTTTTTTCCATAAATGCAAATATTTGAGTATAAGGAAAACAATTTAAGCCGACTTGATGATAAAGTCAGCCTAATTTGGAAAAAAGAATACGAGAAAACTCGAACAGAATAATAACCAACAAACATGCTAATAAACAAATGAACATGTTAAGTACATACAAATTTCAGAATTTTTACCATGAAAAATAAGAGAAAAAATTAAAGCTGATAAAATAAACATTTCTTTGGACTCGAAACAACAGAAAAATCAAGGAAAATTTATGTAAAGTAGTGAACTCAGTGAATTAAAAAATACGAAAAGAATTAATGTGGAATTCAGAATGATCTGATACAAACACATCAGGTTAGTTCATTTCTAGAATTCAAAATGAAACTAGTCTCTCATAAATCTAATATCAGAACCGTCGAAAAGTTTTCTGAAATTACCCAAAAAAAGTTCCCATTCACTGCTAGAGTTTTAAAGAATGATTGCATACCCGTATCCAAGATTTTTGAAAAAAAGGGGGGGGGGGAATTTTCCAAATTTTTTTACAATTTACTGAATAAAAAGGATTAGTGGCTAAATGTACTTGGATTAGTGGCTAAATTCTTTGTTTGACGAAAATTATGTGAATATAATAACTTAATTTGGGAATTGTGATGTATAAGTACAATGATATTGCTGAAAATTTTTAATGTAAAAAAGTTTAGGGGGGGGGGAATTCGCCCCTTCCCCCTCCTAAATACGGGCCTGAGTGATTGCCATTTTTGTTCGAATATCCCTTGCGGATTCCTAAAAAGTTTACGGAACTGATTGAAGATACCAAATATCTCAGATTTATTGAAAAATTAGTTTTTCGATCTTTTTCATTGAAAAACAATGCTTCAAATACCGTTATTTGTGGCAAAACACTTTTAATATTTTTATAAATTATTTTCTCCGCAATCAAACGAAAAATCTCGATTTTGAATATCTCACTTGACCAACAAAATATCCACCGCATTTTCCGATCAACGTAGCCATCCTCGCCCAACTGGTCACTCTTTGATAAGCTGCTGTGGGTACGGCGACGTAAATATACGAAAAATAGGCGACTTCAGCAGCCGTCGACCAGCCGAACAAAACTTGCATCAATTGCATGTGGAAAATTGTACGACCCCACAGCAATAGGGCCCAAACGCAGGACAATGCGGCGGCTTCGGAAACTATGATCGGTTTGTAGGCCACCCAATCGGTCAAAAGCATGACGGGCACCAGCATGATCAAATAACTGTACGTCCAATATGGGTAAACTTGACCGGAGACAATTTCGTCGGTTAAATTAGCGTTGGAGGCGTTGATCAAATATAAGTTCAGGTATGGGACTGATGGTCGAAATTCCTTGATAAGGCCGTATAGTAGGAGCAAGATGGTTCCTGTTGTCCAATATTTGCCTCCAGAAACCATTGTTCGATAGAGCTCTGGAAAGACTATTCAAATATTACAGTAACTGATTGCCTGAACTTGATAGGCATGTTGCTGACGCCATTTTAATTTAGCGTGATACTGAAAAACTTTGAACTTGACTAGATCACTAAACCTTATCAGAACGTTATCCTTCAAAAGTTTGGCCTGGATAATGATTCTCATACCTAAAACGGAAAAATTCACTGCAGAAATCATACGTCTGACATCAAATGAAAAAATAAATAAGCTAGAATTGAAAATTTTATTTTCGTATCATTGTGATTGTAAAGAATATGAAAAGGGATTTTCATTCTACAGCCTGTTTTTTATAAAATGCTTGTAAATTGGAAAATGACTAAAATTAGCACTGTTAACGAAATTATTCATACAAATATTTTACGGTTCTTCCTTACGAGGTAAAAGGTAGTTGAGCACGCTCAAAAATGCATGTGAATGATGAAATTGAACAGGGACTACCCTTTAATTTTTAAATATTTTTTGTATATGGTACTAAGATTTTAACTGACCTTTGAAAAATTTCAGGTAAAAAATTTCTTCAAAAATAACTTTGAGCCTCGGAACAAAAAAGACGCACATTCAAATGGTTGACAGTAGCAGTCAGGCCTAAAAATGAAAAAAAGAATGTTAACACGCATGTCCGTCGCCCGCCTATGAGCCTCCTTACATTCCGAGGCCCATGTGGGAATGATCCAACTATAGACGACTATGAGGTAACGTTGCACCGAGCATCTGCGCACGGAAAAACTGTGGAAACAGAAATAAAAATTTATTCATCAACGTAATAGACTCATAACAATGTATAACAACAATTCAAAACTTTAAATTTCAATCGTTCAATTTTTGTGCAAGCTTCACCCGAATTTTTTATATTTTTGATGTGAAATTCTGGGAACCAATCGACCCGTTTTCTCCATGTTGCACTAAAATTTTTGATCGAAAATAAGAAATCCTCTTCGTTCGACGATTTTTTCTTTTTTGCTAAGCATTTTAATATCCTTCGAATTAATTTCCACGCGTCCATATCGTCCTTATTTGAATTGTGTTCTAAATAAGTGAATAAAAGCTCGAAAATTCTACCGTATAATGCCAATTGGTCCATTTCGTTGGCGAAATTCTCTGCGTCCAAGATACAACGACTGTAAAATAGGACGAAACGATGCGAAGGATGTCGATTGATCAATTCTAAGAGAAAAAAATCTATGAAAAAAGCGAAACAATAAAAATGCGAAATGAGACGAAAAAAATAACAAAAAAGTGTCACAATGCCAAAAAATTAATCGCTCATTCGAATTCATATAGTCGAACATTAGAATATATGCACGAAATAATATTTTGGACTACGTTTTTTAAACTATTATATTATGTGGAAAACTTCAACGAAAAATGAAATATTTGTATCCCGAAGCTAAAACAATCAGAAATCGACCAATTTTTTACAAATGTTATACTTGGAAACTGAGAATCAACTGCAGACAGGATATACTAAATACGCAGATCAGTGACAATTTTAACACCACGATGTTTGTTGATAATTGTTATCTTGAACCTTTACCTGGAATGATCGAGGAATTCGGAAAATACGTGAACACTAATTCAAAAGCTTTCGTATCATGAGGACTTGAGGTTAGATATTCGAATAATAAACTCGCGGATTCGTCCAAAAGTTCTTCGAATAGTTCGCTATTTCTAGCGGCTAATGTGAAAGACAGTTCCAACAATCGAATCGATCTCGTGCGTAAAAATAAATGCCGTAGACGACAGCAAATATTACGCAAAGCATTCGCGAAACGCTCTTCGTCATCGAACGCATATGAACTTCGCACGCTCGACAACTCAGTCATTTCCCGACTAAAATTCGCCAGATATTTATAGATGTCCAGAAAATATTGGTTTATATCGTCCGACCCACCAATACTTCCGAAACATTTCAGCCTTTTTTCTCGCACTCCATTGAGCTTTTCAATATACGATTCGTGAGAAGCATTCTGCCTGAAATTAGAAAAATTTACATTGCCGAGAGTTGTGGATTACGATTTTAACGGAATAAGCAAAAACAGCTCTTTCATGACAACAAAAAATAAACAACTCGAATTAAATTTTAAAATTTTTTTTTGACGCATTTGAAATACTTAATTGAAAATAAACATATGTACTATGTTGGCGCAAAAAAATCATATTGTGACAGACGAATAAGTAGCCCTTGGGACAATCTTTTGAAAATGCAAAGTGTGAACCAAGATTTCAGAGATTCTTCGGGAAAAAATAAAAATCGAAGAAAAAGTGAATCATAGACCACAGAACAGAAATCACAGACAAGAGCAGCCAACGCCCCTGCAAAGTTTTATTGCATATGAGTATCCAGAAACTCAAGTAAACTAATTATCTTCAAGATTCTCACGAACATACACCATTTCTTTATAGATTTGCCTAAAGTGAAAACCCACTCTAACACTTGAAGACAGATAGCTTGAAGTTCAAATTTACTTTTTCACCAGAACTTCTTGGAGTACGTCCATTAATATCCGCCTTAAAATCCTCTTTCGCGTCGGATATTTCATGTTTAATGATAACAGAGCCGTTAAATCGTCGAAATATTTTTCAACGCAACGATCAACGTCGTATTCATTTTTAGTCCGGCAATCGTTATGGAAATCTACTTTTAAAACCGAAAAACCCGTATCCCAAAAACTGTGCCACATTTGCGGCTCCGCAGCCCAACTACTTGACGGGTTTGATGTTTTATGCATCAAGAAACGGAAAACGGCGAAAGTCGATCCAGTGGCTTGGGCTCGGAT
This sequence comes from Romanomermis culicivorax, assembly GCA_963922205.1. NCBI lineage: Eukaryota > Metazoa > Nematoda > Enoplea > Mermithida > Mermithidae > Romanomermis > Romanomermis culicivorax. The sequence continues at coordinate 445,317 of CAWUHX010000201.1, forward strand.
ACTGGCTTCTCGCATACGTGTTATCTCAAAAAAGACATTGTACATATTAGATAAGGCTTTAGTAAATAACAACAGAAAGGTTAAAAGAAAAGATCACAAAAACAAAAGAAATGAAAAGAAAAAGAAGATAGAAAGGAAAGTTACTTAGCACGAGTCCCACTAGCACAGCCGATAACTGCCATTAATTTGTATTTTTCTTAGCACCAAAATTTTCATTGGTAGAAGCCCAACTTTATTAGCGCCGTGCTAGAAAATCCTAGTCAACAGCACTGATTTTGTTCCAAATGACCTTTTGTCGAAAAATCTTCAGGATGTGGAAAAAATTTAGGATCATTCCACAAATGTTGAACAAATTTTTGTGACTTTTCACGAAGTCTTTTTAATTAAAAACTTAGATTTGTGGATCAGAGAAAGATTGAAGGTCCACCACAACATCTATTTTCTAAACTAACTGTTATTTAGGATCATCATCATCATTATAATCATTCGTTGTCATTATCCTCATCATCACTTTTATCGATGTCTCAGTAGAGTATGATTAAGTTCTTCAAGTTTTTGGGAGGCCGCAATAATGTAAAATGTACAAAATTTTGCAAAAAGTCGCGAAATTTTTTGCCCACAATGCAAAAAATTTTCCATTTTATGGGAAATGTTTTTTTAATCTTTCCACGAATATGGAAAGAAGGTCCGAGGAAAAACCAAAAAATATCCCAAAACTAGGAATTGGATTGAGACAATTTAAAATCAATAATTTTTATGTTTTAAAGCTTCTTGATATTGACTGCAAAAAAATGTTGCGTGTTCTAGAAAATGAAAAACAGAAATACCACGATCACATTGTCACTTTAATCATTTTTTGATTTAAACAAAGGGTATTTACTTGTTGATCAAAAGATGCTAAAGCATTTTGACAAGGCCAAACGTTTTTCTCAATCAAACTTGTGAAAAAGTGCTCGACGAATTGTTTCGTATCTTCAGTGACCGATTCAGCATCCACGCCATTCATTACCGGACCACATTTCTCTCTTAAATGAATTCGCGCTTTCATCAACTAAAATAAAAAAACTTTCAAATATATTCACACAGATACTTGTGTCACAATTATTACTCTGACGAACTGTCGATAATAATAGCTCTTAGTAAGGAAGTATTCTTTGCGAATTATATCTAAGGATCCGTCATTATTTGATATATTATACTTTTGACAAATGAATCGTAAACGTGTTAAACTTTTGTCGATAAGTTGATCAGTAAAACCGTAATATTGATCCTCGAACCGATTTTTAATCACAGCCTTATCTGTGACATTCCTCATGAACGACAACCATATCAATTCTTCCGTCAAATTTCTACTGATCTGGAATCAAAAAGGAAACAAAATCAATCCATAAAAACCAAATAATTTTCTTCGACATCACTTCAAGAATGTGTTGTGATAGACAATGTCATTTGAAAAAAGGACTCGGAGAATTAAATCTTTGAATCTTCAAACATATGCAAAATCAGTAGAAATAAACTAACCAAAATGCTGTCGGTGTTTGTATTTAAGAGCCAGGAATCGCCATCAGGATTACTATAGAGCCGAGCAACTTCGCCAACATACGACGAGTCCGAAGTAAGTTCGATAAACCGTCGTCTTCTTGCGTGATCTATATATAGGTTGAAAGTTGCCCCGTTCCGGTAACGTTGTCTGGCAAAGAACGGCCAAAAACGGAAGAATCCACTGCACACGTATAAGCTGACGATTTCGAATTTCGCCGAAACTAATAACGTTGTATAAACATCATCTGAAAGCTCGTAAAGCTGCTGAAACGAAAAAAGCTAACTTTATCGGCATTTTTTTTACTTTTGGTAGTTGACCATGTTACTTACTAGGTATATCAGCAGAGTATCACTACTTAATGTAGGCGACAAGCCGATTTACGTTGGAACTCTTCACATATATACGTGTAATAAAGGGGAAGAAGAACCTCACCAACTTAATTCTGGCTTCTACCACAAAAACCCTAATCATCTCAGCAACTAAATAGGTTGAATATTGAAAACAATGCATTAATTTTTCAACAATGTCCAACACATCGGAAACCCTCCTCTTATGAGACCGGAAGGTTCCCCACCATATATGCACATACGAGGTAGGGCATAAACCCTCTTACCTGAAATCCTGGACATTCCACTAGCCCAAAAAAATCGTCAAACATCGCCTGAACTTTTTTTAAAAATAATTAGTTGATTATTATTTTTATGCATATTTTGTATAAAATAACATGCTTGTGATGCTTTCTTTCTTTTGCTCACTCGTCACCCCACTCCATCAGTGAAAAGTCCGAGGACCCCCTGGAAAATAAGAAAATTATTGCTGCACTGTTCCCCAGATGAATAGTTTTTTTATTTTTTAGATGATCAAAAGATGCTTTTAAACATAAGTTTCCAGAATAAGTCAAGGGAAAATTGATTTTCCAGCATTTTAAAACGTCAGAACCTACAATTTTTTTCGGCGTTACGTGCCAAAAAGATAAAAAAGAAGCTGCATTTTTTAAACCGTATAATTTTGTGCTATGAAGGAAATGAACTTAAGTTCTATCTGAAATAAGTTTGTGCAAGCATACATGCAAAATCGTGGTATCTTAGTGTTTTCTCCGGACAAAGATTTTTGGCGGATCTTTGTACATGAACAAAGAGGCTCGTACATAAAAATACTACCAGCCCTACAACAGGGCTTTCTTCACATAGAAACTTAATTTTAAGGCTGTTAAATAATTCTTTTTGCACAGTGCAACTAAAAGCCTTACGATGTTTTTGATTAGGCTATAGGATTTTCTTCGGCAATGTATTTTTGGCGTTATAAAACGGAAAATGGGTAAATAAAAAATTTGGATTTCAAATGATTTATTATTTTTGGTATTATTTTCAGTCCTCGGTTAAAAAATGTCATCCAAGCTCATGTTTAGCTCATATCTTTAAGCATCAACCTATTATGAGTAAATATTTAATTTTGTACGGTTTTCAAAGTATTTGACGAAAAGCAAAATTTTTTTCGATCATTTTCCCAAAAATAACTTGCAGTCTTTAAAACATTTTTGAATTTTCCAAATATAAACTTTTTGTATTTGGCGATGATTAAAACATCAGCAGCATAGGACAATTAGAGAAGTTCTTACCAGCTGAAGAATTCAAATTATTGGTTACTTGCCTAATTTTTGAATTTTAGATGCAGGTTTCCAATCCAAGATGACTTCTGCATTTCTCCCGACTGAAAAATCAGTCAATTCACTCAAAATATAGGTCTTTTACCCAGGAAATAAATGATGAACTAATGAATAGACTAATTCTCCAGCGTTGTAAAGTTTTCCGGCGTTACAAATTAACGATATACGAATTTAAAATGGAATGTCTCCCGCTGAATTTCTTCCCTACATGTTTTTTGTTTTAATATATTATTACGATTATTTGACCTAGAACTTGAAAAATAAATCTTTACTCACTTAAATTACTGGCTCCGGAAATATTAGAATGTAAGTTCAAAAAGGCATTACATAAAGCATCTTCAGAGATGAAAAAAAATTTGACCTCTTTCGTCAAATAGAAAAAGGTCCTTACGAAGAAACAGTAAGCGCAATTGATTATCGGTTAAGCAAAAAAAATAAATTTTCCGACTTTTTGGTAGCCTAAAATTCGAAATTTTTTCGGCGCTCTGCACCGAAGAAGGTGGTCTTCCCAGCCTTATCATTACCGTTCTTCAAAACTAACTGATTAAAGAAAGCATATTTATCAAGTTTAGGGTGAAAAACCAAAAAAAATTTTGTCCAAGTTGCACATAGCAACTAGCAGCAAGCCTATCCTGCGACAGAAAAAGGACTGTCCCCACACACGGGCCCATATTTAGAGGGGGAAGGGGGAATTCCCCCCTAACATACCTGCAAGAGGTCCGACCAGTTGGGGGGGGGGGGTGGTAAATCCGAAATTTTGGGGGAGGGGGTCGAAAAATGTCGAAATTTTTCCCAAAAAAGGCTACATACAGTTTTTTGCCAATATTTTCTCATTTTTTCCAAAATGCGGGGGGGTTGGGTATATGGTTGGCAAAGTTGGGTGGGTCCCCCCCAACCCCCCACCCACCCAAGGTATGCCCCCTAAATTTTTTTTGAAAAAAATTTTCAGCAATATCATTGTATTCACACATCACAACTCTTAAATTGTTAGCGCGTTTTTTTTCGCCTTCAGTCGCCTGTATAGTCGATTATTACACTTCATTATCCGTATTACATTTTTTTCTCTATTGACTGTTTTTTGCTTATCGTTTTTTTTTGTATTCTTTTTCACAATCGACTATCGAATAAAATATTATTATAATATTATATTTACATACTTTTCTTCAAACATAGAATTCAGACACTAATCCAAGCACACGTAAACTAACTGAAAATGAGTCGCCTTCAAATTATTTTGATTTTCTTTTTATTCAGTAAATTCTAAAAAAATTTGGAAAATCCCCCCCCCCCTTTTTGCATACCTGTAAGAGGTCCGACCAGTTGAGGGGGGGCGAAAATCCGTAATTTTGGGGGAGGGGGTCCAAAAAAGTCGAAATTTTTCCCAAAAAAAGGCCAAAAAGCATACGCTTTTTTGCAAATTTTTTCCAAACTGGGGGGGGGGTTGGGTTATGTTGGGTACATGGTTGGCCAAGTTGGGGGGGGGTCCCCTCCAACCACTGTTTTTTCCACATTTGCACTATAATATGGAAAAAAAATCTGGAATGTGGAAAAAATTTTTGAGGTCTTTCCACAAATGTGGAAGAAAAATTTGGGGTTTTCATATTGAAAAGATGCATTTTGGTGCATTTTAGGAGGTCCATCTCGGAATTTTCCGGCGCTTAGCGCCGGTTATAACTTTAGTAATCATCATTATTCATTAAGTAGCTCAGGCGCGGCTTTTATCATGTCTACCTTCATTTATCACTTAATCTATAATAGTTTTCATCATCTTAAACGTAGTATCCCATGTTTTAATTCGTAGTCTTCAACATTTTATCATAATATTTAATGATGATTCGCATTTTTTCCTTTTGAGAAAGATCAATACACGTCAAGTTTCTATGATTTATGATGCGATTATTTCTATGCTAACGTAAAATCAATTCAAAAGCTTCTTGGAAATATCTTTCGGAAATTTATACACTTCTTACTCATATATTTTCGACCAAGTTCATGAGAGTTTACAAATAAATTACAGATTTTAAAATTTTTCAAGTAAAATTCTAGAAATTACGACTCTTGAACACAAAATTGGAATCTAATTCTTGAAATAAATGTTCGGAAAATTGATTTTCCAGCATCCCAGAATGTCAATATACCCAAAAAATCGCGCCGGAAAGAATACCATCTTTTTTGGGCTTTCACTTGTCATCATAGAGGACTTGACCATTGATTTCTTGTGTAATTCAAGTCGATTATGCTCTTGAGTAGTTTGCTAGAAAATTTGTTCAACAATGCTTGTAGATTAGGCTTTTAAGTCGAACATTTCAATTTTTTCTCCAATTTTAATGAATTAACTTCTCTAAAAACACCGGAAGGCTTGAAAAAGCTCAAAAACAGTGCGATAAAGCGTCTGTGAGCATTTTTAAGCCAAAAAACGAGGATTTAAAGACGAAAAAAAATTTTTTCCACATGTGGAAAAAAAATTGACCCCTTTCCACCATACCTGTACTTGGGGGGGGGGGGTGGGGGACCCCCCCCCAACTTGGCCAACCCTGTACCCAAAATCATTTACACCCCCCCCCCCCCGCAGTTTGGAAAAAATTAAAAAAATTTGCAAAAAAGTGTATGTTTTTTGGCCTTTTTGGGAAAAATTTCGACTTTTTTTCTACTCCCCCCCCCCAACTGGTCGGAGGTCTTACAGGTTGCTTTCCACATTTGTGGAAAAAAGTTCGTGTAAAAAAAACACTTTTTTCTACACCCCCCCCCCAAAATTTCGGATTTACCCCCCCCCCCCCCCCCCAACTGGTCGAGGTCTTACAGGTATGGCCCACAGGCACACAAGTCCATCATTTTGGCTGGCGCTTTTACTTTTACTAAGCCAGAATTTTGGAGGCACTCGAATAGAAAAAAATTAGTGTTCTCTGTCCGATCCTGCTTCTTACATACCGCAGAACGAGATATTCGTCGCTTGTCACGATGATGGTGATAGCTTCTTCGTCTTTTTCTAGGCGTCGTATCCATAAAAACCCAGAAGATACATTAATAACGCAGAATGAAGAAATAACACCGACAATCAAAGAAGAACAAACGTTATGGTGCGAGCTTTTTATTGATCCGATTCCGATGTGTAAGGAAACCCGAAGAAAGCTACTAAGTATAAAACTGAACTATACTTCGTTCTGATCGATTCTACAGTAAAGTAGATTTCACTTTTTCTTTCTGTCTAATATTTCTTACCTGCATTATAGAACTTTCCAAATTAAATAGTGCTGCTTCCCCAGGATCCTTTATTTCCTCCCCGTTCATTCTGATAATAGAAAGACAATACTGTCTAGAGAATCGAATTTTTCACTCCATTTCTGTGGCCACTTTTTTCTCTATATTACTGCCAAGCAACCTAAAATTGTATGTTTCCCACAATCGTGCTTTTCGGTATCAGGAGCCACAAAAAGTATAATCGTCCCGGCAACCTGCATTCGCATGGTCGGTTGTGAAGGATTATAAACCTCAAAACCTGCCGCATTTTTCATAAATTGGAATTTTTTGTCATTCTCCGAAAAATATGATTTGTTTGCCCGCACTTCTACTACTGCTTGTTCTCCAAACGAGCATCGTTAATACGGTAAATATTGTTCTAGTTTTTAAAAATTGGAGTCGCACAACATAAAAAAGTGTGTCCGAGGTCAGCAATGTGTTGCATTTGTTCATGTACTCAAATCTCATACCAGCCGAGTCGAACTATCCTTCCTTTTCGAACATTCTTTGAGACTTTAGTTGAAAATCTTTATTTCAGGAAGAGACGAGCGATATATTGGATAAGTTGAAACAGAGTATTGCAGGTCAGTCACATTAAATCTACTTTTCTACCGCTCCAAACAACAGAACCGGAAAGTGAATCGCCATTTGATATTTTTTAATTTCCTTATGTCATACAGGACTGGAAATTTGTGAACATATCCTATGCTTAAGCCCAATTCAGAAGCGAAAAATCCTAAAACTTTTGTCACCGACAATCGGCGATTCTAAGGAGCATTGGGCAATTTGCAAAAAGCTCAATTCATAATTGAAAAAATCTTAGGATTTTTGTTGCCAACATTCGCCGACTGTTGCCGATTTCACTTCTGAATTGGGCTTTAGCCTTCAAAATTTTTTCGATTTTGAAATTCTATGGCAAAAATTTCGTCTAAACTATTTTGACGAGCACTAATTTATAAATTTTTCATTTTATAGATAAGCATATTTTATTTAAAAAATGGACCGGAAAACAAAAGAGAAAAATAGGCAGAAAAGAAGAGAAAAACAGAATTTTTCCGAATCATACTATTGCCTTAAGCCCGATTCAAAAGTGAAATCTCCGACTAAATTGGATGCGAATATGGCCGACTGTCGGCGATAAAAATCCTTGATTTTTTCACTTCTGAATGGGTTTTAGCCACGTTCGCGGAACTTTCAAGGTGTTTTAGAAAAAGACTTCTTGTCACTAATTTGGTCACTATTGTCCCCGTGTTGTGAATTATCGATCGAACAGTACGTTACCTGAATAGTCATTTTTTAAACTTTTAGATGTTTTAGGACAGACATGCGCGGCAAGAATTTCCCAACGGGGGTCCTTGAAATTTTAGGGCTTAGGGGGAGTTGGCGAGGAAAAAAATAAAAAAAGTTCCGCAGGCGCAAAAATCATCAAAAAAGTTGTCTTGGAAAAACTTCACGGGGGTGATGTCGACTTTTTTGGGTCGGGTGAAGGGTGGCCAGTGTCTCTGGTAAGGGGTTTTACCCCTACCCCCTATGTGCATGTATGATTTAGGATTAACTGACCTTTTTTACTCTAGATTTCGATAAAGATCGTTTCTACGAACATTTCAAGCATCCTCTGAAGCCGTCGGGCTGCACAGATAAATATCCTAAACTGTGGAAAGAAGCTGCAGACTGCATTCAATGTAGTTTCGATTCTTGCATGGAGCAGTAAAAGGAAACGGATTTTTCAAAATCGTGTGTGTGCTCAAATATACAATTTTAGGTGCGAAAAACAAAATAAAACTCCACCATGGTTATCGGCCTGTTACAGATCCACAAATTGGACTATTTTACTGGACAGCATCAGCAATTGCCTCGACGGAACCAAAACGTATGTTTATCTACTGTAATAATAGCAGGTTTAATTCGTCTGATTTTTTTTTTCGTTAGATGCAAACGAATTCCCGCTTCGCGTTTTTTGCTACATTCGTTGAGCGCCGAAGGCAGATTGAAGCAACGTAAGAAACTCAATTCCGTAGACATCGGCGACGTTTTCGACTTTGGATTGTGTATAAGCGGCGCGGGATCATGCTTCAAAAAGTAGCTGCAATAAAAAATGACCTTTTAATACGGCAATTCATTGAGCTCATCGAAAAATTACTTTTTCAATTTTGAATCTATAATTTTGTTCACAAGAATTGATGCCGGATTTTTGTAACTAAGTAACCTTCTGTGACAAAAATTCTGCAAAATCAAGTTATGTTGGGAGTTTGTAACTCCGTGGAAAACTGTGCTTCTGCCCGCGATGAATTCATCTGAGATATTGTTCACTATGGTTCTAGGACAATTCGCCCTTTAGCAATTCGCCCCCAATAATTCGCCCCTGGTACTAATATCTTACCTAGATTTTAGATTAAGAAAAAAATCCATGTTGTGTAATATATTTCCAGACATTTTCCCCATTAGATAACCATATTTTATGTGAAGCATAGAGGAGATGAAAAGATCATTTTTCATTTCGCCCTGTCTGCTCTGTTTTCGTTTTTATTCTTTTTTACATTGTCTTTTTTGGTTTCATACATATTTTCCTTTTCCAGCTTCATTTCTTGTAGCTTTTTATCGGGATCTATGGAGAGGAATTAAGGGTATTACAAAGTATCACAATTATTCTACGTGTGACTTTATCGTGTTCTTTACTATCTTTTCAGTGGCTACTTTGAAGTGTATGAAAAAACAAGAAAAAAAGAATAAGAATAGAAAAAACAGAAGAAAAAAAATAAAAAGAAAAACAAGAAAAATATGAAGGAAAAAACAAGAAAACGGAAATGAGTAAAAAATGATTAAAAATAATATACAACAAGAAACTAAACAAGAAAGAAGAAAGAGAAAAAAGAGGAATACAAGAAAGAAAATTAAAGGAAAAAAGGAACAAAAAACAGAAGAAAAAATGCAGATCGAAGAACCTAAATGATTCGCCATTCTGCTTATGATATCCGTGTTACACATTAAAATTCTGTGTAAATTCTCCCGGGTATTCCCGCCATCAGACTAAAATTTGACATTGTTATTGGGGATTGGAACACGCTTATTACAAACTCCAAATATGAATTTGTAAATTGCCAGTGTTGAGATTTTTCACACATTTTTGATCGAAATTGATCATTTTCAGCCAGTTAAACTTTAGCTGCAAGCATTCGTTTTGAACTCGAAGTCATACATTTTGTTTCAAGTGGAAAAAACAACCGGTCACTTCTATTCCAGGGAACTACTGCTCAAACGCTGTATTGCTGGACTACGAGTAAAAAAGGCTTATACTGACTTAGTACTAACTGCACGAGTAAAAAAATTTTATATTCAAAGAGAATTTAAAAAAATTGTTTCTGTACCTTTATTTTGAACATTGCTGTAGATCTGTTTCTTATTCTATATAATACTTGCACTCTGCACGCGGAATTATAAACATGCTATTTTGGCTGAGAAAAATCTCTAATAGGTTTTGTGTATGGTTGTGTTGAAATGCATATTACATAAGTGCTAACAACCTAGTGGAATTATTTTTAAATCTGAGTTTTCTTTATTGAAAAACAGTGAATTAGGGGCCCAATTACTGGGGACGAATTGTCTGGGGGCCAAATGCAGTGGGAGCAAATTACTGGGAGTGAAATGCCGAGGGGCAAATAGCTGGGGACGAATTACTGGGAGCGAATTGTCGGTATCCCGTTCACTATTGACCAATAAGTGTGGATGATTTTCTAAAAGTTCTTTTTTTATTTGTTGTTCACTGTTCCAAGCTAGTTGCATCAAAATTATTTTTTTTATCTTGAAACCACCTATGAATGTATATACGCATTCAGGCCTGTAGGCAGGGAGGGGTTGGGGGGCCATGCCCCCCGAAATGTTTCAAGTATTAAAAAAGGCGAAGGTGGTTTTTTTCCTTAAGGAAAAGTCAAGTCAGAAATGCCAATTTTACAGTAGATTAAGTGAAAAAAATGGGTGCCCCCCGAAAAAAATTCCTGGCTACAGGCCTGTATGCATGCCACGAATTCAAATTTGAATATGTTCATATGGACTAATGTGCTAACGCCGATGATCTATGATATATTTTTTCATCATGATCGAAACAAAACACTAACCAGTATGCTCTTTCAGACGTTATTTGAACAAAATTTTAATCACATAGAGTCGAGTATGATGAATGGTTTAACTCTCTCTATTTGACGTTTTGAGGTTTAAAATATGTCTATACTGCAGATGTCCGTTAATAACTCGAGATGAAGAAGAAAATGCTGTGGCCGATTGTTTCAAAATTGACCAGGTCGATCAGACGATGAAAAGTTTCTTGGATTGTATAGAGTAAAATGCAATCATTTACTGTACGAGACTGAGACCTTTTTTTACAATTCGTCACTTTTTTAGATCGAAAATCGATTCGCGTGGATGATGATCAAGTGAAATTATGTATAAGAAGTTAATTGCGTATCGTGCTAACGTTCGCACATGAGCCGCAAACCGTACTTAATTCGTTCGACACTTTCTTACTGTGATGTAGTTGAAGAAACTGCTACAATAAATGTGACAACACAAATATGAAAATTACTAATCCTGATTACCATAATGTAGAATCTGACGTGGCTAGAGGGCTTCGGCTGATAGGTACACGCATCGAGCTTCTGAAAACAATCAATGCTCAATTATACTGTGGAATGACAAGCACAGCGACAAGCAAAAAAGTAGGTTCGATTTGATGAGCAATGTTCACGAATTGATATACTGTAAAAAAACGATAAATTTCTCCATGACAATGAGAAGGCCAAAATTATAGAACGATCACCATGCATATCCACTTTTGATTTGGATAGAACTGTGTGTGACACCTGAGTGTTACTCGAGAAATTTTGGCCATTTAACATGGAGGCAATGAAAGAAAATTTTCAGCTGTTCTTTTATCGCTCATGAAATTTCCTTATTGATTGCAGTAAAAAGCTTTGCTAGCTTCTCCTTGTTCGACTTGCATTCATGGGATTACTGCATCCATTATTTTGAAATGAATGAAGTATAATCATTTTACAGAGAGAAGTTAAAGTCAATAAAGGCCCTGTCAAACCTCACCGCGTGGTGCCGCGCGGTACCGCGCGGCGCCGGTTGTTCTATTCATACTAAAAAGCGACGCCGCGCGGTATCACCTTTGAAGTATGAATAGGTTTTCGTTATTTTTGCTGCGCCGCGCGGCGCCGCCATCAAGTTTCAACTGAACCGAAATTTTCGAACAAGTTATGTGTTCTAAAGTTGCAGCATACTGTTGCTATAACATATTATTCCATAGTGTGACATCTATACATGTAGTGGAACCATATTTTTCACTTGAATGGTGAATTCTGACACTTGTCAAATTATTTTACCAAATTGATTATTTAATTTTCAATGAAGATTTACTAAGAAGTTGATCACTCAATTTGCAATGAAGACATTAATGTGTAAAAATTATGAATATGCAAAGTAGGTGTAAACATGTTCCTACAGCAAGTGTACTCGCACATTTCGATTGTGTCTTTATTCCCCCAACGTCTCTTTTTCGCAAATATCCCGATTGTCCGAAAGTCCATATTCCCCGCAGGTCCCGATTCCCCGAATAACGAATAAATTTCCTGTTTCCCCGAAAAATGCATTAGTCCCTACTCCCTGGACGTTCCGGTTTCCCGAATACTAGGGAAAGGATGGATCCACTTATTTCTCAGCAGTTCAAGAGCTATTAATCGTTGGAATGAGAAGCAAATTGAAGCAAGAGCCCAGAATCTTTAGACTTGGCCTTTTTGCAAGCTTCTATCTGCACCGTGTAGGAGTGATTGATTTTTATTTTTCTTTCGCGCTTTTTATTTTTCGATTTTTTTCGCATTTTTCATCTTTTTCGCATTTGTCGAGACGAGCAATACACGTTTTTTGGAACGAGCAAAATCCAAAAGTAAAAAAGTGGCGCGGTACCGCGCGGCGAAGTATGACAAGCCACCGCTCGACGCCTCGCGGCGCCGCTTGTTAGTATGAATAGGACAACCGGCGCCGCGCAGTACCGCGCGGTACCTCGCGGCGAAGTATGACAGGGCCTTAAGTCGTAAAAGTCAGCAGTCGATCACTGTGGGAGACTTCATTATTCTTCTTTCTTCTCCAGGTTAACGCAGACTTTGTCGGGTTCCCAATTTTGTTTTTGGTAACGCTTTACCATCCGCCAAACTTCATATCAAAAAATTTTCAAAGATATATTGAAAAAAGAATGAAAAATTATAGTTAAATTTTCTGTATGGCCCAGTTATTTTTCCAAAGTCACTTGATTTTTTCTTCCAACTGGACAAACGTTTTTGAAATTCTCGATGACTCACCAAAAAACATACTCTATATTCATATATCAAGTTTAGAATCGCAGTCGACGAAGCTAATGAAATCGCAAATGTGATTTTATGATTTCACGCCCTAGTAATCTAGTTTCAAGCTGATTCTAAAAAAAAGAATTGCTTTGTTAGAAAAACAAATCAAGCTGCATTTTGATTCCGAAAAATAAATCAAGTTTCTTTCGATCTTGACATATGATGCCAGAAAACAAATGAACGTGGCCAAAAAATCAACTTGATTAACAATTTTGGAACGAGGCCAATCAGGGGCATTGTTTTCCGCCTCCTTTCGGGCTCTCAGGCGCCATCTGAGATCACGATCATAGAAGACTGTCGATAGGTGAATTATTTTGAATAGATAATCCGTTGGCGTATTATACTTATTCTAACAAAACCAGCGGGTTCAACAACTTTTATCCAAATTTTTGGTGCGGGTTCTTTTGTAGGGGAGGTTTTATTACAATAAATACAGTATATTGGTTTCACAAAACACATTTACGAGGACGACATCAAAAATGTTTTTTTTTCTAACCGAAAAAAACAAAAATTTAGAAAATTATCCACATTTTTTTGTCAATTTATGCAAGGCGAGAAAATAGACGATGAAATAAAAAAATTGGTTAGTCTTTCCGCTGTTACAGTATTCTGGGGGAATAATATGCCTTTCTGATTCTTTTTTGCCAAAAATCTCGCGGAATAAAAATTTTACAAGACCCAATTAACCAGCCGGATTTTCACTTGCAGTCAGCCCTCTTTGTAACACTGGTGTTGAATTCTAGAGTGACGCCCTCATCCAGCAGGCCCTGACCACGGAAATCGACTCAAAGAATTCCCATATAAAACAAGGGAGGCAGCTCGATTCCGGTTCGTCCCAAGAAATTTTTAATCAAATTGATTGGTTGCTCATCGTGGCTAATTTTTTTGTAATCAATATGGAAAATGGTTTCCTCCCTTTAAAATTAAGATGCAACTTGATTTTTGTAACAAGCATGAGGTTCAACTCAATTTTTCCGCAAGTATCTTGGATGTTGCGGTGAGAGACTTGATTTATGGAGCGTAAAAAGTGTAAAAGATGTCGTCTGGGATTTCACACAATTTCACTCATTGATTCTTGATACTGTATCTAAAATAGTATTGGCAGGAAGTTTCAAACATTCACGAGGCCTCGAATTAAAAGAAAATGAAGAAATATGCGAGTCGTGTGCTTTCTTTAATTAAATGATTGTATTGTAGAAAGGAATAAATTGCAGGCTTGAAAAGCTCAATAAAAAATAAATTGCAGGCTTGAAAAGCTCAATTTTAAATCATCTGTGAAAAATCCAAGCTCAATTATCCCATGCTCACTGAATAAGTAATCGTATGCACACACATAATGCAACATCCTTCCTTTTGTGCACAGTATTGACCGCATTTTTATTTCTGTTCACTCTACGGCTAAACCGAAGTTTTATTTTTAGCTTTATTATTAGTCATTTTCAGCGGCACAGTATTGAATCTGCACGCATAAGCATAGCTCATACAGCTGATATATTATGCAGAACGTTATAGATAGTAGTACCTTCCGATCATTGGAGCGCGTGGCGATTTCTTTGAAGATCGAGATTTTTCCTCACTTTGCTCATTAAAATTTTAGTGAAATTACCTCGGAATTCTTGCTCATAAGAGCCATTTCAGTTGGCACTACTCTGGCCTGTCTACAAGTTCTATTGATTATGCGGCTACATGAAACCTCTATGTTAAAGTGAATTATGATTTTCGCCGTCCCGGGAACTATTGTTCCAACTTTCTAAGACGTTCCATTCTCCAGAATATAGAATGACATTTTCTCTATTCGGGAAGAAAAAGTAAGGCAATAATGAGGAATGATATATATTTTCTGCAATGAGGTAAAAATTGAGTCTCAATCAAGTCAAAATCTTTGAATATAGTCGTATATCTTATCTTGGAACAACGAAGCGCAGTCAAGACAACGAGTAAGCAGAGTTTACTTTTGTTCATCTTATGGAAATCGCTTTTTCGCAACCGTCAAATGAATCTACATTGTTTTATGTTCCGAATCATAAGCATGTAAATTTTATCATGATTATCACAATTTGAATAGTACAAGAAAAATGATTTACTTTGCTGGTCGACTATCTACTGTAATTTCTAATTGTCAGTTGTCTATTGTGTCATAACCTCGTTGACTTCAAAATTATTCTACAAGTCAAGGCGCAATCACGAAATATCATGTTTTAGGAGCATATGCACCTCTGAAAGTCAGCTCTTATTAACAGTGGCATGGCATCATCCCCCCCCCCCCCCCAGAGAAATGAGCACTAGGAATCGACCATAATTTTTGATTATCATACGCAAGCTATCTTTCTAAATTTAAGACCAAAAGCATCGAACATGAACAATTGTTGCTAATGAGGAATTTTGCCAGCAGTGCAATTATTTCGGGAGGACGATACACTCTACAAAAACTTCGTCTGTCTTTATTTGACCTGTATTCGTTTTGACGCCAGTTCCTTTACTAGTCCATGTGAGAATTGAGTAATAAATATTAACCGTTGAAATTTGAATGAAACAATCACCAGATCGTTTCTGTTGTTGAAGTAGGATTTGCGTTACTGTAACTAAGGGCCTAGTTACTCTAGAATCTGTAGCCCCGCCGAAGAAAATCTTTCAGGTAAAGATAATAGTGGAACAGTTCGGTACCACAAAGCAACAATAAATTTGCTGTATCCGTCCGTTATGGGTTTTATAGATGATCAAATAGCTTTCGAAGATTTCGAACTAATAAGCTTCTCGAGAATGCGGCCTGTAAACGTAAAGCTTGGCTATTCCGAGATTGTCTATAGTCGACCTCACACTTCCTTGGCTATTGTAGATTAACCTGATCATCGTAAGGATCATCAAAATTTGCAGTCTTTCAAAGTTGGAAAATTCCAAACTTCCAGCTGGAACGATTTATACATACGTTTTTTTAACTTTTTGATATTCTTCAAATTTGTCATCAAAAAATAAGGCAGAAAAAATGTTGGTTCTACTGGAGTATTCCAAGTTAATCTGTGAAATGCGGACAAGGGCAAAGTCGATCACTGGTAACACTGGTATACATTGATGATGGTATAGCACAGACGTACAGAAGGGCTTCAGTATTCTTTGTGAGACTGTATCTTGCTGATCCAGTTATCTTGCTTTGGATGCTAATTCGTTTTTCTGATTTCACTTTGATAAATGGTATATCAACTGATATAATATATATGTCATATGCACTGGTATGCAAGGTGTTTCATTGTAATGTCCAACTTGCATCTGCTTGCTGAATTTATAATTCTTTGCTTCTAGAACTCCCATTTATACTTAATTTTTTGTTTTCTCGACACCAAAAAGGTTTTCTATCTTTTTTACTTTTCTATCAAACGTTATGCAGCTGTTGCTTTTTTTCCTTTGCCCCATGCTACCACCACCATTCATTGTATTCGATTTTCGAGAAGGAGGAGGAAAGATGCTTACGTAAGATATTTTCATTCTATATCTTCCAAGAGTAAGCTAGCGGCTTTTTCCGTCTAATGTAGTTGATGGTTCCTCCTTTTTTAATTTCTTTCCATTCTACGTTTGCTTCTTCTACAAAACAAGAGATTATGGCACTCTCTGGAAATTTTTAGACTTTCGTTTTCCTTCTCTCAGACATGGGCGTTTATATACTCGTCTGGGGAACTTTATTAACTTTTGATTAAAGTCAAGTGAGTCGCAAAAATATGGGCCTTGTTTGGAGCAGATGAGGAAATTTATTTGCGTCTGGTGTAGTAACTAATGCCAACGAGGTGTGTGAATTACGAGTCGGGAAAACCCATTTTTGCGTCTTAATGATCGTCGGTCTCATTTTCTCTATCGTCATTAGAAACCTGGGTTGGGGACCACCCTTGATAGGCTAAAACTGACTTTCTGTGGCTCACGTTTCGTACCACGAATCAAGAATTAGGTTGCTAGAGTCAAATGAGGATCAAAGCCACCTTTTTCGGTCTGGTGGGTTATCAAAAATGCCGCAGATAGCTTTAGTCTGTCTTTTCCCGAAATTAGTGAATAATGAAGGTGGAAAACAATTCTTGTTCATGTTTTCTTCTATTTTCTGCTGATTAAAAGGTCCTATGTACAGCTAGAAATTTGCGAGCATACTCAACCGATCCCACAAGTAATGTTCTACAGTAAAACTTAGTGAATTTAAAGAGAGCACCTGCTTAATTTTTTCTATCTTCAATTAACAGGCGCAATGACCGACCTGACTTTAATTGAATTCATTTGTCTATATTTCTCAGATTTTTGCTTCACTGTATTTAGAAGAATGCAAATAATTATTCGAAGTATTTGTTTAACAGTACCAGCCAACGAAGTTGGTGTCAATTTTACATGTTTCCCAAATCTGACAGTTGAACAGTGGGATCATCTTTACTTGCTACTTTGACCATTTGGATTTTGAGCAATATTTGGAGCGTTTCAGAGAAGAACATGAGAAATAAATAAGAACATGAGAACATAACAAAACTATAACAAAAACTGAAATCGCATACACGACAGAATAACAGAATATAATGGAACCTTGTAACCTTTAATAAAATCTGTCAACTGGGTCGTAGTTCGACTGTTCAGCGTTTCAGAATGAAAAATACACTGTTGTATAAAATTATTTTTCTGTCAATTTTAGCCATCAAGAACAAGCCAAGTGATCACCCTATTAGAATTTTAAACACACGATTGAGCTATTCAAAATTTTATAAGCCCTAATCCACCTTTGTGTGTTGAACTCCCCACTAACTTCGAATTACAGTATAAAAGCAATAATCTAATCAATGTGTGGCATTCAGCAACATCTTGATCACTCTGAATTAGTCTGATGATGATCCCAAATATAAATAATTTTTTCAGAGAATATTTTCACGATCTTATTTTTTATCAGAATTTTTAGGCAGGTAATTTCAAGTTCTTCAATCTTTCACTCTCATAACTGTTGAAATTTCGAGAAGTCATGGGAAAATTTTTAAGTTCTTCTGAATCTTTGAAGCTCACGGCAAATTTGTAGGTCATGCAGAAAGTTCATTTTGAATACAGTTGCAGTAGACACAACTTTCTATTTCAAAAATCTAAATTCTTGACACTTGTTCTGACTACATTCTATTGATTTTAAAATGTTGGATGCAGGGATCCCACGACAGGAAGTTCGATACAGAAAAACTAAAGCTTAATACTATGGTGAATGGAAATAAGTTCTCGTCCATGAGCGGTAAACAGAACAACGAAAAGTTTCCTCCCATAAAATAGTTATAAATGGTGAAAATTTTACGAGTATCACTCAGATGTCAAACACAGTTCTATCCAAATCAAAAGTAGATGAGCATTCTATGATGTTGGGCTTCATACTGTCAAGTAGAAATTTGGCGTTTTTCTACGGTATAAAGCTTTATAGGCTATAGATCAATCAAAGTTTTAAAGATGTTGCTTATTTCTCGTCACTGTAAAAATGTGCGATAGGAAATTTTTTCTATCTTTATAATGATTGATGATGAAAACTTAGCAGCTGAGCAAACTTCGCAATTAATCGTCGGAAGATCGAAGTTCAACAAAGTTTTGCGCTTCTTCGATTCTATTAGTCTTTTAATTGGATTTCTAAATTGTTCGTTTGAATAATAAGCTTATATACATGCATATCCAGAAAATGAAGGGATTATGTATACTCAGCTCATTAGGCTTATTGATCAACGCAAGAGATGTGCGTTTTGCTCAGTGGAATTTTTAATGAAATTGCTTTTCTTCGGATCAACCACTAATTTTTGGACGAGATCATAGGACACCTTTGATAGATTGGATGTTCTACGACAAGGCGACAAAATGTATCTTTTCAAACTATATGATATACGAAACCTAATGCAAGTAAATAAGTGGAAAAAAAGGAAAATGAAAATTGTGTGAAATAATTATAGGTAGGATATGCACGCGAATCTAGAATGATAATGCCAAGAATTTTTTTCGAAAAACCATCAGGCGTCATGCATAAAAAATTTTTAGAACAATCAAAACAAGAGAGAAATATTTTACGGATTTTTTGAATGGACCGAGTGTACTGCTAAATTTTGAAAAGTATTGGGGAAGTTCTTTTTTTGATATGCGTGGCTACTAAACCAAGCTGAAGTCTTACCTGCGGATCATAACATGTGACCACATCAATTTTTTTATTTACCTACATGACAAACGTCCCGAGCTGACATGAAAATTTAAATCGACATGATGATTAGGAGTATGCTAGTAGAAACTAGGGTCATGTGGACTTCACTAAGACTTACACTCGCTTGCATGAAACCGGCAACATTTCACGATTCAAAAGATTTTTCCCTAGAAAAGTAAATTTCAGTAAACCAAGTTGTAACTTTTTCCAGAACTTTGATATCGAAAATCAATTATCATAAAAATTAACGACAAAATGAGATCGTGTTTTGATACGAAATGAAATTGGCAACTTTTATAGGTTGGATCGAGTCTCCAGCTTTTTAGAATATATAAACCTGCAAGTAGAATTAATGAGTATTTCCGCACATGCGTTAATTATGATGTTAATCACTTCATTTCCAAGGCGGAAATCTTATGTGAACAACAATGATCACAGAATTAAATTTTTGGAATTTCGATTTCCATTGTGGATTTTAATTGACTATGCAGCGAGGATCCAAAATCAATCTAAAATATAAATTTTCACAATAAGAATTGAAATGCTCTACAGTTTCTTTTGTTTCAAGAGTGTGTGCTAAAAACTCATTATCAGGTTCGAGAGTTCGTTTCCGTTGATCCGCGATAAAATCTTTCAAGAATAGGACTGCATTATACCGACTAACGTATGCCAAACGGCAGTAAGTTTCAAGCGTCATGTCTCCTCTGGATATCAAATTTTCATGACTAAGCGTCAATCTTGCTGACGTCACATTTATTTTTTCGTGGCTATAATCCAAAAAGCTCAAAATATTTTTTAGGACACAGTTTCCATAATTCGTGTTTTTTTAATGTTTCAAGCTCTTAATTATCCGAAAATGATCGAAAAACCCAACTATCGCAGTAACGGTTCCACGACCAGGGGCAACAGTTGGCCTTACAGCGAATCGGAAAATAATTCGCACGACGTCATGTCCTACCTTTTGTTCCTTTGCTCGGGTCTTTTATTATTGGTTACGATGCCTTTTTCGCTCATTTTTTGCTTTAAAACAATAAAAGAATACGAACGGGCGGTGATTTTCCGGCTGGGTCGTTTAAGGAGCGGCGCCCGCGGCCCGGGACTCATTTTCATTTTGCCCTGTATAGATGCAATACGACGGATAGACTTGCGCGTCGTTTCGTTTTGCGTACCGCCGCAGGAGATTTTGTCTAAAGGTAGTTCCGAACATTGATTCTCAAGTACATGGTATGGTTTTTGAATCATTACTATACTGAATTCATTTTGCTATGGATCGTTGCAGTGATCGGGGTTTCGGCAAACGCACCTCTACTAGAGTTCAGCAAATTAATTTCGATGATCTTGAAATGGCTGAACAGAGTGATCATCAAGGAGTCAGTATCATGAAAGAAAAATTTGATGGATAGAGAGATAACGAGCTTTCCATAATTTTGGATAAAAGTTTGGCTGCGGCATCGCTGCATCGATCATTACAAAATAAATGGAGTATAGTAGAGAAGTGTAATTCCACATTTTATTGAGATGAGAATCTGTACTTGAAATAATTAAAGTGAGAGAAAGAAAAGATACTGTATGGAACACCCATCTATTCTTTTAATATAGAAAAGTGTCATAATTGAATTATCTAGCACTATTTTTCCCATTGATTCGTGAAGCTTTGCTTCATTTTTCATCATCCTAATCATTACTTCTTGATTTTGTTTTATGCCGAAGTGGAGAATGCGACAAGGTGTTGTACGAGTATTTGCGTTTCTGAGATCATTCAGAATTTTAGATGTATTCATTCACTCAAAAATGCTGAAAAATTGATACGAGTTTCTTTATCACACATCTGTGAAAAATAAAATGTGAAAAAATCAAATTGAATTGAAGAACTCAAGTATTTTTAGTTTAAAAGCTTCCGAAATCCGAAAGCTTCAGATAAAATTTCTTACTGTAAGATCGTCTGGGAAACCCAAACCAATGGAATTACAGTGATTATTTTTTTTATCTATAATTACTCCAGATGCCAACGTCTGATCTGTCAAAAGAATTGTCTTCCACTTCAAACTTCGGTTGTCTGCACTTATCTATTTCAATTCCCAGTTTGTGACTGCGTGTTATTTGATTATCCCTGATCGTTTTTTCTGATAGCACAGAGCTCCAATTTTTTGAAGCGAACGTAGGATCTTCTTTTGACATAACGTACGTACTTCTCCCACTTGATTAGGAGAACATAACGATTTTTCGTACTTCTCTCTCTAAGGGATTTGACATCTGTTATCTACACTTATCTAATCCATTTTCTTCAGTATCATTACGCATAAATGAACAGGAATATGAGTTTGACAATGCTAGACATATCGATTTTTCGGACTGTCTATTTCTGTGGCTGCTGGGGAACATGTTTTCAAGTGAACTGATCCCACCTATCATATCCCGTAAACATAGACCCTTTCACAGTTTGGAAAACGGTTTCCAACAAAAAAACGTACGTACTGCAATACAAAGGAAATTGTATACAAAAAACTAATCTGTTTAAGCGTCGAAAAGCTGTTGCCCTTCTAATTTTTTTCCTTATTTTTTCGTCTAATTTCATTAATTATTTATATTTGTCTCTAAGAATAAAATAGTGTCTGAAAAAGCGACAGGGTGTCAGAAAAGTGTTATTTACAGCATTTCAAAAAGTATGCAAAACTGATAATTTTGTGATCAACCATAAAACTTTTTGCTTGATCTCACAAGCAGTGTAAAGGCCGATGTATAGTCGTCCCGATCCTTAAAAAAATGGCCTTTCCTGAGTCAGGAAAGCTCGTTCCCAAAATTTTCGATTCTGACGCAATCCGTAATCCTGGAATCAGGATCGGGACAGCGTTCTCGACCTGATAAGGAAAGGTGTTCCCGATGTTTCCTTGATCGGGAAAGGATGGCTTTCCCGACGTCGGGAACAAAGTACAAGCCTTCCGTACTTTTTAGGGATCGGGAAAGCTGCATGCTACAGTAAATACCCATCAAATGCGTAACGGCTTCAGCCTGCGCATAATCCTAGTTACATTTTCCGGTAATTCGAATGTAAAATGTAGTGAAATTAGCAAAAACTAAGAATTTGCTACCAGATAAGATAGAGTAGTCAGCTAAGAGATAGACTTTCCATGTTTTTCCGTGAAATATGGCACTTTACGCAAAGTGCAATACTTTGCAACTACAGCGCGTTGTAATACTGTAGCCATGTTTGTTTACAACAAAGCGGTAGATTTGCGGCTTTTGTTGATTGATTCCAGCGTTTTTATTTATTAAAAAATTAACTTTCTAAAAAATTAATTAATTTTAGTGTCAAACTTTATTAATTTTAAAAAATTTAAAATTAAAAATATTCAAAATTCAAAATTAAAAAAAAATAAAGCTTAAAAATAGAAAATTTCAACATTTTAAATTTAAAACTTTTTAAATTAGAAAATTTAAAATTTAATAATTTAAAATTTAAAAATTTAAAAATTTAAAAATTAAAAAATTTAAAATTAAAAAATTAAAAAATTTCGAATAAACAAATTTTAAAAATATGAAATTTAAAACTGAAAAATTTTAAAATTTCAAATTAAAAAAATTAATTTTGAGGGAATTAGAATATGACAAATAAACAAAAAACACCGTAAACAAAATAATGTAAACGCATGTATGTAAACATGGGTAACGTGAACGAAAACAAAAAAATAATTAGAATAATGTACAAGATCAATAGAATGTATAAAATCTACTGTCTGGTCGTATTTATTTATACAACTTACGCATCTCAATATCTAATCTTACTGTAAATTATTTTTCATGTAGTTGTCCCAATCCTTAAATTTAGGGACGTTAAGGACGACTTTACCTGATCCTTATCGGGTCAGGAACTCAGGATTAAGGATCATGATTACGGATTACTATACATCGGCCTTAAGACCTCTAATCAACCTCAATTTTTAATGCAAACTGCTGTTATGTTTTTTCTTTTTTAGATTCCGTGACCGTCAGCGTAGATGCCGTGGTTTATTTTCGGTGAGTGGTTGAAAATTTTCTGAATTTATATCTAACATACCACTGTTACTTCCGAATTCAGCATTTCGAATCCGGTGATTTCAGTGACTAACGTCAACGATGCTGCCCTGAGCACGAAATTGTTGGCTCAAACGACCTTGCGTAATATTTTGGGCATGAAAACATTGAGCGAAATGTTATCAGAACGCGATCATATCGCTGAAGTCATGGAGAAAAGTAAGATTCATATTATCAGCTCTCTCTCTCTGCAACGTGTGTATTTCCGGTGCACAAACGATTGGGCCGGATGATTGTGTCCCTATTCCCCGAACATCCCTTTTCCCCGAAAGTCCCTATTTCCTGAAGGACCCCATTCCCCAAACAATGAGAAAAATTTCCATTTCCCTGGACAATGCATTAGTCCCTATTGGCCGAACGTACCGATTCCCCGAATACTAGGGATGGGAAGGAGATCCTAAGCATTATTTTATTGGATCCGGTGAAATAATTTTTAAGCTGGATTCGCTACAATTTCACATTTCAGTAATTGCGACTTCCCAAGCATCGTGAGAATAAGTGTCGCTTTTCGCTTGACTATAGTCTTCCATCAAGCTACAAGATCTTAGTAATTTATTTCGAATTTTGTACGAAGTTTCATGGGAAAATTTTTTGAAGGAGGAACTTACAATTTACAATGTTTTTAGGAAAAAATTAACAATTTACAAAATGCAATCTAAAAATAGCCATCTTCTATTGTCGGGGAAACGGTATTTGTCAATTTCGGGGAAAAGGGACATTCGGTGTATGGGGATACACCCTGACGCTCTGGGTTGGTACGAGAAGAATGTGCACTTTCTTGTTTGTCGATTGAAAAAAATTTCTAATGTCACTGAAACGGTTTTGAAATAATATAATTATCCTTATAGTTGTACATACAGTAATTGAAGCAATCACAATTTTTGGTTGAAATTTTTTCTCCAATACTTCTGGTGGTCTTAAACATCATGTCCAAAATTGAAAATAAAATTTTGAGATTACTGTATAACTTTAGAAATTCATCATTCACTTTCGCTAATCCCCATCTCTTGATTCGACATTAAGTTTAAATTTCTTTTGACTGACTGACCGAAAAAAACATCATCGTTTTTCTATACTAGTTTTGGAAGAAGGCACTAATCCGTGGGGAGTGAAAGTGGAACGGGTCGAAGTGAAGGACATCCGATTGCCCGACCAACTGATGCGAGTCATGGCCACCGAGGCCGAAGCTACGCGCGAGGCACGCGCCAAGGTCATAGCCGCCGAAGGCGAACAACGCAGCAGCCGGGCGCTGCACGACGCTGCTGAAATCATTTCGAGAAACCCCGCTGCGGTACAGTTGCGGTATTTGCAAACGTTGAGCAGTATCGGTGCCACAAACAACAGGTTTGTGTTCACTGGGTGGCCTAGAAAATGATAGAAACATCGAGTTACGTATGTAAAACACTTTGCCTGTGCAGCAAGTGCCTACAGTTTCATGGACTGATATAGTCCATTTAATTTAAAATGATAGACGCAGCGAAAACCAAAAAAGTAAGTTCAATTTGATGTGGTGTTTCCACTGAGCGGAAAACTTTATACTGTAAAAAAACGCAACTGAAAACATCATGCTTATCCATTGTTGATTTGGACAGAACTACGTCGATACCTAAGTGCTACTCGGGAAATTTTGACCATTTAACCAGATTATTGAAATAAATTTTCAGCTGTTCTGTTTGCCGCTACCTTAAAAAAGTGGCGTATTAAATTGAACTTACTTTTTTTCGGTTTTCACAGCGTCTATCACTTAAAGTCAAATGCGCTACAAAGGAAAAAGAAAACCAATAGCCAAATTTTTCACTGATCTCGGATTTATTATTTTCAAAAACAATTTGAGCTCTGCGGATTGACTAAGTAGCTTCTTGTACATATTATCCGATCGGTTGCCGCCTTCAGTTGCATCCGTTTTGGGACCACGACTACGCCTGATTAGCAGAACGCGAAACAGTAAAAAATCGATACCATTTTCCATTATTTGCCTGGTATTTTGTTGATGTATATTGTGACTATTATATCTCATTTAATTTAAAATGCTAGACGCAGCGAAAACCACAAACGTAGTTCAATTTGATACACAATTTTCCACTTAGTGGGAAAATCTATACCGTAGAAAATGCTGAATTTGTACATAAAGGAAAAGGCCCGAATCATTCAAAAACATCATGCTTTATCCATCGTGTATTTAAATAGAATTGTGTCGATACCTGAGATGATGATCGAAATCTATGCAACTGTCATTTGGAAATGAATAGAGTATAGTCTTTTCTCTCTTCTGATCACGTTTATTTTCAGGACAATAATTTTCCCTCTGCCCATTGACCTCATGTCACGATTTCGCGTGAACTTTGGAAAAATGTACACGAGTCTAAACGCTGACGCCGGTTGCCTATCATCACCGGTTTCGCCACCGTTCCAGGTTTTGCCGCGCACAAACGGCGTGGCAACTAGCGGCACCAGCTCAAGTACTTCTACTTACGACACGGCCAGGTCACACCTTAGTATGTGAAATTCGTGAATCTTGTATGTAGATTATGTTGGAACAAAACTTTGTCCGTATTAGTTTTAATATTTTTCTGTTCTCGAAATATATCTATTGGTGACGATGTCCGTTCTAAAATATGAGATTTGCGGCATAATAGAGTTTGTCGAAATGCTGGAACAAATAGCATAGTGAAACTGGAACTGAAGAAAAGCGGAATGATGAAGAAAGTACTGTATTTTGCTCAGTCGTCATAGAAACAGTTTTTCGTGGAAAAAGAATTTGAATTTTGGAATGGCGCTGAGTTGAGGGTTTGTGCTAACTGCTAATTGGTCCAAGTTTTTCGACTAATCGGCATTACTGTACTTAGAGGGCTTGGTCGGACATAATACCTAAATGTTGGGACCTCGTCATCAGCGTTTTTTTTGTGCACGGACCAACGTTTTTTTTGTGCACGGACATTTGTGCCAATTGGCACAAGAGGCCAAAAAAATTTGTGCCAATGGCACAAAAAAATTTTTTCTACTAGAAACATGTACTGAAAACTGTGGAAAGATTTTAGGCCAAATGTTTGATAAAAATATAAATTAAAGCCAAGTTTAACCGCATTATATTTTTGTAAAAATCTTGCCCAGCCTAACCTATTTTTCAGCTAATCATGTCAATGAGATAAGAAAAAACTGTGAAAGAAAATAGTTCGCGGTGACTCAAAAAGAAATGAAATGCCAAGAAAATTGAGGCTCTAGAATTGATGATCAAATTGATTCAATTTTCGACTACGAATATCTAAGGTAAAGTGGGGTGACTTTTTGATCAGGGGCGACCTTGATCAGAGCATGGCATTTGATAACTATTTGAGATCAGCAGGTCATTTTTGCTCTGTTGACAACCTCACAGCAGGGTTTGTCTACACAACAAAAATGACCTGCTGATCTCAAATAGTTATCATGCCATGCTCTGATCAAAGTCGCCCTGATCAAAGTCACCCCACTTTACCTTATATAATATTTAACTACAACGTAAAGACTAGAGGAAATAACGTTGAAAATTGTGTGAATTTCCGGTCCAAACATTGCACCATTGATATCGATTTTTCTGATTGGATTAATCAAACACAGAAAGTAAGAATTTCATCAGTCATTGGCAGCGTATGAAGTTTGCTGCAACAATACTGATACACTGTTCGAGGAGAAATCGTTCGCGTTCGGGTCAAATATACGAGTAGGAATATTATTAAGATTCATTGATTCGGCGCGTAGCGCCGAAAATTTTTTGCATTTTTAGTCCTTAAAACGTCTAAAAATCAAAGAAATTTAATGCTTGAGCAGCCAAAAATTTTGTGCCAACTGGCACAAACGCTAAAAATTTTTTGTGCCATTCCAAATTTTTGTGTGCCAAAAACCATGTTTTGGCACAAAAAAACACTGGCACGGACACAGTGGCTCCAGTGTTTTTTTTTGCTCAAAACTTTTTGCCCCATTTGAGGAAAAACCCCAAAAAAATTTTCCTCATGAACAAAAATCAACTTTTTTAGTTTCCTTGCTTACAAATCGCTCAACATCATTTATTCCGCCAATAAACCGACATTTTTTTTTCAAAAAGACTCGAGCTATGACCTGTTTGTAGATGAATATTTAAGTGAGTTTACATGAGCAAGAGAATAATTCAACAGCATAACCTTTATATCTTATATTTCTTTGACGACATAAAACAACCTAATTTTGACATAACAAGTAAATCAAACAGTAAAATTTGATAAAAAGATAACAATGAAAAATATAATTTTAAAACTGATTCTGAATAGCTGACAATCTGACATAAAGGTATGAACTGAACCACAGGGCTTTTTTTCTGCAAAAGCCAGGTTCCAATGTGCACAGATAAATTTTTGGTTGTTCACTCTAAAATCAATAAATTGGCTTAATTTTATCGGAAAAAATACCAAAAGCTGGTTTCTTCTATCTCATTCGATTCGCGTCGGTTTCAGGCTTTTGAAACCAAATTTTTTGAGTTTTGGAGAGAAAATGGAAAGATTGGAATGAGTAACTTGTTCGGTGCCTAGTGCCAAAAATTTTTCTGGAATTTTGATATTCTAGAACGCTGGAAAATGAACCTTTACAGCTTTTATTTCCTAGACAGAAGGTTTAATTTTTCAGTGAATTCATATTCAATGAATTTTCAGTCGGACAGACTACAATTCAAAAACTAGGGAAGCAACCAAGAATTTTGATTCTTCAACCAGCAAGAATTCCCACTTGTACTGGAAAAGTTTTAATCACACAAATGTCAAAATCTTTTTAAAGACCGCAAAAAGACTTTGGGAAAATAAACCCAGAAAAATCTTGCTTTTCGTCAAATTCTCAAAAAAACGACACAGGATTAAACATTTATTCATAATATTTTGATAATTAAAAGTATAAGCATTAGCTGGAATGAAATTTTCTAACCGCGCATTGGAATAATGAAGAAAAAGTATCAAATAATTTAAATTCGGCGCGAAGCGCCTGAAAATTTCGACAATTTTCGGTTTTATAACGCGTAAAATGCATCTTCAGACAGGAAACCATCAAAAAAATTTTTCCTCAAAGTGGTGCCTAAGCACAAAAAAAGTTCCTCAATAAGCGCCGATTGAGGAAAAAACTGTGAGTGGCTCCTACAGGAGCACAGTTTTTTTCCTCAATCGACGTTTTTTGAGGAATTTTTTTTTGAATTGTGGAAAATTTTTTTAGAAAATCAATTTTTCAAACACTTATTTGAAGAATAAAATTCGAATTTTGTGTTCAAAAGTCGTAATTTCTAGAATTTTATATTTGAAAAATTTTAAAACCATTAATTTATTCACAAACTCTCATGAACTTGACCGAAAAGATATGAGTAACTACATCCATGAAGCTTTTGGATTGATTTTATGTTAAGAAAGGAATCGCTTCAAATAGTTTACAGACTTGACGTATTGATCTTTCTCAAAAAATGTGTCAAGAGAAAAATGTGAATCTTCATTAAATATCAAGATAAAATATTGAAACATGAGATAATACGTTTAAGATGATTAAAAATATTAAAGATTAAATGATAAGTGAAGGTAGACATGTTAGAAGCGGCGTCTGAGCTAGGAATATTGTATATGAGTTGTTTGTTTATTTTGAGCACGGATATCTGTGACTAGTTAGTGGACATTTATTTTTCGTTTAAAATTTTCCTTAGGCTTAGGCTTAGGGTACAGCGGCTGCACCCGAAGGGCGCAGCGCTATTGAGGCTCTTCCAAATGAAGTTGTTAGTTAAAATAGTATCAAGGGTCTTAAAGGAATATAGTGTTTATACTTTCTGGTGAAATTGTGTAGTTGGAAACGCATTAAGTCCATAGGCTGGTGGACCAGGTTCGATTCTTGAAGTAGGTAGGATTTTTCTGTAGTGACAAGGACTACGTGAGATGTGTGCACATTTTATGCGAATGAGTTCCTGAATGCTATGAGCGCCTGGATTTTCGAACCGATCTGGATAGTTGGCATCTTGAGGAGTCCAAAAATGCCAGTCTGGACCATAATTTGGAAGGGAACCGACTTGTAAAAAAATTCCATTTCCTGCTATACCAACTTCTAAAAATCTTTCATTCATTCATGGTGTGGTCACTACTGGTTGTGGTTCTAGCTACCCACCAATTGGAACGAATACTCCTGAAGTCACTGTATGGAAATTGTTTGTTCTCTAAATTGACAATCGTCTGCATTTTAAAAAATCGACGATAATGCGGAAATTGAAGAAACGCGTGATTAGACATTAAGTGGTATCATTATATTGAATAAACAGTTATTTTTGCGTAGTTTAGTTTTGATTCCACTTGATGGTGTGGTGCAAGAGCAACTGAAAACTATTTTTACAATATCAACTGAAAATCTTAAACGATGTTTCCAAATTTGACGTATAAAAAATAGGTGCATATTTTTTTATTTTTTGCAATGTCACCATGCTGATTTCAGTCCTGTAAGAGCCACTGCACGGACATTTGTGCCAATTGGCACAAAGGGCCAAAAAAATTTGCGTCAATGGCACAAAAAAATTTCCAGCCTAAAAATATACTGACAACCTTTAAAAAGATTTATGCCAAATGTTTGATAAAAACATAACCAAAGATACTTTCGCCGCACTAATTTGCATAAAAATCGTGACAACTCTTTCTTATCTAAGCACGTCAAGATTGCGATAAGAAAAAGTGATGGACAAAGCTTTTTATAGGATTCGAAAAGAAATCGGATGCTGCTAGAATTCAGATATTGTTATAGAATTTTTCAGGAATTATATATTTTTCTTTAATTTTCGGCTGTGAATTTCTTCTTAACACCGATGCAAATAAATTAAGGATGTCCATAATTGCTTTCTCCGAAAAAAAACTTAGCCGAAAGTCGCGCCGCGTAAATTTTTGGTTCGAAAATTGTGCCGACAATGTCAATTTTTCTGTTTCAATCAAACACCAAAAATAAAAATTTTGCTTCCGAATCACACTGAATGAACGGTGGAAGTTAGCCATTTCTATTCATTTTTTGATCATTGACAATCTCAAAGATTGTTGGGTTGGGATCATACAAATATACTATTCAAATACAATTCTCTCAGGTTCTAAACAAATAAAAGTATAACTTACTATACTTATTGACTCGGCGCAAAGCGCAGAGAAAATTTTGCGTTTCCAACCCTAAAATGACTAAAAATCAAGGAAATTCAGCCTTCGACCAGTCAAAAAATTTGTGCCAATAGGCACAAACGCCCAAAATTTTTTCTGCCATTCCAAACTTTTTTGTGCCAAAAACCATGTTTTGGCACAAAAAAACACTGCTCGTCATACCTGTAAAAGGTCCGACCAGTTGGGGCGGGAATAAACACGAAATTTTGGGGGAGGGGGTCAAAAAAAGCCGAAATTTTTTCTAAAAAAGCACTTTTTTGCCAATTTTTTCACGGGTTTGGGAGTTGGGGGGGGGGTTGGGTATATGGTTGGCCAACTTGGAGCGGTCCCCCAACCCCCAATTACAGGTATGGACCTCGTCCAATTCGAAAAAAATTGGGAGCTGGGCCTGGCTTTTCCCCCAAAAATGCGAAAGAGGCAGTATTTTGTTTTTGCACGGAAATTTGTGCAAATTGGCACAAGAGGCCAAAAAAATTTAGCCAGTGGCACAAAAAAAATTTTTCTACTAGAAACTTACTGGAAACTGCGGAATGGTTTTACGTCAAAAGTTTGATAAGAATAAGGACCTAATTAAGTATTAAAGCTACGTTTAACGCATGTATTTTTTTAAATCGTGCACATGCGCTACCTGTTTATCTGGTAACCATGTCAATGAGATAGAAAAAACTGTGCAAGAAAATGGTTTAAGACTCAAAAAGTAATGGAATGCTGAGAAAATTGAAATAACTCTATAATTGTTCAGGATGTTCATATGAATTCAATTTTCGACTAACGAATATCTATTATATACGACAACACAACAATACTCTAGAAAAATCAAATCGAAAATTGTGTAAATTTTCCGTCGAAGCATTGTACCAACGATTTCGATTTTTCTATTTGAATCAATCAAACACAAAAAATAAGCATTTCAGTGTTAAATCCGAATCCGGCCGAATGAACAGAGAATAAATATTCAGAATTTCTTTTCTTTCATCAGTCATTGGCAGCCTATAAAGTTTGCTGCAACGATGCTAATACACTGTTTGAAGAGAACTCGTTCGTGTTCAAGTGAAATACGAGTAGTTAATATATATTGATTGACTCGGCGCGAAGTGCCGAAAATTTTCTGCGTTTTCAGTCCCTAAGACATCTAAAAATCCAGGAAATTTAGTGTTTGATCAGCCGAAAATTTTGTTCAATTTTTGGTGCAAAAAACCGTGGTTTGGCACAAAAAAAAAACTGGAAAGGGATCAAAATTCCCCCCCCCCCCATTTTCCCCAAGTCGTTTTTCGCTCAAAATGCTCATATACCCTTTATTCAAGTGTTTTTGAGCTTTTTCAAACCTTCCAGTATTTTTAAAGCCGTTATTTCCTTCAAATTGAAAAATTGAAATTATCAAGTAAGTCCAATTCACAGGCTTTGTAGAACATATTTTCCTGCAAACTATCCAACAGCATAATTACTTTGAATTACATGAGAAATCGACTGCAACAGTCCTCTATGATAACAAGTGAGGGCCTAAGCGTCGGAAAATTTTTTGAGTATTGACATTCTTCAACGCTAGAAAATTAATTTTCCGAACATTTATTTGAAAAATTAGATTCGAATTTAGTGTTCAAAAATCGTAAGTTCTAGAAATTTATCATTTGAAGAATTTTAAACCAGTGTTCATTCGTAAACTTTCGTAAATTTGGCCGAAAAGCTGTGAGTGAGAAAAGTAGAGATTTCCGAAAACTACTTCCATAAAGCTTTCAGTTTAATTTACGCTAAGAAAGAAGCAATCGCTTCAAAAACTTGACGTATTGATCTTTCTCAAAAAATGTGTTAGTGAAAAAATGCGGATCTTCATTAAGTATCCAGATAAAGGATTGAAGATCAGCAATTAAAACATGAGATGAAACGTTCAAGATGATGAAAACTATTAAAGATTAAATGATAAGTGAAGGTAGACATGCTAAAAGCCGCGCCTAAGCTCAAATCAAATCAAATCATCTTATCAAATCAGCTATGTAAGATAATAATGAATCGTGATTATCAAAGTTATAACCGTCGTGAAGAGCCGAAAAATTTTGAGATTTGGACCTTCTAAAATGCACCAAAATGCATCTTTTCTATATCAAATCCCCAAATTTTTCTCTCCAAATGGAGAAACAGAACAAGATTTTTCAATACACGATTTGGGAAAAAAACAGTGAGTATCTCCATCCCACTGTTTTTTTCGCCAAATCGGTATTTTTGGCGAAAAAAAATTTGGGCTCTTTCGCCAAATGATGAATAAATTTTGGGGATTCGAAGTCGGAAAGGTGCATTTTGGTGCACTTTAGAAGGTCAAAACCGCGCTTATAATAATCAGGATTATAATGATACTTTGCTATAATCCAGCTCAGGTGGGTCTCTTACATAGCATGTCTACCTCACTCACTAGTTAACGTTTGGGACAGTGACAGATGTTATTGTCAGTTGAAAATCTAAATTTTCGGTTGCCTGCATAGGATTGGAAAATCCTGGGGGGGGGGGTCGCCCAATGGCTAGCCATATGGCCGACGATTTCTGGGGGGAATGTTCCAATAGAACTTTTCCCCAAATTACCTGTATATGTTCTAGAATATCAAAATCCAAAATTCGTTGCATCGCTCTCCGCCGGGAGGAGATGAATTTCAAGCAAGTATTTAAAACCCTTTACCTCGATCATACCTGTGCATGGTCGGACGACAGCCTGAAGGGGTAAACTGGGACTTTGTCAGAGCAGTAAACTCGTTTTTTCTAAGAAAACACTAGCAAAGAAAACTCTAACGGTCAAAATCCATAAGTATAACTGGGATTCTGTCGAAAAAGTGCAAGTAGAGCAGCTTCTGGGTTGAAAAAACTTGTAGCAACTCACGCTTCAAAAAACCCGGGCAGTACATATATAAATGCTTATCTACCCAAAACCCATGGGTAGTAAATGAGCATCCGCCAGGCCTGGTAGGGGTTTTCCCCAATGCACAGTTGTGCCTCTTATCGTGAAAATTTCAGAAATCGAATTTCTTCGAAGTCTGACGTTATAGTATTTCAGATGGTTTGTGTGACATTTATTCAGCGTAATCTGACCCATAATTTTATTTTATTTTTTTTTATTTTGACTAATTACTGACTCCAGAAAAATCAAAATAAATGGCTAGTCATATGGCCGACGATTTCTGAGAGAGCGTTTCTATGGCACTTTTCATCCAACATGTATAGTTCGTATGACACGTCCCCTCGACTTACGTATAAGGACGGGCGAATTTTTAAATGTTGGATCATCGACTGCTCGTTTTTTGTTCAAAAATGATAAAAAGTTATGACAGAAATATTATAGC
Organism: Romanomermis culicivorax; assembly: GCA_963922205.1. Taxonomy (NCBI): domain Eukaryota; kingdom Metazoa; phylum Nematoda; class Enoplea; order Mermithida; family Mermithidae; genus Romanomermis; species Romanomermis culicivorax. Next base: position 478,875 of record CAWUHX010000201.1, read on the forward strand.
GTGCGGTGATGAAAACATTAATGCCCGCCTTTTGGCAACTACGAAACATATTTTTGATTCCGATGCCCAAATTATAATCCGTGAATCAACGCTTTATCAGCTCAGTTTAGTTAGAAATCCAGTGTTTCATTATTTTTCAGAGCAAAATTTTCTAAAAATATATTGAATGAAGGAAAATCAAAAATTTCGTTTTTGATTCAATTATTCATATAATTCAGTGGGAAGGTACAATTTATTTATATTTTTCTTGTTTAACTGATATAACTCCATGTGATTTTAGTGAGAATTTCAGAATATGTAGTTCTATTAGCATTTTCTTTGGTAGTGTTCATTGGCGTTCTCAATTTCTCCAAAGCTACCGTTTTCATTCAGCTTAAAATTTATCGGATTTATTTTTTTGTATTTCTTTGTCATAAATTTTGGCAGTAGTAATTCCCAATAATCGAAAATGGCCGGCTATCAGCAGCAGAATCAACGTTTTGATCGCAATGCGCAATTCGATGAAATATCTAAACGTAATTATAGTTTAATTTCGTGAGCACCGTACCATGTTTCGATTGGTATTGTTAGGAAAACCGAACATTGTTTTCCTTCTGTCCACGTTTCACTAGCAAGCAGTTCAATGTAGAAACAAAAATTGCGAAAAACTTTTTCCAACTTGTCCTTGTTCGTTGGAAGATATTCTCGGATATTAAAATTTTCATTTTGTAATGCTAAGCTTCGTAATTTCCGAGCTGAACCCTGTTTCCGCCTACGACTTCTGCTTTCCGAATTCGCCATAAGAAATTTTTTTATCGCCTCAAATTTTCCTCCGTTGCTTAGACTTACAAAAATTGAAGACGAAACGCGAAAATTTAGAACAGTCGATCAAGACAAACGAAACGGAAATTGCCCGTTACGATGAACAACTGCAATCGATATCGAAAAAACGACAGAGTTTGATCGACGATTTAGGTCAAAAACGTCAAGCGTTAGATAATTTAAATCACACGATAGTAGAATCGGAATCTACTTATCACAAAGTAAACTATGTTTTCTGCCTACACAGTTTGTCACCTATTCTCTTAATAATTGTTCTCAGACATGCACGGCAAGAATTTTCCAGGGGGTCCTCAAACTCGGGAGGGGGTTGGGCAAGTTAGTAAGCAAAAAAGACCAGAAAAGTGCTCCCTCTATAACAGTTCTTTTTTGAACTTTTTCACGGTGCAAAAAAATTACCAAAAAAGTTTTGCACGCCAGAAATTTTGTCTGTACTGTAAATAAATATGTAATATAAATGCTGTAGGATGAATTTGGTCTTGATAAATATTTTTGCACGATGCAAAAAATCTGAAAAAAAGTTTTGCACGAGCGGAAAAAGTTTTGCACAGTGCAAAAAAACACTGCTCCATAAGCATTATCGTACATTATGCGAAAAGTAATCAAAAAAATTGTTTTCAAAAAGTTCAGGGGATATCTGACGATTTTTTTCGGGCTAGGGGTATCGAGAACCTCAGGCAAGGCTTTTTTGTGCATTGCATGGTGCGTCCGGTGCACAAATTTAGTCAAAAAGTTCGTACTCCGTAAGAAAAAAAAATCTACACCTCTATAACGTAAATTCATGTGATGCCCACTGTTGCTGATATTTTTATAGAAAAAAATTATATAAAAGCGAATAAAAATTGAAGGAAATGATTCTAAATCGCCTATAAAATCCACTGGTGACATCTCTATGATCAGGCAAAGTAAAAAACTAACTGCGTTTGACCGATCGCCGGATAATTTTTTTTTTTGATTTAAATACTCTAGGACGCTGATAAATGGATGTTTTCAAGACTTATTCCATAACTAAAGGCAGGGCCGTGCACAAGGGGTGGGGCGGGGGGCGGCGGCCGTCCCCCCCCCCCATTGAGGCAACATGCACACAGTATATCCGCATAAAATCAACATTTTTTGGGGCTATTCAGTAAAAAAACCTAGTCCGTCTCCCCCTCCCCCCATGAAAAAATCCTGCGCACGGCCCTGACTAAAGTTTACATTTTTCTGTCTATAATGTTGGTCAGACTTGAGCAATAAGGTGATGTTTTCAATCAGCATACTAAAAGATCAGCTTGAAGTCACTGATGTCTAATAAATTCAGGTGAAACAGCAAGAAGGATAAAAAAGCGCCGAAAATTTCTATAGATTTTGATATTAGAATGCTAAAAATGAATTTTGCCAACGTTTGTTTCCTGGATACGCGGTCTAATTTTGCAGTAAGTTAAATCATTTTCGATACAAAAAACAAAATGTAAAAATCGTATTGAAAGCATGCAATTTGAAAAACCGCATGATATGAAAATCAGCTTTTGTATCGTGCACAAAAAACCTGGTCTCAGTTAGGAGCAGAGGTCCCCAAGACCAGTTTTTCAGGTAGGGGTAAAGTTGAAAATTTGCGGGATTAGTGTAGCTAAATGTCTGGAAAATAGGCAACCAGTGGTCAATTTTTAGGACTTTAGGTAGGGGTAATACCCCCCTCATATCCCTCCCCGTGGGGCGGTCTGGGTAGGAGGGTTTACCCCTATCCCCTATGCAAGTGCGGATATAGGGGGGGGGGGGCTGGGGCAGCGAAAGTACTTTTGAAATACGATTTTTTTGCTGTATACCTGTAGGCAAATTTGAAAAATGTTTGAAATTTTTTTGAATTATTTTTTTGAAAATTACTTAATTTTGAGCACCGCCCCCTCCCCCTGAAAAAAAATTCTGGATCCGCCACTGCCCCTATGTGTGCATATATGGTTGTTCTTCTATATACTGTCATTTCGTCTCTTGTCGACATTTTTTGGTCTTATAAATACAGCTGTTCTGTTTATCGCGTGTTGCTGTGTGACATTTGAATAATTTATTTTCCCTCGTATATTTTCTTTTTCTTTGCACATTTTTTTAGTTCTCCCTGCGGAACCTGTCGTTTTTCCATTCTATTCTGACAACTAAATATCCTCTACATCTAACACGTATAATTCTTTCAGCTCGTCGAAAGCTCGCAAACCCTATTAGCCTTAATTAAGAAAGAAAACATGGAAGTCGACAAGAATCTTTCAAAAAACTTCTCGTGATTACGATAACAATGTTTTATTATAATTTATTTCACTCACACTTGTATTTTTGCCATTTGTATCACGAAACAAAAAATGTTGATTTTCGCAAATTCTGATCGATTTCAATTTTTGTGGAACCACATTTGTAGTTAAATCATTGAAACACCGTACATACACTTTATTTCAAATAAAAAAATTGATAATTCACCACATTCACAAAAGAGGAATAAAATAAAAAATTTTACGTACATAGAAAATGCGTAAATAAATATATGTACGATACATAGTATGGAGAGAAAGAAAACATGAAATCATGATTTTGCCAAATTTTCGATTGGCTTTCGTTTTTGTTTTTAGCCAAAAATTATATGGCATTGGTATGTTCCTGATGGATAACAAAGTTTATCCTAAGCTGTACTCTTTACAGTAAATCACTATTGATGTTAATTTCTACATTATCACCTGGAAACCGGGTACCCATAAATACCAGACAGTTCTTAGCCACGATCATTCAAAGGAGAAAAGTTCTTCATTCTAATCGCCAGGATAACATTTATCTTGAAATTTTGATCATTTCTGTAGCAGACGATTTCGCGAATCGAATTCAAGTTGATTAAAATCGAGCATCTGAACGACTGTTATCATTCCGATACTCGATATTGATATAACAGCGTAAAATTTGACATCAAATAGCAATACTTATTGTATTTGAGCTCACAACAGATGTGCTCAAATCTGTTATACTGTAGTTGTATTCTGTGGAAAATTCAACATCCGCTGTTGACATTTTTATGAAAAAAAGAGTCAAAAGGGAATTAAAATTTGAAAAAATTGGATATTCGTTTCGTCTTGGTACCCTACGCCAAAGCCTATATTCCACGAAGTTCTACTCGAACGGACTTTGAATAATAAGACTTTTGTCTACAGTATCCTTGCGCATCGTGGATGCCATTTGACCCGCGACGTTGTTGGCGCCGGCGGTCGATGCGGGCGAAGTGAAACCGCTCATAATGTCAATCGGAACCGGGAAAACGATGGTGGAATTGTGTTCGGCGGCTATGCTGTTCAAAGCTTGCAGATGCCTCAATTGGATGGCCACCGGCGAACTGGATATGACGTCGGCCGCTTCTTTCAACGCTCGGCTGGCTTTCATTTCGCCCTCGGCCGCTATAACTTTGGCCCGGGCTTCGCGCGCTGCTTCGGCTTCGGCGGCCATGGCCCTCGTCAATTGTTGAGGCAACCTGATGTCTTTGACTTCGACTCGTTCGACCTGCAATATGAGAAAAGAGAATGATTGCGAATCTTAGACGTGTGAACTTAGACCAATGACCATAGACCTTGCTTGCTTTGTCAGAGACCCTGATTCAGTCAATTTGTTGCTTGGTTCAAAATGTTGTAGAAATTTTCACTCAAAAAATTCTATAGTTGGTTGAGTGTTGTCACAAATTAGCAGTTCCATATGACACGGTCTGGCAAAAAGGTTGAAAATATAAAATCGTACTTTCCAGATTCATTATTAGGAAGCATTTCATCAAAAACAGACTATAGATCACCTTGTAATTTTTTAAAAATTATGTGATCGAGGGACTTCAAGCGTATACCACTGATATGAAGTTTTGGAGAAAACCAGTTTCAAGCCTGAGAATGTTTTATTGATTTGAAACTTTACTCTGAAACTATACACATGCACTTGAACAGTCATCTTGAGAGTATACCACATCAGACAAATCGACAGTGCAACTATTAAAAACAATTTTTGTACACTTTCGACAGAGTTCAGCGGTAAAGTTTGGATTGATTTTCTCTCGAATATTTTTCTTTGCGATCGATTATATCAGGAAGTGATGAAGTCAAGAGTGTGCTATCAAGCACGTCGGGTGAAGTTTAAAAATTTATAACGCCAAAAAATTTCGAGACAGCAATCCTTCCTTGCAGATCTATAGTTGTGAACTTTTAGAATTGCATTCAAAGATTTTGAAGTTCACTATTCGGAAGAGTATGGAAAATCCCGAGACAAAAAATTTGTCTGAATTGGCACAGCAAGTAGAAATTGAATTTGGGAGAAATTCTAATCATTAGTGATTTATAACCTACTAAATGATTTCAAATCATCTGAAATCTAGCGTTGAATCGAAGTAAGGAATGATATAAAATATAATTAATAATGGAATAAAAATCAAATGATATAATAACAAAAAATAAACAAGCGAAATAATAACAGAATTTAGAAAGACAAGAACATTCCGTTTTGGAAATTCTGATGTCAAATGTTCACTTCTGGTAAAGACTTCGAAAAATTCTGATTCCCTTCGTTGTTCTCTCAAATTAGCCTCGCAATACGCAATAAGAGAAAGACCAGTGACTATCGGGTAGCACAGCCACTGCAATTGATTTGAGAAAGAGGATGAAGACTTTTGCCTCATCTTTTTGGGTCGTCTCATCCGCAAAAAATTGACAGAGCTCATTTTAAAATTGCGTTTTTTTACTTGATATTCATGCTGAATGCCTCAAAATTATTTAAAATTTATATTTTCCGCAAAACTCTGGACGTCTGTAGGAACACTACAGTATTCGAAAAACGCTTTTCGCCCCCAGACTTTCGAGTTCGATTTTGATACTTTTTTTCATTTCCATAAAAAAACACTCACTTTAATGCCCCAATGTTCCGTGCCTTCGTCTAAAATCGTTTCGGTTAATTGGGCGATGGCCTCCCGTTCAGTTAACATTTCGGACAAGGTTTTCATGCCCAGAGCGTTCCTCAACGTTGTTTGGGCCAATAATTTTGTACTGTAAATCGCGTCATCGACGTTATTGACTGCGGCGATAGGGTCGGACGTTCGAAAATAGACGACCTGGAATTAAAAAAAGGTATAAAGATTGTGAAGATGAAGAGGAGTAGAAAAACACTGACTGAATGAGTTCAAAGCTCATTGTAGATGTCAAAAATTGCTTCGAAGAAAAAGTCGCATAACACACTGGTATTCCATTTCGCAGTATGATGTGATGTAGAAAGTTATAATATGATTCATCCATGTGCCCTCAGAATTTTTTCGAAGTGCCAAAGCTTGACAAATATATCAAAATCTGGATTGTCTACTGCACGACATACGAAACGACGAAAAAAGTAAAAAAAATATCAAGATGGATTCAATACTCAATACAGATGCCAATGAATGTTCCTACTCACAAGGTAATGTTAATGTGAATTCTGAAACTGCACGCTGTAGTGAATACGACAGTCAACGGCAAAAGGACTAATGTGTTCCAGATCATTTTTCACCAGGCCTTCTTCACAGAGAAAATTGAACAAATGTACAAAACAACAGAAATTTGGCCTGTATTGATCTAAGGAACAATAGAAGATATAAATATGTAACTATAGTCTGTTTTTTATAAATTGCTTCCAAACAGAAAAGTGACACAAACCAGTATCCTCGTCAAAATCGGCTCCTACTGTAAAATTTTTCACTCAAAAAATTGTTGAGGGTTATGTTAGTATGCTCACAAATTTCCATTCCTCTATGATAAACTGTTTATCAGAAAATCGTGAAAATCCGAAATACTACTTGCTTTCCACTTTCATTATTTAGAAGCATTTCTGAAAAAACAGACTATAATCAGATAATACTTGAAAATTACATCATGTGATGCAAAACTGACTTTGCACTGCTACCGAGTTATAATCTTTCAAACTTCACTAAAATTCAGACTTGTGCATTGTGGAAACTATTAACTGCACTGGAGACTTTCCCTCGTTAGTGCATTCAAGAAAAATGGCCGTAATGATGTAAAATTACATTTAACCGTATGAAGTAGAATACCAAGATCCTCAATCTTACCTTCCGAATCAATAATGAACTGAGTTTTTGAACTGTTCAAAGGCAACTATTGCATCCAAGAACTCCGTCACGGTATAAAAATCAGTCTGACCCTGCGATTGCCTACTATCGTAGATTATTTTTCAGTTGACTTCGACGATCCGCTATAGCCACTGCTTTCTGTTACCGTTTTGAAAATGTTTACAGCGTCGGTATAATTGAATCGAGATGAGTCAGTAAACCTTTCTAACGGAACATGAGCAAATAGAAAAACTAATCTGAATACAGATCTCGGTAATGCCTGGGGCCGGCTTCATCAAAGAGACTTAAGCTCCAGATGAGCTGCAGCTTAAACTGTAGGTTAACTCTGTATGTTATAACATTGCCGTTAAGATGTATGAGTTAAGCTACAGCTGAGCTGCAGCTTGACGACAATGGTATAACATATAGAGTTAAGCCATAGCTTAAGCTGCAGCTCAACTGGAGCTTAAGCCTCTTCGATGAAACTGGCCCCTGATCTTTTCCTTCAGAAAATATTGTCGATTTGATTGGAATATAATGGACATTCCCACAACTTTACAGAAATCGCTGTAATGAGAAGGATCTCGTGTTATTCGTATTGTCACTGCTAACAAAATCAGCATATATTCCAACGTTCTACTAAACATTTATTCAAAAAGATTTGGTGCTCATCTTGCTCACGTCAGATACACGTTCCACAAGACGTCTTGAGAAAATTTTCATTTTGAACTTTCATAGATAAAACGACAAAGATTTATCTCAATCTATAGTTTCCATAGAACGTAACCTTATTTAGTCAGCATTAACTGTATTAAGAATGGTAAACAGCTTTTCGCGATTCTGGATCGACAAACACGCATTTATCTAGCGTCTTCCAAAATTCTCTGAGACCTTTCTCGGAAATTGAATCTTATTTGAAATTGTCATCTAAAAATTTAGCATCGTTATTCCGACAGTATTGTGCGATAAAAACCGAACTTCCAAATCTTGTAACACTCTGCCATAGCTACGGACCAAATTTAATACAGTTAATGGCATTCGAATCGATTTTTCATACAGATTGATTGTTCCTCATTCGCTTCATTTCTTTCTTTCTCTTTTCTGTTTCCACATTCTGTAGGCATAACAATGCGCCACATGTGCCAATAGAACAAGCTCTACAATGGAATAATGCGAAAATTCGACCAGTTATTCAAATTAGATTGCGTTAAAAATTGTGCTAATTTGTGAATACAGTAGGAAAAGAAATGTCGCAGTATAACGAGGCTTCGAAATGACAGTTTCTACATAAAAACTGCTTTTGCATAATAACGTGTTCATTAATAGTTGAAAAAAACGATAAGTCATCATATATGAAGTTCTTCGGATTATGAAGATATTATAATCAACTTTACCATTGAAAAAAATTAAGCGAAAAACTTTCACTTTCTGATAATGACAATGCTCTGGAACCTTTTTTGATTTCAAAATGAAACAAATCAATGAGAAATTCCTTTAGAAAACAGGTGGACCTTTGAATTGATTCGGTAGGAAACGGGGTTTCCTTAAACTTCAAGCAACAATGAAATCTCAAATTTTAATCACGTTCTTGAAAAACCGAATCCAGGAACGTCAATGAAACTTCAGAAATTTTATCCAGGTCAAGGAAGATCCGACTATGTTAAATTTATCGAACTTAACGTTTTATCTAGTCTCATTTTCGCTCTAGAACCAATCAAACATAGAACTTCTGACATTAGCAAATCAAGTCGGGATTTCCCTACTTTTGTCACTAATCTCCTCCTCGTGATCTGCAATTCTTTGAAACCTTTTTGGCTCTCTATAAAAATCTAGTAATATGCTTCAGAAAAGAAATGATTTGAGCTTACAGCGTCAACGCTGACAGTGACGGAATCTTTGGACAAAATTTCTTGGGGCGGCACGGCATACGAGACGACCCGCAAATCCATTTTGCGGTAGTTATCGACGCAAGGGATAATAAAGATAAGGCCCGGACCACGGGTACCTAGAAAGAAGCAAAAAAGTGAGACAAGGGAAACTTGGCATGAAGAAGAAAGATTTCTCGTGAAGTTCTGTTTCGAAATATTCAAATAGTTATAAAATTGAATCAGACAAGACTAGAAAGAACCGGCGTAGGGAATTTTGACCTCACTCAGATATGCAGATGTTTGACCAAGAAGCACAGAATTTCATATCAGACGATAGATCTTGCGAAGATCTATTGAAAAGCATAATTTAAAATACCACAACTCCGTTTTTGACAAAGCTATAATTGTTCGAAGTTTGGCTAAGAAAAAATATTCCTTTCTGTCATGTGTGGCAAAGACACCTCGATTGGTACAAGATTTGATTGAGAATGTCAACATAAGAATTGATCCTTTTAAAATCTGTGAATTTTAAGCGTATGACTATGACTGAGAAAGTCGATAGATTCTGAATTTTAGTTCGTGGGGAATGTTTTTACTCATTCTGCCTCTGTAAACGGTTCGTTGGATTGAACGTCCATCTGAAGCAGTTACTAATGCAGCATTCTCTATTTGAAAACGGAATTAACATAGAAACATAGTGACTCCTATAAAATGCTGAAGTCATTCAAAATCGCGACTGCAACGCTCATTTTTCAGTTTGTTAGCCAAGTGATTTTACTGACCAAAAAAAATTTTCTCTACTTCACCAGGATATTTCGATCTTCCGGTCATTTGTGAGAGCTTTTCATTTCCAAAATTTTTGAAAAATTCGGCACTAAAAGTTTTTGTCTCAGCGGCATAAAATTTGTGTTTTGAAAACAGAAGGCTGTTTTAGAAAAATTTTCCTTCTTCCAAAATTTTACTCAATGACGTCGAAATTTCTTCAGAAAAGTGTGGTTTGCTGAGAGGTTATATTTTTACCCAAAAAATACTTTTTCGTGTCCTTCATGTTTTTTCAAATATAAAATATGCGTAGAAATTATGCAAATTATAGCGCACTAGATGATCAGTACTGTAATAGTAAGATTATAGTCACTGCTGAGCAAGTTTTTTGATTTGCCGTCTGGTTTCTTAGGTATTCTACGTGATTTCTGCTCGAAATTGATGTGACTTTTTTGTTATGCTTAAATTAACCAAAGATGGTTGATCTGCACCAAATTTTTTGGATTTCTATTTGGTTGATGACGTTATCAAAATGGGCGAAAATATCAGCATATTAAAATCCAAAATATGAATATCAATCACAGATACATTCTTCATTGATTTGGTTTGATCCACAGTAAAAATCAGAATTTTGACGATTTTATGCTTGAAAACGCAACAAATCGTTTTCTTCAATAAATCTAGTCGAACTACGCTCAACAAAACTATTTTTACGGTTTCATCGGCCATTTTCGACCGTAAAAAAGCTTTTTTACCTCCCGGTAGTAAACGACCCAATCGAAAAATGACCACGCGTTCGTATTCTTTGACCACTTTCAACGTAAAGCACATAGAGAACGGGAAAGTGATAATGATCAAAAACCAGGATAACATGGTCAACACGAAACCGAACCAATGACCCAAAAACTCGAAATCCGTCCCTATTTGACCGCCGTCCATCATCAATTGGCCTTGTTCGCTGGACGGCGCCTGACCACCTATCCACGGTTTTGATTCTTTCGTCGGCGACAAAGACATGTCGTTGGAGTAAGTGAGAGAAGGGTGAGTCTATAACGGACAGATTCTATTGTCTTCTGACGCCGGTTCCCATAGCGAAATAGTGAGAATCTAAGGAGCAAAGACGCTGTTTATATATACGCAAGTTAAAATACAAAAAAAAAGCAATTCCAGAATAAAAAGGAAAAGAGCAATCGATCCATGAATTATAGACAATGACACGTATCAGGAGATAATGCGGCTTAGTAGAGAAAAAAGGAAACTTGGAGAACAAAGTGAACATACTCTAGACTACAATGGCTCATTTGCATAAAAAGAAAAGAAATCTTATACGCCAATACTCTAAAACAAAAAGAACTTTCCCTCCAACAGCACAGACCAAAAAGATTTATTCTCCATATACTCACTTACCCGAATCCCTATAAGAGTAAGTAAGCTTAAGTAAAAATTACGTAACATTTGCACGATTATACGGCATTATGTGCTGTGGAAGGACCGGCCCGCAAGTGTATAGATTTCCAGAATTGAACGCAAAGCAAGAAAAATCTGACTTCAATCAATTTAGCACTCCCAGACTCGAAATAGGGGACAAAAAGCGGGGAAAAAGTAAATAAAATGGTCCATTTTCGCCGTCCAACTGACACTCAATATATAGATGAAAAAAGGGACCATGGGAGGAAAAATGAAGACTGACATTCGCATCCTTTCAGAAGGCGTTTGACGTGGATGACATAAAAAAATCATGGGAATCTACACGAAATGAGCATAACAAGTGTCATAGAAACATGAAATAATAAGCGAAAACGAAAATACCCCGCAGAAAAAACAAGTGACGCTTTTTGTTACAATTCATTCTCATATCACTGATTTCGTTGTGATAAGTAAGTAACATGTCTGGAAATCAGATAAGCACCCGTTCTCCAAGGACTGAATAACTTGGTGCACATGTTTCTGACCTGATATTCATTTCTAAGACTTTACAAATGTAAAATTCGTTCGGAAAATAATCATGTCACAAACCAATATTAATTGATGTTCTACTTCAGTTTGCATTCGAATTTTCTTAAAAAACTTGTAGCTCCGTTACAGTAACCAACAAAAAATACTGTTATGGCTATTCAAAACTGCTTAAAAATCTTTCGTTGAAATGTAAGGCAGCATTCAATTTCCAAATTTACATGGACGCAGCGACTACCAAAAAATAGGTTCAATTTGACACACAATTTTCGGAGAGATTGATAACATTATACTGTAGAAAACACGGAATTTCTACGTGACGACGAACTGGCCAAACTCACATGGAAAAAATATCACACTTATCCACTTTTGGTTTCGATACAACACCTTAATACCACTCGAAAAATTTTGACCATTCAATCAATCAATTAATGAGAAAAATTTTTCAACTGATTACAGTAGTAATCTTGATTGTTTTTCCGTGTTGAACATGCTCTCATCGTATAGCTGTAGCTGTCATTTCAAAATAAATGGACTATAGTTACAAAAACTTTTAGGGGAAAAACAGACTTGACGTAAGAAACCAGGTTTTTGATGAAATCCATCAGCGATCAATACTGTGGAATCACTGTTTACTCATGGTTTGCACTGAATTAGGTATGACATCAGCAAAATTACGAAAGCCAATTACGATCGAGATTTAATTTTTCATGAAACTTCTATCGCAATGTTATTATCATGATTTGACGGCTTCAGAATTAGCTACACTTCGCTTCTATTTTACCATTCACCATTGGGAAAAATAAACTCTAAAAATAAAATTACGCTTGAAAAACAGTCTGACTTTTCCAATTCAATGATCAATATCATTCTAAATTTTTCAATTATCAAACGGCGGAGTATATGTGTTGGACTCATGAATTATAAAATACATGATTCGGATACATAGACTGAGTGTATGAGCATTTATTTCCCGATTCCTATTGCTTTATTGCAGCCACCCTTTCCACCTTAGGGTGTCCAGCCGATGGCTTTTCATGCATAAGAAATAATTGTACCATGGAAGATGAAAAAGAAAAAAAAGAATCCTTCCTCGAATTTACCATGTTATTTATCGATTTCGATAGAATCAAAAGCGGAGGTGGGAAAGAACAGAAAAAAAGAACAAAAAAGAGAAATAAAACTAAATTACGTTTCAGACGGCGAGTGCATAATTTTTACGGTCGTCGCTGAAAAATTCGGATTTTTGCTTCCTTTGTTCCAAAAGAATGTTGTTTATAGTCTTCGTTGGATTGAAACGATTGAAAAACGAATAAAAAGCAAAGAAAACAGATGTCAGGCGAATTTTTTTCTGTTCATCTGCACTAAAAATGTATTCGGGACACCCTGTACTACCTGATAGTTCTGGGTGAAAATTTTCCCAATAAAAATTTTCAATAATTAACGTAAAATTCAAAGACGACTCATAAAATTAATGCAAACAAATTTGCCTCGAGAGAGTGGACTACTCTGAAATTTCCAGAATCAAAACGTTGATCCTCAGCAAAGATAACCAGTGATAACAAACGCACTTTCCACAGAATTACTAATATTGCACCTTCGAAATTCTGCTGTTTTCTTCAGAGTCAAAGAGAAAAATCGAAGCAAAAAACTGATCAAGAGCTATTCTTACTCTGACAAGGCTGAAATACTTTTTCGTCCATTGGGAATGAATGTAAAAATTGATCCAAATGAGTAATTTTTTCGCCGAACAAATAGAACGAACACCTTCACTGTAGATAAAGTAAAAAATGAATAATTTATAACGTCAGAGAAAATTTCAGATGATGAGCGACTGTAGATAACTGTTAGATTCTAGTGACTGAAAATATGAGTATCTTCCTTAGCAAGAAAACCGCACGGCAAAGGTACACAAGGAGAGATGATACGAAGCACACGTCAATATAAGATTTGCATAATGAGATTCGAATTCTCGGCCCAGTTATTCTCTAACGCTCTTGTTGGTTTAGAAGAAAGACAGCTCATTTCTAGAAATGAGGTAAAAAGCCGCAGCTTTTCCTACGATAAACCTGCCTACTAACGTTCTTGCGAAAATTATCAAATGCTGCTTATAAACATGGATACTTATTTTTGTACCTACATACTGTATAGTACCTTCCACCAGTCTTCTGAATAGGTGGTCGAGAGAAATCAAGAAAAAGATATACTTAGTGGTCGTAATTAATTCTACACATGAGGAAACAGACTCAGGGGCATAGAATCCGGTCAAATGAAAACTCCCGTGAACTTATTGCGGTATTAACGACGATCGTTGCTTGATGAAGGATGAACACCAAAAGCGAAATTGCATTTAAGTTTGAAAGTATACTAAATTTTTGATCGCAAGGAAAATAAAAATCAAGGAAAAAGCAAAGCAAATAAAAACAATCAAAAAGTAAATAAGGAAAAAAGTGTAGAAAGATAAAACAAAGAGAAGTATTAACAAAAGTGAAAGAAAAACTAGAAAAACAAGAGAAATAACAGCAAAATATAACAGGGCTGCTGGGAAAAAAGAGCAAAGGAGAAAAAAAAAGAAAAATGCTTTCAGCATGAATGTTCTATTACTGAAAACAAGTTGATATTGAAAATAGTTTCGAGGGGTTATATGACTAAGTTTTAGGTGCTATTGCAAGTCTTGGACGTCGAGATTTGTTCCGCGTGAACGGAAATAGGATAGGTTGATGGGGCGTGCTCAAGAGCACATTTCAAAATGTTGTAGATTTGATTTACATGGATTTATGAAGTCAGCAAGGATAAATATACAGCGTGAGTATTAAAAGGGCGACCAATGCTGACTTTCATAACTTTCGAATGAACGAAGCTTTTTCAATGCGCATTGCCGCATTAGAATCCCATGTTTGTCTTTGTTACAAGGGAATAATTTCATGCTCCTAGCGTCAATAGTTTCTGTGCAAGCAGAAATTTCGTAAAAGTAGTCATTTTTCAAAAAGTAAAGGTTGTCCTATTGTGCAAAAAGTTTTGTAAAGCTGTTTACACAAATAACACTTTAAAATTTTACAGATTTGTAAGTTACACGTAATTTAAAGTCAGGAACTTCTGTTTTAATATGAAAAAAATTTCTCATAAATCAAGGAAATTGGAAAAAAAGAAAAATCAATTCTGTCATTGACCAGATCGAAAAAACATTCAAATTATTGGTGAAATAGAAAGCAAGACATATTAAAACGACTCTCTTGTAGTTTTCAGCTGTTATATTGTTCTTATGATTGGATCTATTTTGTTTTTTTGTTGTAAAGCATGTTGATTTTTGTCAATATTTTCTTGTTATTTGCAAAAAATCTATACTTAGTATTTTTGATCCTAGTCAGTCAATATTCGAACAATCTGACTGAAACTTTGCAGTTGTTATGCCAGCTGTATTATCTATCGACGGCAACAAACCCCTCGCTCGTTTGAAAGCTATAAAAGTCAGTACCGGTCGCCTTTTTTGGCTCACCTTGCATTACAAGTCGTTTCTCTTAAATGTTTCCAAAAATAAAAACCGAAAGCGTGTACTACTTCCGGTTTTTGTAATTTTTAATTGAACTATACGTCACTCACAGATGTAGATCTGCGACTAAAGTTAAATATTACTTCAACAATTTTTGTGTAAAGTAAAAATTTCGAGGGAAAGATTTCAAAGACAATTGTTATTATTTTTTAATTTTTGATTTAGGAGAAATTTGCAAAAAACTAACCATGCTTCTTAAATGATGCGTTTTTTTACTACTATCTTGCTAAAAATTTCAAAAATCTACGTCACTAGAATATCTGAAAAAAAGAGAAGAAAGTATTTAGATCAAATTAAAAAAATTCACCTGAAAGAGAGTTGAAGTGAAGCCTGCAAGATTGTCACAGCAAAAGCAGATTAGATCGTCGATTTTCTAAATTTTATTATGAATACGTCCAGGTGTCTGCTGATTAGGTTATCAAACAAACGTGATGTTCGAGTAAATTATGTGCTATATCAGTTCATTTCACTAGTCCTACATTACTCATAGTGTATCTGTGTTATCTCTTGGGAGGAATGTATGGCCAAATTTCTAAGCCTATTTGATGTTCATCAAGCGGACTATAAATTATGCACACTAACTTTAGATTTAAATGGATTTCAAAATCGAGTATGAGATGGTAATTCTTATCTCAGAAAAACGGTAATTTCTGCACTTATATTCTTGGTCGTAATAACCCAATCAAAAAGAGGGGTTCAATAGCGCTTTTTTATTCGCATGCTGATTCTTGCTCCTTTCTTCAGCTAACGAAAATGGTGGAGAAGTAATCTTTTCAGGCAAATAGAATAATATATAGTACAGATGGTCTAATGAGAACAATCCAATAATTTTCAGAGGGTTGCTAAAAATGTGTGTACTAGAATCTTGGACAAGACAAGAAAACAAGAAAAAAAAGGGAAATTATTCAGAAAAATAACCCACAGAGGTACCAGGAAAATAAAAATATATGTAAGAATAGGGAAGCTGAGCACCCAAAAAATTTGCATACTTCAAAACGGAAATCCTTCTGGAAACAAATGGATGACATCATAGAATCATCGAACAGGGAAGGGAACTCTTAATCTAGGAGTTTCGCTTATTACACGAATCGAGTAGAAGGAAAATCCAAATGATCGAATAGAAATAGCTCCATTATTGTGACATATTGCAAGAAAAATAGAATAGAGTCTCCAAGTGGTGAAAGAAATATAAAAATTGAAATTATAATATTATTATGTTCAAGTTGTTTAGAACCTTCAACTGAATTTCGTGTAACATAAATTAGAGTTTGAAATGTTCAAGCTATCAAACTCAAATCTTTGTTGTCTGAAATAGATTCGAGTCAATCTATAATTCTTCATTTATTACAAAATTCATTTTTTGAGACTGCTTGTTTTCTGTCGTGTTAGACTCTGTTATAATAACGTACAAAACTTCAGGCATTTGTTTTTTTCTGGAAAATAATCCCATTTCAGTTTTAATAATTTTTGAAATATTTTGGAACATTACCCCGATTTTTCTTTCCGTTTAATTTTCTAGGTTTTCAATTTTTAATGGCATTTTAACAATTTTCTAGACGTCTGAAATGAAGGAAGTATAAAGGTGCTTGAATGTCAATCTGCAAGAATCACCATTAAGGGCGATAACCTAAAAAAAGTTGTCCTGAATTTTACGTATGTTCGACGCTGATTATCATGATAAGAACATACCCATAAAACATTTTCAACGATGTTATGGGCATGCAAAGTTGCAAAAATTTGCATAAAAGTGCAAACATGCCTGATGTTACATTTTCATGTACACTTAAAGCAGATGATGCTCTACATTTATGTGTCATATTCATCACAAAAAACTGTTTCTTAAACCTTTTTTATGAACAGAGGAACGCAAAAATATAAAGATTTACCTGTCAAAATTATGACATTTTGGCCTACAGTAACCCAAATAGATTTAGGCTGAACCCCAAAATTTGTAAGCATAGAGAGCAATCACACGACATTCAATGAGCCCGAAAATAAGGAAAATAAAAGAACCGTTTACTGAGATTTAGTGCCTCAAAGTACTTCATCTAATTATGCATAACATTGTTCAAAATTAATACTGGTACAAGCGTAGGGAGGTCTTCATCCCAAGCAGATTCTTGCTGAATGCCAGCAGATTAGACCAGCCAACACTGATAAGGAAGATGACGAAGGAAAGTGAGAAAAAATGGAAAGATGTAAAAATGGCAATGATAGCGATTTTTCTGAACAAAGTATTGTAACGTACCTGTAAATATATAGCATACTGTATGTGATAGTAATTATTAAATATTATTTCATTTTCGTATTTTATCGTCTCAAGGCTGTCTGGGATTCACACCCAAACATTCCTATAAAATTACGTGAAGTACTGTCAAGGAGTGCAAAAATTTGTATAATTTTTATGTAAGTTTTCGCGAAAATATTTATTCCTCATTTTCTCGTCACATGTACAATAATTAGAAATCCATTAGTGTTCTCTATTGTTTTCAAGAGTCTGGGTTCCTAGTTGGAAACCAGACTATTTTTCAAGTACTTTGTTATTGTCACATATTTTCGTACTCGTAATTTACTCAGCAGGAAACGAAAAGATTGCCACATGTTAAAAACAAAAAACACTTTTCCTCAACATACAAAAATGGGTTCATATGTTTTGAACCCTCCGACAAATTGGAAACTAATTATGCACAGCGGGGCTCCCAGAACCACGCCCCAAGAAAGTGGATGTTGACTCGAAAATGGAAGAAGAGTGGCTCTTCTTTCAGTCTTTTTGGTTCTGCAGTTTTCGAGTTGGCTGGTTGAACTTTACGCGATTACGCTCGCTGTTTTAGTGTGCTGAAACATTACGCGACTTCGCTCGCTGCTTTGGTTGATTGATCTTTACGCGACTACGCTCGCTGCTCCAGTTGGTTTGTCTTTACGCGACTTCGCTCGCTCGCACCTTACAGTCCGTCGGACTTTGAAACGATTTACGTTTTGGTTTGAGGCAATTGCATTGCCTATACTTTACGGGACTCGGGCTTCGATACCAGCCGTTTCCCTGCTTCCAAATTGTCATCCGATACCCGGAAAACGAACATTTATTTTCAAGTAAATTGTGCCAATCTTTTACGCCCAATTGCTACGCGCCACCCTCGCGCCTTTTTGTCACGCCTTTGTAAGTATTGCCTTATCCACGTTATTTACTGTAAGTTATCTAATAAATATCAAGAAACCCCCAGTTCTACAGTAATTCACTTAAACTCAAGAAAGGTCGTGACATAAATCTTGTCAAGGAGTGCAAAAATTTGTATAATTTTTATGTAAGTTTTCGCGAAAATATTTATTCCTCATTTTCTCGTCACATGTACAATAATTAGAAATCCATTAGTGTTCTCTATTGTTTTCAAGAGTCTGGGTTCCTAGTTGGAAACCAGACTATTTTTCAAGTACTTTGTTATTGTCACATATTTTCGTACTCGTAATTTACTCAGCAGGAAACGAAAAGATTGGCACATGTTAAAAACAAAAAACACTTTTCCTCAACATACAAAAAAGGGTTCATATGTTTTGAACCCTCCGACAAATTGGAAACTAATTATGCACAGCGGGGCTCCCAGAACCACGCCCCAAGAAAGTGGATGTTGACTCGAAAATGGAAGAAGAGTGGTTCTTCTTTCAGTCTTTTGGTTCTGCAGTTTTCGAGTTGGCTGGTTGAACTTTACGCGATTACGCTCGCTGTTTTAGTGTGCTGAAACATTACGTGACTTCGCTCGCTGCTTTGGTTGATTGATCTTTACGCGACTACGCTCGCTGCTCCAGTTGGTTTGTCTTTACGCGACTTCGCTCGCTCGCACCTTACAGTCCGTCGGACTTTGAAACGATTTACGTTTTGGTTTGAGGCAATTGCATTGCCTATACTTTACGGGACTCGGGCTTCGATACCAGCCGTTTCCCTGCTTCCAAATTGTCATCCGATACCCGGAAAACGAACATTTATTTTCAAGTAAATTGTGCCAATCTTTTACGCCCAATCGCTACGCGCCACCCTCGCGCCTTTTTGTCACGCCTTTGTAAGTATTGCCTTATCCACGTTATTTACTGTAAGTTATCTAATAAATATCAAAAAACCCCAGTTCTACAGTAATTGACTTAAACTCAAGAAAGGTCGTGACATAAATCTTGGTGACCTAATAACAGGGGGTAAAGTTAGAAAAACAACGAACCTTTTCGAATTTTGGTGGGGACATATTTGATCGTCCCCCTCTTTCTAAAAAAAAAAAGAAAAACAAACATATTTTTGTCTTTTTCCGATTTTCTGATAATCGGCGTGGAAAAATCAATTCGATTTCTCCCCTTGCAAAAACAAGACAACTTTTCGATTCACATAAGCTTTTTTTTTGGGTATCATAACTGGGTTTTCGAGCATACCAAATCTGGAAAGTAAACGTGCCGAAACCCTAAGTGAAACATTTCTGCGCATTGAACAAGAAGCTAAAAGCCAAATTATTGGAAAAATGTCTTTTCAAAATCCAGACCCACTTGGTCATGTTGTTCAGGATGCATTAGCTGCGGTCTTGGATCAGAGGCTTCAAAATCTTGAAGCCCAAATGAACAGAAAAGCAGCCCATACAGAATCAACCATGAATGAAATTCGAGTAAATCACTTGCGTGGTGACATGCTTTCTGCCAAAATTAACGATTTTCCGTTCTTTTCTGGGCTGCCCCATGAAAACTTTACTGAGTGGGCCAAAAAACTCGAAAAACAGATGATTTTGAAAGGGATAAAAAACGAGGACGATCAGTTGAAAAGAATTTTTTTGGAGTTTCACCTTAAAGGTGATGCCCTCACGAAATTTGAAAATATTTCGAGTTCCGAGGATCCACCCACTGACTATGAACAATATAAAGTTGCTTTGGAGAGGGCATTCCCCAGCCAACGGGACGCCCTGTTTCACA
Organism: Romanomermis culicivorax; assembly: GCA_963922205.1. Lineage (NCBI taxonomy): Eukaryota > Metazoa > Nematoda > Enoplea > Mermithida > Mermithidae > Romanomermis > Romanomermis culicivorax. The sequence goes on from CAWUHX010000201.1 coordinate 498,841, forward strand.
GACAAAGTTTGAAAGATCGTAAGCAAAAAAGAACAGAAACAGTAACCGCGTATTTCAATGAACTTGAAAAGATGGGAAGGCTTGCCTACCCTACTCTTGACACAAATGCAAGAAATACAGTTCTTGAATCAATTTTTTTAGATGGGCTTCAGGCGGACGTCCGAAAAGCCCTAAAATTCAAACGTTTCACTAATCTGAATCATTTAATTGAGGAAGCAACTTTTGTGGAACAGGAAATTCTGCGGGATGAGGCCAATGTGGTCTTTTCCCCTTCGGCAAGGTACAATGTTGGGTTGCAAGAGCCCGTTCTTGCTTTGCAACCCTCAGGAAGTAGTACAAACAAACAAATCGATGAAATAAATGAAAAATTGAATAAATTATGCCTACAGATGCAGCAAAACGTACCACCAAAACAACATACAAATAGAAAACCCATCACTTGTCATACGTGTGGCAAGGCTGGTCATTTTGCCCGAGAGTGCAGGTCTAGACTGCAATGCGAAATTTGTGGGCGAAATGGCCACTTAAAAAATGACTGCAAATCAAAATGCTTTCACTGTAAAAAAACGGGACACAAGAGCAGATTTTGTAGGCAAGTGAGAGATGCCGAATGCTACACATGCAAAGGAAAAGGGCACATGAGCAACAGTTGCCCCCAAAAATCAAGAAATGCCCAAAATAACATTCAAGGGTGCCCAAATGGGTACCCTCTTGATGGTGATGACCCTGATTTAGTTGCAGAAGTCTATAATTCATCGCAACATTGCTTTTTTGTAGGGTCTTTATTATCGATAATGTTCGACGATGGGTCTGAATCACTTGACTACGATGATTCACCGACCCCAACATCCAACATAGGCATGGGCTGCCCGGCAAGTCAATCGCCCGACAGCTGCCCACCAACTACACCACGCTCATCCTGTTCCGATGACGAAACGGAAATAATACCAGAGGGCGAAAAAGAAAACCGCGCCCAGCAATTGGAAGCGCCACAAGTAGACAGCAACGGGCCGGACGAAAAGCCAAACGTGGCCCCGCTGCCCGAAAAATATTGAATCCCAAAAATTAAAAGACAACCCAGGGTTCCATTATTGGAACCCAGCTCTTTGGAGCCAAACGTGGCCGCATTGCGAGAGGAAGCTCCCCAAATGCCTATTTGGAGACGGTTAGGTAAAGTTGATTGCAACAAAAGAAACTCGCATGCACACACAATAAAACAAAAATTTTTTCAGGGTGTAGCGGAAATGACCGTTATTGCCCTTGTAGCCAATGCAAAGGCAAACGCACGCAGGCCGGCAAGAACCGACGAAAGGCCGCTAAGGCCAGAAAGGCACGATGAAATTAAAAAATTCGTGCAAGGATTTTTTTTTCATTTATGCATACTTTTGTGTGTATTTTTGTGCCCCGTGGAGGGTGGACAAATAAAAACCTTTCAACTTTGTGGAACTTCGACCAGTGGGCATGCCATAGAAATCCCAAAAACTGTTGCATGTGTTAGGCCACCTTCGAGTGAAATTCCAACTCTTGTCACAGGACAGGTCTATACACCCCTGGCCAAACCGAAACATACAACAGGGTTCAAGTGTACCCTTCGGACACGAAAAATCTGCACACAAGTTGGGTTTTTCGGCTCAAAAAGTATAACTTTTGACCAAATTTCCATGAAAACTTTGACCCCTTTTGAATGCAAAATAGCAATGGAAACGAAAACCTTCCAGGGTCAGTTTGTGAATGAAACTATCTCCGGCATTTGGTCAACAAACAATAAACTTGACCTACAGTATAAGTGGTGCTGTTTTGATAACTGTCAGACAGTAGAAAATTTGATTGTCGAAGAGGGACAAGTTGCCTCTTGGGACGGCAACAATCTTATCAGCACCCTTGGAGATTTAGGTGGTTGTAAAGCAAACGCTGGCCATTGCGTCATGGCCGACGGTGTCGTGGTGTGGGATGAAACCCCTTTAGAAAGAATTTGTCCATTCGAACTCAAAAACTCGTACAAAATCAAAATAAGTGGGTCCCATATGGTCATTGATGATATACAAGCAGCATTTTTTGTTACAAATAACTCATTTGAGCACCCAAATTGCCCAGAACTAAAAAACGCACTTTACACTGAGCAGGGCATTGTGGTTCGGTTTGACCCATCAAATCTTACCCAAGGTGAATCGAGTAAACAAATAAGGGCTCTTTCTACGCATGATAATGCAGAGTTTGACCCCATAAATTTAAAACTCAATTTTCTTGAAGAAAAAATACGTGATTTTGAACTGCAAAGTTTTCAAAATGTGTGGAATGAACTTTGCCGCCAAGCCCAGCGCCATCTTGACTTGATATGGCAGTTGTTGCGCCTGGATGCAACCCTTGGAGCAAGAGCTTTTCTCCAACGAACTGACATCACAGCAGAATTTACAGGAGAGGCCATAACCCTATGGCCCTGTCATCAGATCAATGCGTCTGTGGTGTATAAAAATCACAAAATTAATGGGACTTGCTTCAAAAATCTACCAGTGGTGGTCAATAACAAACTCATGTTTGTGACCCCAGGTGGCACTGACCTCATGGAAGAAAGTCAGAAGGTCGACTGCAACCATATGCACGTGCCCCTTTTCAAAATTAATAACACTTGGTCCAGTAAAACAGGAAAAACCCATGTTAGCAAGATCCCACTTGAAGTGATTTGGAACGGCAGCTTCACAGTATTCCATTTCAATGCACCACCCCTTTTTCACGATAAGCTGGCGGCGGTGTCCACTAGTTTGATTTTTTTGAAGCAGTACATGTACAAAACACACAACCTAGAACAAGTTGTGAACAGACTAATCAATTACACATCAGAAATGTCTCTTCACTCCAGCTCCATGTATGAAGTTCTTTCAGGGAGCGGCCAAGCTCTTGGTCACACCCTTTCAGGGGCTGGTCAAGCCCTAGAACACGTAATTGTCGGTACCCAACAAGGTATGACACAGGATTTAAACAATTTGCTCAAAGGACCCCTTCAAATGTTGATTAATTTGGTGGTCATAGTTGGAACCCTCTATCTGTGCTTTTGGTTAAAGGGATGCTTAAACATTACGAAACAAAAAAGAAACATCACGTATGAGCTACCAACAAGACCTCAAAATCGATCACAAACGCAACCCCTACCACCCAGTTTGGGTCAAGCACTCTTAGAACTGGCAAATATGCGAAGTTCCCATGCTAGCCATAGATATATTGCAGTACCGGATCACCAAGCTCCTTCAGCCCCGAAATTGGAATACATAAACAGTATGAAACTACATGATCAGAGAACCCCTCACATAAACGTAATTGTAAATAAGCGGGTTCTAGCTAATGCCATGGTTGATTGTGGAGCTACTTACACGATAATCGACAAGAAAATCACAGATAAGATTGAAGATATTGAAATTAACCCAACAACTGTTGTGCCCATAGCAGCCAATAATTTAGGTGTGGAACTTGTCGGTTCGGCTTTCATCACTGTGCAAGCAGGCACAGAAAGTCAAACCCTGTTAGCATACGTACAAGAAAATTGCGCTGCTGACCTACTTTTGGGTTCAAACTTCTTGTTTCGGTTTAAAGAATGGGCGATAAACAATGAAAAAAGTTTTGTGCGACTGGGAAACACGACCATCTCATGCACTGGTGTACAGTAACATCCCTTACGAAGACGTGGTGGTATTCATTTGGATCAGAATCTCATTTGCCGCCCCGTTCCGTTATTCAATTGTCCGTTCCCGTTTTGGACATGTATAAAGGCGTGCCTGTGGTTCAGTTTGAACCCAGCAACACCCTAGTTCAAAAAGCAGGAGTCTGCTTTGCAGCTTCAGTTTCGCCGAATATTGAGGGCAGAATTCGAATCTCGGTTATGAATCCCCTAACGGATGAAATAAAGCTTTTTCAAAACACTTGTGTGGGCAGCATAAAAAATTTCGCTTCAAAAACAGAAAAAATTCACAGCATGCAACCTGAAGTAGCAAAAACCGAAAACATAAATGAAAAGCAAAATTTCAAGAAATGGTTGGTTGATAATATCAATTTGACCAATACTGACCTCAATGAAGAAGAGAAAAACATGATTGTGGAAATTCTAGCCCAATATCCCAACCTGTATGCTACCGATAAATCCGACGCGGGTCGTACTTCCTTAGTTGAACACAGGATTGATACGCAGGGTAATACACCAGTGAAACGACCCCTTTTTCGTACTGCCCCCAAAGAAAAAGAAATAATTCAAGAAGAAATCAACAAACTTAAGCAAAGTGGGATCATCAGCGAAAGCCAATCCCCTTGGTGTACTAATACGATTTTAGTACGGAAAAAAGATGGTGGTTACCGTCTTTGCATTGATTTCCGTGGGTTGAACAATGTGACTAAAAAGGACACATACCCTTTACCTCGCATCGATGACATTTTTGATGCCTTGCGGGGTATGCGTTACTTCACAACCCTCGATCAGGCCAACGCATATTACACCATCCCCATCGCGGAGGGCGATCGGGAAAAGACGGCATTCAATTGCCCTTCGGGCCAATACCATTTCAATTATTTGCCCTTTGGCCTATGCAATGCACCAGCTAGTTTTCAACGCCTAATGGACGTTCTTCTGTCGGGTTTACAGTGGCAGACATGCCTTGTTTACCTGGATGACGTTCTTATTTTTGCAAAAACTCACAAAGAAATGCTTATGCGCCTAGATGACATTTTGGGCCGCTTGGACAAAGCTGGCCTTAAACTAAGGCTTGGAAAATGCAAATTCTCACAGTCATCTGTCCAATATTTGGGACACGTCATAAATGAAACTGGAATCCTGCCTGATCCACAAAAGGTTAAAGCAATTCTGGAAATTCCAGCTCCAAGAACTGTCAAAGAAGTGAAGTCATTCCTGGGGCTACCATCTTATTATCGGAGGTTCATTCGGAACTGCTCACAAGTTGCTAGCCCTTTGACAAAACTTCTCAAAAAAGATGCTACTTTTGAATGGGGCCCAGATCAACAAAAAGCATTCGAAACTTTGAAGGCACACCTCACATCAGCACCTGTCTTGCATCATCCAAATTTTTCAAAACCGTTCATACTCCAAACGGACGCTTCCCTTTTAGGTGTGGGAGCCGTCCTTAGTCAATACGGGGATGATTCCTTGGAACATCCCATTGCTTTTGCTAGCAGAGGATTGAAACCTGCTGAAAAAAACTATCCAATAACCGAACTCGAAACTCTTGCAGTCGTCGAATTTGTAAACTATTTTCGACCCTATCTTTTTCAGCAGGAGGTCATTATTCACACTGACCACACTGCGGTTAACGCGGTTCTCAAGAAAGAGAACCCCAATTCCCGAATCGTTCGGTGGGGACTTGCATTGGCAAGTTTCAAATTGAATATTCAGCCCAAAAGGGGCTCGGCCAATAGAAATGCAGATGCAGTTTCCAGGTTACCATTAAAAGATGCGGAACCAGCATTTGATATCGAAAATTTGGAAACTAGACCAGAATTAAATATGATAAACATCGAACCTGAAAACAGAATCCTTGCCCTTGGATATGGGCTTGAGGATGAAATTGACGAAAATCAGGAAATAATCAAAAACTTAGCGGAACTTCAACTTTCTGACCCTGATACACGACAAATCATCAATGAAATTAATAAGGGTCCAGATGCGAAAATAAACGACGTTTACATCATCCAAAATAATCTGTTATACCGGAAATTCGAAAATGAATATAAAATCTACGTTCCAAAATCATTCCGCCCGGAAATCCTAAAATCGCATCACGATAGCAAATTTGCAGGCCATTTTTCCTCCCGGAAAACTTATGAAAATGTGCGACAACGATACTTTTGGCCTCAAATGCGGAAATTTGTGGAAGAATATTGCCAAACTTGTCAAAAGTGCCAATTCAACAAGCCTACTAGACATGCGATCAAAGCCGATTTGGTTCCAGTTCGGGCTTCACAACCATTTGAGCTAGTGGGATTGGACTGCATGGGTCCTCTCCCCATTTCCAGCAACGGAAACCGTTATGTTGTAGTTTTTATCGACTATTTTACTAAATACGTGGAAGCCTTTGCTACCCCTAACATAACGTCACAGACAATCGCTTCTCTTTTTGTCGAAAAAATTGTTTGTCATCATGGAGCCCCAAGAATCATTCATTGTGACAGGGCTTCCGATTTCACATCACAACTTTTTACAAATATTACAAAGTTATGCAACACAGAAAAAGTACACACTACCCCCTATCATCCGATGGGTGATGGAGAAGTAGAAAGGTGCAATCAAACCCTCGTTACCCGTATTCGCATGTACCTGAATGAAAATCATTCAGATTGGGATGATTATCTTCCCTTCGCGGTATTTTCTACAAATGTTCATAAAAATGAAAGCATGGGTTATTCACCTTTCCAACTCGTGTATGGGCGACAACCCTTGCTGCCATCTGATGCAGCATTCAGTTTCAAAAAGTCACCCTATATGGTTGATCTCAGCGAATATGCCAACGAAATAAAAAATCACTTGTCAAAAGCAATTGAAAACGTACAGGCCACCCTGTTGGCTTCACAAAATCGGTACTCAGAACAGTACAACAAAAAATCACACAATGTACAATATCAAACTGGAGATCTAATCCTTCGGAAAACTAGACTCGTTCGTAAAAATCAGAGTCCTAAGCTAGTCTCGCAGCAGCATGGACCGTACAAAGTCGTCAAAGTTGCATATCCAAATGTCGAAATCGAGCACCCCGATACACGGAAACTTTCCAAATTGCACGTTAATGACACTGTCCGGTTCCATCCCCGCATCTCTGCCGTCCATCGTACCACATCATCTAACCGGTCCAGCAACGTCAAACGTGTCAGACATCATCAACAATCAGTCGGCTCGATTTGGCGTCATTGCTTTAGTCGGCACGGCGTCAAAACCATGGGAGAAGGTTGCGACCGAGGGCGTTCGCCTTTGTAAGGAGGGGAATGTCAAGGAGTGCAAAAATTTGTATAATTTTTATGTAAGTTTTCGCGAAAATATTTATTCCTCATTTTCTCGTCACATGTACAATAATTAGAAATCCATTAGTGTTCTCTATTGTTTTCAAGAGTCTGGGTTCCTAGTTGGAAACCAGACTATTTTTCAAGCACTTTGTTATTGTCACATATTTTCGTACTCGTAATTTACTCAGCAGGAAACGAAAAGATTGGCACATGTTAAAAACAAAAAACACTTTTCCTCAACATACAAAAATGGGTTCATATGTTTTGAACCCTCCGACAAATTGGAAACTAATTATGCACAGCGGGGCTCCCAGAACCACGCCCCAAGAAAGTGGATGTTGACTCGAAAATGGAAGAAGAGTGGTTCTTCTTTCAGTCTTTTGGTTCTGCAGTTTTCGAGTTGGCTGGTTGGACTTTACGCGATTACGCTCGCTGTTTTAGTGTGCTGAAACATTACGCGACTTCGCTCGCTGCTTTGGTTGGTTGATCTTTACGCGACTACGCTCGCTGCTCCAGTTGGTTTGTCTTTACGCGACTTCGCTCGCTCGCACCTTACAGTCCGTCGGACTTTGAAACGATTTACGTTTTGGTTTGAGGCAATTGCATTGCCTATACTTTACGGGACTCGGGCTTCGATACCAGCCGTTTCCCTGCTTCCAAATTGTCATCCGATACCCGGAAAACGAACATTTATTTTCAAGTAAATTGTGCCAATCTTTTACGCCCAATCGCTACGCGCCACCCTCACGCCTTTTCGTCACGCCTTTGTAAGTATTGCCTTATCCACGTTATTTACTGTAAGTTATCTAATAAATATCAAGAAACCCCCAGTTCTACAGTAATTCACTTAAACTCAAGAAAGGTCATGACAGTACTTTATTTTGATCCGTTCACACCCCGGTAGAACAATTAAGATGCCCCAATTAATTTGCACAAACGGCAGCTGGTCCCCTAGAACCTACACTAAACCACACATTCTACGGCTACCGTAATCCCCTGTAAAAATCGTAAGCAACACCTGCACACAGTAAAATATGTAAAAGCCCCGCCAGACAGTAGTCTGAAGTGTAACCGTAGTGACGGCCCCACAAAACATGTGTATACAGAGAAACAGATACAGGAAGCATGCACAGAAGCACAGAGGTGTGGCTAAGCCCACCGTAGGAAGCAAGCAAGACACGGAAAGCATGCCATACTAGAAAAGCGTTAAAGGGCGTGACTAAATAAGCATGAATAGTAAAGCAGGAAGCGACGATTGGCGGAAGATGGACAGAACCACGACCTCCTGCGACGCCCAGGGAGTGGCCAAAAACGTTGTATTTAAAGAGAAGCAAAGCATGATTTTATTATTATTGTTGTAATTCTCAGTTTTCGATCCCCGCGCCCCATTTATTTGCAAGCGTTTCTGTATTGCGAGCGAGCATCCTTTTTATTGGTGTCACATGTTGCGCCATCCATGTCACGTGGATGACATGGGGATCCGGGAGAGCTGGGGAGGTTTGGGTATCTCATCAGGTAATACCGTGTTTTAGACGTCACATTGATGGTGAACCATATCAGATTGATCCCATTACAGTGAGTAATAGGCTGTGACTCCTGATGGATACTGGCATTTTCCCCAGGCTTCCCTAAATGGCGTTGGGGCCTAACCTGGCAAATAGTGGCTATAGAGATGTCTATAGTTGGTTCTCTGGTGTTGTCCTTGGGGTCTTGCTGCAGGGTAATGGACAACGCTGCCAGGCTAGGTGCGACAATCCCCGAGTCCTACTCAGTGAGAGTGGGGACAGGGTCACCCGTAAAATGACCTAATTTGTGGGACCCGATTATGAACCAGACAGCCCCTTTTTAGCCCGAATCTGAGAGGTGGAGGCCCTACTTATCTGTGGAAAACGTGGGAAACCGACTCAGGAAGGATTCCCCAACAAATACCCCACAAATAACAATAATCCCCTGAGAAGACTCACCTAGTCCTGTTTCTCAAGCGATTCGACGCAACGGGCGGCAAGTCCCTGGATGCTTTCGGTCTTCTGGCACTGGGAGCGGGGGATGCGATCCTCAAACGTCCTAGCGGCGAGCGGCAGCGGGCGGCGGCGAGCGGGAGCGAGCGGGAGGCGAGACTCCAACGTTTAATTCACGAACCGGGGCGGTCGGACACCTGGCACTGATGGGCAGCGGGGTACTGTAGGCGGTAAGCGGCGGACGCAGTGAACAAGGGTAAATTTATGCAAATTTATTGGGGAATAAGGCGGCGGACGCGTGCTCGTGGAGCAAGACTGGCGGAAGTTTTAGCTAAAGGGCCTACTGTAGCCCGCGTTTGTAAAGAAATAAAAACACAACAAAACGAAACATAGAAATGCATGAAACAATATCAAAACGAACATAAAACGCATGTGAAAAAATGAAATAAACAAGAGCATGATCGAGTAATAAACGAAACATGAAAAAATAACAAAATGTTGGCATGATCGGAATCACGTGACGTTGGAGAATTGAGCGGCACGTGACACGGCGGTCCTTCGAAAAAGGGCGTCCTCGTCCTTGCAGTGGTTAGTAGTGAGGCTTTGTACGGCATGTCCGTGGTCGTAGGTCATTCCAAGGTGTGACGGCGGAAGTGGTCGAATAGGTTCGTTGGGTTGTCGGCGGATGGAGCTTTCTTTGATCGTAATTCGTTCGGCGGTATGGTAACCGGAGGTTGTTGATGCGTGAAGTTGCAGACATTGAATATCCTGTGCGACAGTCTAGAACACAGAAAAGAAAAAATTTCAGGGCAAGATGTAGGCTATCGCAGATGATGCGCCCAGCGAGGTACAGATCTTCGGGTTATCGCAGAGGATGCACCCAGTGAGGTACAGATTGTCGGGTTATCGCAGAGGATGCACCCAGTGAAGTGTAGGCTATTGCGTGAGGATGCGCCTAAGGCGTGACGCTTTGGTTGCTGAACATTCCCTTCTATCCACTAAGATCCAGCATGAACAAGAGTGGATACTTCGTGAGGGGCACGGCGGTCCTTCGAAAAAGGACGTCCTCGTCCGTAAGCGGGGACAATGAAGAGAATGCATCTTGAATTAAGGGTCGGGGACCTCTGCATCAAGATGTGGGTCAATCAAATTCGGTGTAAAGTCCCGGCTTATTGAAGGATACAACAAGGGGGCCGAATCCATTGCCTGTGAAGTGGGAGGTGTATCCTCTGCTTCACTCGGTAGTTCAGGGGACACGTAAAGTCGAAGCTGGTTGACATGTACAGTGTCTTCCTGATCCATCTCGAGACGAAGTGTGACATTTGGGTATGCCACACCTGTGACAAGGTAGGGCCCATCGTAGATGGGCAGCAATTTAGGAGTGAGTCCACGTTTGCTGGAGGTGCGCAGTTTGAGCACCTGATCCCCTACTTTGTACGAGACATCATGTGCCTTCCGGTCGTACGACCGTGCATAGGCCTCCTGTGCTTTCTCAATCCGACTCTGGATTAAGGTTAACGCATTCGTGAAATGACGTTTGACCTCCATATCATATGAGGAAACATTAATGATATGGGCCGGAGGGTTGAATGAGAGCACGGCATCAACAGGGAGCATGGGTGTGCGACCGTACATGAGTTCAAAGGGCGATACCCTGTTGACTCATTCATGCTGATATTGACGGCAAACACAGCGTATGGTAGGTGTTCATCCCAATCGGTATGTCCTTGATGAACATACATACGTAGCCGTGTGGCTAGCGTTTGATTAGCTCTTTCCACCTCCCCGTTGGTCATTGGATGATAGGCGGTAGAGTGGATCTTCTTCGTTGCGCAGATCGCAGTGATCTCAGTCATCAGTTTTGATGTGAAATCAGTGCCAGGATCTGACTGAAGAATCTGCGGTGCCCCATGCCGGCAGACAATTTGCGTTACAAAAAGCCGGGCTATGGTGTGCGCAGTGATGTCCGGAGTAGCAAAAGCCTCGACCCATTTCGTAAAGTAGTCGATGAAGACTACGATGAAACGGTTGCCAACTTCGCTAGTGGTCATTGGTCCCATACAGTCGACACCTACCCGATGAAACGGTCCCGTGATGGTGATAGGTTTCAGGGTCGCAGTGGTTTTCTGTCGAGCGGGCTTATTCCGTTGGCAAAGATCACACCGCTGACAGAAGGACTTGACATCCCGACTGAGGGAAGGCCAGTGGTATCTGCGAGCAATGAGCCACACAGTACGTTTAGCACCAAAGTGTCCAGCTAAGATGTCATCATGATGAGCCCGGATAATGGTAGTAACCATGGATCTGGGTATGACGATCTTATTGGACTCACCTGTCCATTTCTGAAGAACGTTATCCAACAGATGGTAGCCTCGCACATCATTCTGGTCGCCCAGAGGCTTAAGAGAGCGAATGATGTCTGCTAAATCCGTATCCTCCAGCTGAGCAGCGAAAAGGTCGGGGTGCTGCGCACCAACCGAAATCTCGGCATAAGACTCTGATCGTACCGGGCGCTTCGCGCCAACAGTGATCAGTGCTGAATTACTTGAACGCGCCAGGTGCTGCACACCATCGGTCAAGGTCCTTGATCTCGCCAGGTGCTGCGCACCATCGGTGATCATCATAACATGCCCCTCAGGTCTGTAACGGGGAGTATCATCAATACTCTGACCGGTGAGGGAGTTAGGATCCCGCAGGCGGGATAATGCATCAGCATTACCATTAGACTGACCTTTTCGCGGCCGAATTGTCAGTTTGAATTCGGCGAGCGCGAGTCCCCACTGAGCGATCCGAGCAGAGGGGTTAGGCTTCTCCAACACTGCTTTGACCGCGGTATGGTCAGTCTGAACGACCACCTCGTGCTGGAAGAGGTATGGTCGGAAGTGCTTGACGAAATGGACAACAGCGAGAGTTTCCAGTTCTGTGATGGAATAGTTTTTCTCGGCCGCTGTTAACCCTCGGCTGGCGTATGCGACAGGATGGTCGTATCCATGTTCGTCTAACTGGCTGAGAACCGCTCCTATCCCCGAAATACTCGCATCAGTTTGAAGGATAAAGGATTTCGAAGAGTCCGGATGGCGCAGGATAGGAGGGTTGGTCAGCAGGCGGCGGAGTTCATCGAACGCCTCCTGCTGAGGTTTTGACCACTGGAAAGTAGTTTCCTTCCGTAAGAGCTTGGTGAGTGGCTCGCTGAGCCGGGCACAACCAGGGATGAAACGCCTGTAGTAAGACACGAGGCCTAGGAAGGACTTGATGTCTTTGGCGTTTTGTAGAATGGGTAGGTTTTGGACGGCGGCCAGCTTGGCTTGGTCAGGTTCTAGGCCGCTCTGTGAGATGCGATAGCCTAGGTACTCTACCTCTGAGTGCGAGAATTTGCACTTGCTCAGTCTGAGCTTCATTCCACCCTGGCGAAGACGGGCGAACACATCTGCCAGGCGCTCAAGCATTTGGGTGTGAGAGTTCCCGAACATCAAAATGTCATCGAGATAGGTCAGAACCGTGCGCCATTGGATTCCAGTAAGGAGGAGGTCCATAAGGCGTTGAAATGTCCCTGGCGCGTTGCATAAACCGAAAGGCAAATAATTGAATTCGTAAAGTCCAATAGGCGTATTAAAGGCTGTCTTTTCTTTATCCGCCTCGGCAATCGGGATTGACCAATAAGCGTTAGCCTGGTCAAGGGTAGTGAAGTACTTCATACCCTTGAGTGTGTCGAGAATGTCATCTATCCGTGGGAGAGGGTAGACATCCTTTTTCGTGACCTCGTTAAGACCACGAAAGTCAACACACATACGGTGAGAACCGTTTTTCTTGCGCACCAGGACAGTATTAGTAGCCCACGGAGATGTGCTCGGCCGAATAATACCTTTCTCCTGGAGCGCCTTGACCTCCTGCATGATGAGATCCTTTTCCTTAGGTGAGGACCGGTAAGGGAAACGGCGGACTGGGCAGGCATCGCCCGTGCTGATTTCGTGCTGGACGAGATCAGTGGAACCTGTGTCCTTTTCATCAAGAGCATAAAGGTCAGTGTATGCAACCAGCAGATCGAGTAAGGCTGCCCGGTCCCGAGGGGAGATGTCCGGTGAGATTACAGCATTGGCCTTGACCCACTGACGATCGAGGATGGTGTCTGAGTCGACCGGTGATTCCCGTGAGGGCTCACTATGCATTTGCACATGACCGATGGTCATGTGTGGGTAGAGAACCACGGAATGAGTATTCGGGTTAACTACTTGAAGTGGTATGTGACCGTTGGTCACGCTACTCACGCTCCCAGCAAAATATACGTGTCTTTGAGATCTGGTGAGGTGCTTCGGAAAGAAGGCCACCTCAGGCACGTTCGTATAGATTGGTGGAACAGGTACAGTGAATCGGGTCAGGGAGCGAGGCTCCAGAATCACCAAGTCCTTCAGGGGCAAGGCGCCGCGGGCTGAAGGTGGGCTGTGGATGAGACCGTCACAGGGGATTCTACTTTCCTTGAACTGGAGGAAGGATTTCTCCCAGTTCAAGCTGACACAATTGAACCGGCCGAGGAAGTTTGTTCCAAGTACCAGTTCAGCTGAGCAGTTCTCCTGTATTTGGACCTGAATCCATTCAGAGACATCAGCCACTGTAACCGTGATGTAGGCTGCTCCTAGCAGTGGGATCGGGGACCCATTGGCTGCTATAGGACGAGCCCTGGTTGGTGAAAGTGACAAGTTGGGCAGCTGGGCCGCTAACTTGTGGTCCAGGAGTGAGAAAACAGCTCCTGTGTCGACCAGTGCCTTTGCTTCTACCCAGTTGTTAAGAAGAACTCTGATATGGGGTGTCCGAATATCATTTGGGTAAAAAGCAGAGACCACATCACCGGAATCAGGTGTGGTGGCACCACTGGTGTGTTTGGTCTTACCGGACCGCTTTGGAATCGGCAGTCCCGTACGACGTAGTAGGCCTACTAGAGCGTATCCGACGGAGGGTTCCGGGTCGTTCAGAAGGGTGGACTCATCCTGTACTGTGAGTACGTGGTCTGAGTGGTCCCTTGGGCTCTGAGTAGCTCCTAGTGATTCAATCTCGGTGTCCGATAGCGGTGGCGCGTTTGGCACGGGTGATGCTGGGGCATCTGAATCACTTGGCTCACGGTATCGGCCTTTCTCTAGCGTGACTGGAGAGGTTCCAGGCGGAGGTCGAGGGCAGCCTGACCCGTGCAAGGTTGACAGATGAGGACTTGCCCATCTAGAAGAGGCCCGGGATCCCCTGGTTGACCCACGTGATGAGGCAACTGAGGAGGCCCGTGTGTGTGGCCGAGAGATGGACGAAGCCCTGGACCGCGATCGTGATCCCGACCTGTGTGAGTTTCGTGAGAGAGCACGGGTGTTCTCCCACCAGGGGTCGATCTGGTCAATCTCGGGCGTGGTCAGTAGGAGGGGTAATTCTACCGCGTCCAGCCGACAAACATTACGTTGGTAGTCAAACATAATGTTCTTGAACTGTTCTAAGAAGTCCAGTCCGAGTATGAGGTCAACAGGTGCCCAGAAGGGAGACGTAGTCTTGCACACATGGAGATGTATATCGATCCGTGTGTTCGGCTGGCGGTTTCCGGGCAACATGATTTCATATGGTCCCGAAAGGATGGTATGAACGGCTTTACCATTGATGCTCATCAATGGGTTAAAGTCGTGATGTTGCTGGAACGCCATGACCACCTTCGGACTTTCTTTAGCCAAGGCCTTATGAAGGCGTTGGCTAATGATATTGCGGGGGCAACCCGTGTCAAGGAAAGCAGGAGTTTCCTTGGTATCCAGCAGCACGACGAAACACGGTGTGATTCGGTCAAGCTGGGAGGGCACATCGTTTTGCACGTAGTGAAAACCGATCCAGCGTTGGACTTTGCGGTAAAGACCCAACGGGGAGAAACGGCTAACAAACCTGACCTGTTTGCTCTGCAGACGGTAGCTGAGATAATAAGATACACCTAGATAGGCAAAGTATCCGACACCGATCAGCACTGTCAGGGTAATTAGGATGTTAAAGATCAATTCGACCGGCCTGCTCAGGACAGCATGCAAGCCCTGGGCGAGGGTGTGTTGTTGACCCGTAATAACATGGTTTGCTGCCAAACCGACACCTTCCAGAGAGGCCTTGATGTCGGTTCCTACCCCTGCAAAGGCCTGGTAGATGGCGTCTGGTTGCAGGGATAGACCAGTGGTAAAGTTTACCAGCCGGTTGAGTACGGCTTCAATTTGCTCAGTCTTGTAAACGTACTGTTTAAAGAAGGCAAAGTTTGAAGGGGTCATCGCCAACTGGTCATGGAAGAGCGCCGGTGCCTCAAAGTGAGTGATGTTGAAACGCTGCTTCCAGAAGAGTTCCAGTGGGATGTGGCTCACATGGACCGCGCCAGACTCAGTAAACCAGCCCGAGCGATTTCGGAAAATCCCTGTAAAGTGGTGATGACACGGCACAATTGGGCTAGATTTAATGAGATCCGGACCACCGGGGGTGGCGAAGTAGATGGTGCCGCCGACCTGTACAGGTAAGTACTTGTAGCAAACGTTTCCCACCCAGTACAAGTGGTAAACGTAGGTGGCGTTGACCTTCTGACACGGCCATATCGTCAGCGCATCGCCTGTGAATTCCGCCGTCAGGTCATTCCTCTGGAGGAATGCCCGGGCACCCAAGGTAGGGTCAAAGCGAAGCAACTGCCAAGTCAGATCAAGATAGCCTTGAGCGTGAGAGCAGAGCTCAAGCCACGTGAACCGGAAACCGTTAATTTCCGACTCCTTGATCTGCTGAGCCAGGTACTTCAGTTTGGCATTGACAGGATCGGGACGGATGTCCTTTGCCATTCTGAACAAGTTTTGGGTCAAATTGTATCTCCCGTGGATGCGAAGGAGAAGACCCTGATCCATCCATACTGTGGTGGAACGTAGTTCTGGGCACAGTTGGAAGACACGGGAATTTCCCGGGATCTTGAGGGCAACCTGTAGATCATCGATGATGATGTGATTCCCTGACATGGACGCAGTGTAATTTCCCTTGGGGTGATAATGACACCGCGCCGTGAAGTTTTGTGCAGGCCAGACAATGACCCCGTCTAGAGTAGTGCACTGGCCTGCAGTGGGACTGCATCCACCTACATCGCCTAAGGTGCTTAGGGCCGTAGTGCCGTCCCACGAAGCGACTTGTCCCTCCTCGATGAAGAGGTTAGTCACTGTCTTGCAGACGTCGCGGCAGCACCATTCGTACATCACTTCCAATGTTTGGTTTGTGCTATAAAAGCCAGGGCGAATGCCGACAAGTTTTTGTGAACCAAACATCTTAGTGCGATGTGCTAGCGTGCATGCCGCAGGCACTAAGTGCTGAGTGGTGATGACGTCTGCAGTGATGCCCCTAGAGCCGAAGAAACCAGTGTTGGTGCAGACTTTGCGGGAGCGCAATGTGCATTTCCACGCTGTGGTTGTAATCGGGTCTGAGCTAGGGACATACACCGTAACATTCATGCGCCGCGGGCTCCATGAAGATTGCGGTGGTTTACACTCTACACGCTGGGGTAACTCAAGTGGATGTCTGCTTCTTGAGAGACCGCAAAATTGATACTGAGCCGCCGGTGCTGACAAACTTACCCCTAGAAACAGTGATGCTACCAAGGTCAATTTTATTATCAAAAACAACTGTACAAACGTAATTTGTAAGTGTTCACTCATTTTCACAAATCTGGCCTGAGGGGCAGTGTCAGATTTCTTCTTCGTCGCTGTCGGACGAGATTGGTTCCTGGCCGGGGAAATCGAGGACCAATCTACCGCACGGGTGGATTTCCCGGAGGATACCAATTTTTGGCGACTGTGGGGCGACTGCCATTGGGAACGGAGATTCCTCAACGATGCTGACATCTTCGTTAACCGGACGTAAGGTCTCCTCGACGGCCATATGTTCGACGACGGGCGACTTGGTCGCAGCGGTCGGAGATGTCTCTTGGGCTGGCGCCGGCGATTTGGCTTGGGCTGTTGCCGACGATGTATTTTGGGCTGTTGCCGGCGGTGTAGGATCATTTGCGGGTTCCTTGGCCGGGGGCGAGGAAGCAGTAATGTCCATTTTTGTTGGCGATGTCGCGGCAACAGGGGGCGCTGCTGTTGGTGATGTAGCGGCGACAGCAGGCAGGAGGATCCGACTGGCCTGTTCGACTGCTCGGCGGACGGCATCAACCGAAGGCGAGGATGGCTCCCCGTCCAATAAGAACTTCTCGACGGGCGAGATTGTGATAGTCCCATTGGCAATGAACTCGAGTGCCCGTCGGGCGACGTCCGGTCGTAAGAGTCGCATTGAAACAGGTGCGACAAGCACCACGTCGGCGGCCCTGAGCGCTTCGACATGCGATGGCTCGTTGAGCAGAGTCCACGGCAAATGCGGGTATTTCTTGGCCAGGTCAACTGACCAGATGGCCAACATCGCGTCTTGGACGGGCGATGGCGCTGTGAACAAGAAATTGATAGAGTCGTGGACTGAGATAGATTTCTGGTTCCTACTCTAGGATCACCTGAAGAAGAAGGTAGTATACCTGACAAATTCATGGGCTCGACCTGGTCGAGGACTTCCGTAGCCGAATCCATGGGGATCGAAGGCGGTGGTCCTGGAGGGACGATGCGGGCCGGTGGCGCCGAAGACGTCGTGTTCGCGGCTGGAGCTGGCTGGGCAGTCTTAAGTTTTGGGATGCGATACGATGCGAGGATGTTAGCGTGGCCAACAAACTGCGGTGTCGTCGAGGGGTCCAGAGTGACCGGCATCGCATACTTTGGTGGTGGTGGTGGCAGCGGTATGTCCGATACATTTATTGGTACGGGTACCTGGGCTGCTTGGACCACTGAAAATCCAATGCTGATTACGCAGACAGGATAACACTGTTGTGAAGAATCTGTCAGGTGTTCAGCGAGTGCCTCATCATCCAAGTCAAGAGGATCTGGATGAGGAGGGCCATCGGTAGCCCCAACGGCATTGTTGCGACGTATGGGCTGCCGATATTGGTTTCCCATCCCGTTAGGAGGGTGATAACCAGTTCTCTGGTGATACACATTTGTCCCCTGGGAAGAATAACCAGTATCTTGGTAGACATTCTCACCCATGTTTGCCGGATTGCGCTGCGGACAGGCAGTTGATCGGTGCACTCGCACTTGACGACAATGAGGGCATGGCCTATCACATCGGTCCGTGGGGTGGGCACGTGTACGGCAAAAAATAACAGTGACCACCGTTAGCAGCGTTGTTACCGGGAGCGGCACCGGTGGGACGCTGGGCCCGGCAGTCGGCGTCACTTTGTGTACACAGTCCGTGGAAGGAGCACGTTTGAAGGTGTGCTCCCGACGAGCGTCGCCCGGCGGACTGATTTGGTGTCGACGGCTGTGGAGGCGGCGTCTGTTGGATTGGCGCTGGTGCACGTTGCTGGGCCGTGAGCTTCGCTACGTGGGCCGTGAGCCTGGTCATTTCCTGTTTCAAGCGGCGAACCTCATCGGCGGAGGATGACGACGTTGGAGCGTTGCTCTGACGACCGTTTGCGCTTCTGTTAGGCATATCGGGATTATATCCGGCGTGTTTAGGTTCTGAAGAGAAAACGGCGTTAGATGGAGCAGTGTACCGGATCTCGTCCCGAAAGATTTGGGATTCTGCCTAACAGGCTGCCTTGAGTGTCTCTTCAAGAGTCGTAAACTCCCTAAACTTGATACTATCTCGGAGGACCGGCTTCAATCCTCGCAGAAAGATAGGTTTGACGATAGAATCTCGGACATCCGTTGCGAGATCTGGATACGCTACCCTGGATAGTCTCTTGAGGTGCTCAAGGTAGACTATCGCGGACTCTGTCGGCTTCTGCAGCCGATCTTGGATCAGCTGCTGATGCAGGTCAGAGTCCCGCCCTACCGGAAAATCTCTCCGTAGAAAAGCCGTAAACTCTTCGTAGCGGGTAGGTATTGGAGTGCTGCTGCTAAAGTCCCGGTAGGAGGCAAGAGCAGGACCCGTGAGGCATGACTCCAGAAAGGCGATTTTATACGCATGATCCGTTTCGCTTACACCCTGGAGTGTAAAGAAACGAGTAAGATGTGACATAAAATCGGTGATAGACTCACCAAAAGCACCGGAGAAGGTGGGAGGGGCCATAAAGCTGGACACGGGAGGGTGCCTCCGACCATTCATGGCCTCTAACTTTTGGTTGAGGGGTCCAAGAGCATTCTCAAATGCTGCCTGGACTTTGCTCTCGATCTGTGAAGGGAGATCAGCTTCCGACTTCATGTCCGAGGGTTTGTTTTCCCATAAGGTGGTTAGAACAGACGTCCTTGCCCGTGAAGCAATTAAGTCAAATTGAATAGAGAGCGGCTCACTGGTCTGTACAGGCTGGGTACTGAGATGGCAGGAACGACGGGGTGTCTCTATTGTGTAAAATGAAAGTGAGGAACCCCCTCAGGAGGGATTTTTCCTGGAGGTCGGACCGTTGTACTAGTTTACAAACCTTGGGGCGAGGGGGACTCGTAGCCGGCAAGATCCTACTCACCAGGAGTAGCGCATAAAGTGGCATAAAGTGAAAAAGGATGGGGACAACTGAAAGTGAAATTAAAAGGGAGCAATAAATAGGGTCAAAACTACTTTACAAACCCAGTTAAGCAAAGGGGTCGCGCAGTTGCGCAACGAGCCTCACTCCCCAGGAGCAATTGCGATCTCTGCATAGTGAGATGGACTATACAGGAGGTTCCCTGTTGGACGACATTCGCAGGTAACTTACAGCCGTGTCCGAAATGGGAGCCCGCATTCCGAACAGAACAGACACTCTCCAGGAGTATTATATACAGCTGGTGGCCGGGTTTGCCGATCACTGAGATGAAGTGAGGTTCGCAGGTCACACAGTGAGAGAGAGAAGAAGCACGGGTACCAAGGGTGCTATTCTGACACACTCAGTCAGTTAAGATGAATTACGCTGGATGTTTTGAGGGCGCACCCGAAAACATCTAAGGGATCACGGGTACAAAGTGTCCCTGGGTGAATATGAGTGTAAAATAACTGAGGCGGACGCAGTTATGTATCGAGGCGTACTCAATACCTTCGCTGAGGCGGACTCAACGGTGCCTATTACTTTACATGACTAACAGGGGTGGACCGCGGAGGCGGACTCTAGGCCAGTGGCGACTCTAGCGCGGGCATCGTTAAGCCAGTTAACGAAGGCGTTCAAGTGAATAAAATATGACAGGGGGTCCTATACACTCTAGGCCCAACCGGAGGCTGTGCCGCGGTCCCTTGGGAACCACTACAGCGGGGACACTAAAGAAGATCTATGTATGACAGCTCGATGAGATGAAAGAGAAGGAGTGAATTTAGATAAGAAATTTACAAGAAGATTGCTGAACCCTTGCAGACGTCAGACACAGGCAGTACTGACTGCAAATGCCTGCTGCCTGCACGAGTCAAACAACCAACCCAGCTGAGGCCGAGTGTAACTTGTTCAAACCTGCAGTTAAAGCTTGAGAACAGCCACGTGCTGATCAACAGTGCCGCTACCCGGGCGGACAACCTGATCAGTACGCAGGCTGGTGAGCATCTCAGGTGGTGTATATATGTGGACTGATGTTTCCCAGGCATCAGCCCCCAGACACACACAAACCCTTGGACAAGAGAGGTAGGTGATAGGACCATGCGCCAGCGACCACCTACAACTCAAGTGGAATACTCATAGGACCGGCAGTAACCTGGTGCTGACGTCAAAAGGTAGGGGCATGAACCAACACATGACCTTGGTGCTGACTGCAGGTGCCTGGGATAAGAGTATTCGAATATCATGTCGCAGTTGCAGACGCCAGGGGTGAGTGCCTAAGGCCAGCAAAACCCCTGCAGTAGCACGTAATGTTACCGTTGCAGACGTCAGAAATAGGATCATGTAACCTCAATTCCTGCTGCGAGAGCATGATACATTGTCATTGCTGACGTCAGCAATAGGGCCCTGAAGCCAACTATCGATGTGCAGCAACACGTGATGGTGCCGTTGCTGACGTCAGAAGGTGGAACCGAGGGTCTGATACCTTAGGTCAATGACATGAGATGCAGTTGTTGCAGACGTCAGATGTGGCACCCGTAAGACCTGCACATCTTTGAATAGTGACACGGTGCGTCACCATTGCTGACGTCACAGATGGGGGTGCAGAGAACCAGCCGGACCTGTTACAACAACGTTGGCTTCACCTGTTGCAGACGTCAGAAGTCATTACTGCAGGAGTGTTAACTTAAACAACAACATGTAATGTCGGTTGCTGACGTCAGGAGTAGAACCCGGAGGGCTACCCACCCCTTAAAGCAACAGCAAGTGAAGCGGCTGTTGCAGACGTCAGTGGTACATCTGTGAGGTTGAACCACACAACAACAACAACCCGTAACGTTGTCGTTGCTGACGTCAAAGAGCATGACCCGTAAAGTCTATGGTCTAGATGCAACAACCCGAGAATAGAAGAAACAGACCTTACGGTAAGTAGAAATGAAGAAGAGAGAAACCTACGTAAGGGTGCCATACTGTAGCGGTGGCATCAGAAAAACAGAAAAATTTTTTTTTTTTTTTTTTTTTTTTTTTCGACACCGCTCAGATGACCGAGGAAAAGAAAAGGGAAAAGAACCAAAAAGGGGAATGCGAGATATTGACTAACGCGTGTTAATTGTGTAAACAGTAGGTGTAAAATTTTTTGGGGCCGGAAAAGTGAGCAATTCCGACAGTTTCCACCGACATACAAAAATACTGTACACAATTAACAGATCGCAGCCACGTATGACGTCCAGAATCATAAGTGGAGGGTGTACGGTATCATGGGGTCATGGACCACCGACAGTCACTAGAGGCCGTTAACCCCTACCGCTGTGATACCAGTACCCGCGTATGGGTATACTGTAGTTACAGTACGGGAATGGGCGCAGGCGTACTGTAATGGCACCCACCCGAAGGGCTACAGTATACCACCCAGGATTAAAGAAGGGGGGATAAAGGGAAAGAGACAGATAAGGTAGTTTACAACACAGATTAAGTATGCAGAGTGTACAGAATGATTCAGAGGAGAAATACAGAATACTCGATATATAACTCAACTCTGGGACAAATAACTCGACTCAGGGGGAATTTATTACTCATAGGGGGTAATACACACGCATGAGATAATTATTTACACATATAGATCACATTTAGATCACTCGTAAGGGGCAAATCCCGTCTTACAGTAATTAAACTCGATGTAAAAGGGATAAATTCCTGACCTACAGTAATAACACGCGACTTGAGGGGAGGTAGCTGACCTACAGTAACGGTAATCCGAAATAAGGGACATTCCCGACCCATTAGGCAGTAAACCCGAATTTGGGGGGGTCTCCGACTTATTGGATGGCTAGTACCTGATTTTAAGGGGGCTTGTCCGACTTAAAATGGGAATTGACCCGACCTGGGGGTAGTTCCGACCCAAGGGTAAAGTTTTTGCACTTAAGGGTGAGTGCCAGACTTAAGGTCGATTTTCCAGCCTCGCCATGTCACATGTTGCGCCATCCATGTCACGTGGATGACATGGGGATCCGGGAGAGCTGGGGAGGTTTGGGTATCTCATCAGGTAATACCGTGTTTTAGACGTCACATTGATGGTGAACCATATCAGATTGATCCCATTACAGTGAGTAATAGGCTGTGACTCCTGATGGATACTGGCATTTTCCACAGGCTTCCCTAAATGGCGTTGGGGCCTAACCTGGCAAATAGTGGCTATAGAGAGGTCTATAGTTGGTTCTCTGGTGTTGTCCTTGGGGTCTTGCTGCAGGGTAATGGACAACGCTGCCAGGCTAGGTGCGACAATCCCCGAGTCCTACTCAGTGAGAGTGGGGACAGGGTCACCCGTAAAATGACCTAATTTGTGGGACCCGATTATGAACCAGACAGCCCCTTTTTAGCCCGAACCTGAGAGGTGGAGGCCCTACTTATCTGTGGAAAACGTGGGAAACCGACTCAGGAAGGATTCCCCAACAAATACCCCACAAATAACAATAATCCCCTGAGAAGACTCACCTAGTCCTGTTTCTCAAGCGATTTGACGCAACGGGCGGCAAGTCCCTGGATGCTTTCGGTCTTCTGGCACTGGGAGCGGGGGTGCGATCCTCAAACGTCCTAGCGGCGAGCGGCAGCGGGCGGCGGCGAGCGGGAGCGAGCGGGAGGCGAGACTCCAACGTTTAATTCACGAACCGGGGCGGTCGGACACCTGGCACTGATGGGCAGCGGGGTACTGTAGGCGGTAAGCGGCGGACGCAGTGAACAAGGGTAAATTTATGCAAATTTATTGGGGAATAAGGCGGCGGATGCACAGGTGTACAATAAAATATGCAAATTTGACGAAGGGCGGCGGACGCGGAGTTACAATCGGAGGAAAGCTTGGTGAACCCAAGAATGAGAGAAAAACTAAAGAAACATGTCCTTTTAAGGACATGTTTGGCTACAGCTGCAGCTTGGGCGGAGTTTCTCGGCGCTCAAGCTAACTTCTGCAGCTAGACGCGATGCAGAAGATGCCTATCAGCACATAGACATTTTTTCATTCACATGCGTTTAGCACTGAGGCCGGCTGCAGTGCCTATGCTAAGCATATGAACGTCTTTAGCTAAAACTTCTTAGCTAGTCGTTTTTGCGTAACAAAAACGACGCTAATTTTGATGATAAGAGGTGCGTGAGCGCACCAAAAATAGCCATGTGCTCGTGGAGCACGACTGGCGGAAGTTTTAGCTAAAGGGCCTACTGTAGCCCGCGTTTGTAAAGAAATAGTGAGAGTGGGGACAGGGTCACGTTTCGTTTTGTTGTGTTTTTACACAACAAAACGAAACATAGAAATGCATGAAACAATATCAAAACGAACGTAAAACGCATGTGAAAAAATGAAATAAACAAGAGCATGATCGAGTAATAAACGAAACATGAAAAAATAACAAAATGTTGGCATGATCGGAATCACGTGACGTTGGAGAATTGAGCGGCACGTGACATTGGGAAGCAGTTAAGCCGTTGTTGTAACTCGCCGCGTTCCATTTGTCGTGTCGACGTCTCAAAGCAGCCGTCGATTATTATTACCCGTATCACCCCGCCCCCCTTTTTGGCCCGCCGTAACGTCCGTAATTGGATAAAGTAAAGTGCTTCACAAAATCTGGTCGTTACAGTATACTTGATAAAAAGGAAGTAACATACAACTCTAAACGAATGCTTTCACGTTTTGTTATCAAGAACAAAAAGAATTATATCCTACCCCGGTCCTGGCTGACCCCCAGCAGAATTTCTATGCTGTGCCTATGTACAAGTATATTGTTTTCCAGCAAACCACAAATATTTTGAAGCTCATACTTTATACATCAGGAATTATTTTTGCGAAATTAATCAAATTATGAATTCCGTGCAAAAAAAGGAAAATAATTATATGCAAAAAACCTGTTGAAAATTCCGAGTCTTCGTGCTACAGGGTTAAGACTACAGAAAATTGTCGGTGGTTCCAATAAAATCATTTGAGACATTGAAATTTAACAGAATCTCAGTGTTTTGCTTTGCTTTATGTTTGGCTTGATGACACCGGTCCTGATTGTGGTCAACGATTTTCTGGTTTTGATGCCAGTTGTCTTTGAAATTCGGCTGGTAGAAGCAAAATATTTTTTTAAATTTCTTATGAATCATCGAAATTTGCTATTATGAATAAAGCAGCATTTTGATTTACTTCATGGATTAATATATTTTTCCTTTTTTTCACATTGGTCCAGCATTTTTTCCTTTGGTTCAATGGTGATCTTCACAGAAAGTGACTGACGAAAGAGCGAATTATAGTCTGTTTTTTTATAAAATGCTTCCAAATAGAAAAGTGACACGAATCAGTACTGTCGTCAAAATCGTTAATATTGAGCTCTTACCGTAAAGTTTTCACTCGAAAAATTTTCGAAGGTGAGGTCAGTATGCTCACAAAGTTCCAGTCCTATACGATAAATTGTTATCAGAAAATGGGGAAAATCTGAAATCCTTCTTGCCTTCCACTTTCATTATTTAGGAGCATTTCTAGAAAAACGTACTTTAGTAAAAATAGAATGTTTGAGCAAAGAAAATATTAGAAGCAATGAGGAAATGTAGACTATAAGATTGTCAATTTGTCTTTATTAATTTGAATTTTAAAAAATACGCGAAACTCTCCATGATAATTTTACTGGTGATCGTATTTCAAAAATCGATCCAAATTATTGTAGTTTCTAGACGAACGGATGTCGTTTAGTTTAGGTGTACCCGCCGTTATATCGTCTTCGATGCCGCATTCGTTCGAACCGCGTTTGATACGGAACAGACCTTTTTCACCCCATTCCGTATTCCAGGAATTGGCCACCAACCAATAAGGCGTACCAGTTCTCTCGTCTTCGCCCCAGCCGATTATGCGTACAGCGTGGCCGCCCATCGATTCACCTTTATGGTGCTGATAAATGCCTACAATACACAAGAAAATTATGGATAAAATGAAGACTTGGAAAAAATTCCCTATTCTAATTACGAATAAGTAAAAATTACTTAGAAACTGTCGAAAAGAAACAGTTCCAAATAGTATAGGTTTTCTCGCTATCTTGTTCCATTACTGACACTTTTACACTATATCAGACATTGATGAAGAAATATATTCGATCCAAAATCGCTGAAAATTTTGGTCAGAAAGTTATAATTTAGTATATGTATATAAGGGTTCGGAAAAATATGGTCATTATTCTACTCTTAAATGAATCAGTACGCTCAGAAAGAAAGATGTATTTTTTAAAAAAATTCGGCGAAAATTGCCGGCGCTTCAGCACTATGCAGATTTATAATACGCAAGTCTGTCGGTAGGGAGAGGGGGTTTGGGGGGGCCATAGCCACCTGAAATTTTTCAAGTGTCAAAAAAGTTATCTTTAGTTTTTTCTTCAAGAAAAAGTCCAGTCAGGAATGCCAATTTTAAAATAAGTTGAGTGAAAAAATGCGTGACTCCTCGTGCCGAAAAAAAAATTCTGGCGACAGACCTGACAATACGTATCTGCTCTCGCTACAAAAAACATCAGATTTTGCAGAATTTCTTCTATTAATAATAAATTGAGCTGTCTTCAAATTTCAGAAGATATGATTTTTTGCTTCAAAATAATCAAAAAGCAACCAGTAGACCATCGCTTCAGGGGTTTAGTTCCAGGGATTTAAATTCTATCTCCGTTCTCTTACTTAGCCGTGATAAAAAAATTTTGAGAACACACTCTATAAGTCATTCTAAGAATTTGATCACCTCCTGAATATCACATGATTAAAAAGTGATTGCATATTCAGAAAATCGATCGCTAACCTGATTTATAAACTTCGAAATCTTCGTAAACTTCAAATGCAGCTTCGACAGGTCCCCGCGTCATCAATTCTTTTTGTATTGACTGGACATGTTCTTCGACGGAGTAAGCCTGTTTTCCTGAAACAAAAAAATACTATAATCTGGGGAATGTTTAATTGAGCATAATTGAGCGTAGCGCTTTTTCTATAGTGCCAAATTTCTGATCGTACAGCAGGAACTTTTTATACAAACTTCTGTACGAGGCAGAGACCCGCGACACTTTTTACACTGTGTAAGATTTTTTTGACTGAACTGAGTCATCCTTTTATCCATTCAACACAAGAAGTGGATGCTTTTTTCCAAGTCAGTTTGATTAGCACGATTCTCGGGCAGTTGGACAAATTTTTAAATTTTACCGAAATATTTATCTTCCGAATAAGTTTTCGTATAAGCGGATTGACATTTTTCAATGCATTTGGGCGTCGGGTTTAGTTTATGGGGGCAAGGTTTCAATGTGCCGTTGACGTGATGATCGCACGGCGGAAAGGGATAAGGTAAACAGCCGGAATGTGTCGTGTAATTGCCGCCGGTGACTAGACCTCGGTCGACCCAAAACTGCCAGGCTGAACGCGGATCGCCGCCGAAACATCTATAAATTCAACAAAGTGAAGAAATGGCGGTGAAGAGAATTCTGACTATTTAGCAGACTATTCTATAGTAAAACTGTGGTTGGGAATATACTTTCTCGGCGCCTATTCCCACAGCCAATCGGCAATCGACGAAAAATAACAATATTTGGTCGAAAATGACTTTTCGAAGCCTAAATTGGTCAAAAAGCGCAAATTGTTCGACTCTTGGGGACAAAATAGTATTCAGTATCTTATTAAAAACAAAAAATCATCCATTATGAACGTGTTTTTATCCATTTTTGATCGAAAAAGCGTATGTGGGAAAAGTGGGAAAAACTCTAAAGTGGGAAAAATCGACTATTTAATCCCTCCAATAATCGCTTTTACCTCGTAGACAACTGGTCGGAGCTTTACAGATATGCCATTTGGAGAAGTATGATGAGGTTGAGGTATTATATTATCTAATGTAGTAAAAAAGGATCACTTGGTCCTCGATTGTTGGACAAAATAATTAATTTACTGGACATTTTGTTGTCTAATCCCAGCAAACTTAGAACTTCACCCCTATCTGAAAATCTGACCTTGGGGACGTCTGTTGTTCAATAAGATTGCTGAAAATTTCGATGAACTTTGTCAACCTATTTCTGTAATAATAGATTCAAATTTCTAGTCAAAGAATACAAGAAAGCATACTGTTGTTTTGAAACGTTAGAAATATAGGAGCATTTGTACTACCGACAACTCACAAATAGTGAATACAATTTGCGAAAATTTACCCATTCCCACAATCTTTACAACACGCCAGCAAATCATCCGCCGAAATATGTGGTTTTTCGCGCCCTTCGGATGCAATACAAACTCGATCGGACATGGCTTCCGTGGCGCCGAACGCCCAGCACGAACCGCAATTCGATTGGTCGCGTATTTCGGCAATAGTCGGACATTGGGACCATTTTTCACGGGCGTCGAATGACTTAGGAATGCTCTCATCGCCTAATAAATGTTTCAAGCGTAAAATTGGCAATTTAGGTCGGTTAGCGCGCTTTCGAACACATCCCATTAAACGGCGAACGGTTGGAAAAGATTTGCCGTGGAAGCGTCGGTTTGTATCGGCCTGAACAAAAAAATAAAAGGTTTTTTCAAACACAAAAAGTTTTTCAACTAACTTTATTTTCAAAATAAAAAAATTTTCAATTATCTAGCAAACCTACTAAAGGCATTTGACAAGCTTCCTTCATGTAAGTCGCAGCCTACTAATAAAGCAGCGTGATGACAAAACTTGTAATCAACAAAGGGCCAGAAAATTAAAGATGTGTTCACAATATCCGGATAAACCCCATTGGTTCACCTGATGTCAACCAGACTAAGTAAGTGTTGGTTGGATGGTTCGCTGTTTGGTTAGTTTATCCCATGCTAACATGTTTCTTCCCTTTTTTCATCATGTTGAAACTGTTCACATAAAACATAATCTGATGCGGGAACATACTTAATCGGTCGAAGTTCAGACAAATTCTTTCCTGTACTTATAATGGCGCCTTCTGAAAAAATTGATCTAATTTTCTGCTTGACGGTACCATTTTTAGGGCAACTACCAATTTTGCAGTGATGGTAGAGACGACATCAATTTCAACTAGTGATGGACCGATGGCCAAAAATTTGCCATCGGCCGATGCATCGGCCAGGGTCACCGATGGCATCGGCCGATGGCCGATTGCCGATGCATCGGCTGTAACATGTACAAAATTCAACCTGAAGTTGCTACACTGTAATAAATTTAAAATTATTATGAATTATTCACCAAGTTCTACTGATATTTTCAACATTCAATAATTAACAACATGTCATTCATCCAATTTGTCATCGACAAAGGCATCTGTTGTACTACCTTCACTTTGATTGCTGAGTTCACTAGAAGCTTCTCCAACTTCAGCTTGTTTTTCCAGTTTGCACTATTGAATCCAATCTCAGCAATAAACGGGATCTTTTTCCACTTCTAGCATCTTTTGCTTTTTAAAATGATCATTCACTAGCTACTGACCCAATTGGAGCTGATAAAAATTTCATGGCAAGCTAAAGAAATTTTTTCCATAATGAAACTTATTTTCAACTGCACACTATTGTGACTCACATTAGCTAATTCTGGATTTTTCTTCCATTATTCTAGTAATGTGTTCCAAAACAATGGATTTTGCTTGCTCAAATGTTGACATTGCATATTTTTTGGGCTACAGCTCATCTTCAGATGAACTTGCAATGGCCAAATAGGGCCTGAAATTGGTCAGTTTTGTGTAAATGCTTGAATTATTTACATTAGTATCAATTGTGGCTTACAGAGAAAGTTTGGAGAATGAGATTGAAGATTCCTTCAAATTTTTTAACCATATTTTCAGAAAAACGTTGATTTTGTTGTTTTTGATCGACAATCCTTTTAATCAAAGCTAGTTCAGCTTTGTCTTCTGCTTGAGGATCACAGAAAACCTAAATTATTTAATTTTGATCTGTATGATCAATATGTGTTATATTTCAAATTTCAATCCATGCTTTTTAAATCGAGGATCTAGTAAAGATGCCAAAGCATGAAGTCTATTGTCTTCAATGGGTTTGAAGTGGGCTCGATTATCATTTCTATAAAAATATTGATTCATTTTTCCCGACAATTCCTCCTTTAATGAACCCAATCCGGGAAAGTTGAAATATGGATTGAGTGGCGTAAAATTCTTAATCTACGATTCTTCAATTTATGTTTTTCAAAAAAATTTAGGTACAAAATTTAGCTTACTTTTCTTCAGCTATTTCTTCCGAAATACAGGCGTTTTTAGATTCATAGATTTTTACAGTTTCTGTAAAAGATTTTAACAAATTTACAAGCTGCCAAAACATAATTATCTAAGGTGTGGATAAATTATACATGTATTAAAGTATATTCTTACTGCCGTAGCTAAAATGTCCCATTCATAGCTTGTCAAATTCTTGTTATTTAGTTCATCAATGGCAACACAGGACAAATATGCCAGACATTAAAACAACCATTTTCACAAAAAAATAATGTATTTACTAAAGTAACTGTAAAATATATATGTGAACAATCTGTTTTTAAGCTTAAGCATATGCATTCATTGTAACAAAAAGTTGCCAAACAATCGGCCATCGGCCGATTATTTTGCAAAACATCGGCCGATGGCAGAAAAACGCAACAATCGGCCGATACCGATGCATCGGTCCATCACTAATTTCAACTACAGTTTTTTTCGTACAAGAGTTTAAAATCCACATAACACGACAAGCACAAACAGAAAAATGGATCTTTCGAAAACCGATTGTAACTATAACGAGTGGAAAGCATGTACTATTTCAAATTTTTGATATTTTCTCCTAAATCGTGTAACATATAGGACTGAAAACTTCTGAGGTAACTCGCCTCACTAATTTTCGACTAAAAAATTCTACAGCAAAAGATTTATGTAGGTAAACGATTTTGATGGCGGTAACTATTCTTTGTCATGAAGCCGATACAAATTTTATAAACTAATTACATATAAAAAAAGACGCATTAGTATGTTCAAACTCACCTTCCAAGTTGTATTTAGGCTATTGATGTAGATGATTAGTCCCTTCTTATATTCTACGTAACCGTAATTGTTCGTTCGACGTTCTTCTGGGTCATTTTCAGCCGGATTTGGATACGAAATCGAACAAAAAACTGAGCAGGTCGTTGTCAAAACGATCAAAATTAGAAGCATTTTTCCTCAACTGTAAAACAAAATGAAAATATTGTTCCAGCCGAACGAACACTGAAATAGACAGGTTAAAAGATAAGGAAAATTAATCGTTATCGAATCACATGATTGTAATGTTTACCTACCTTTTTTCATCGATATGCGTCCAGTCAGACCTATATAATGAACGCCGAAGTGGCACTAAAATCTATGACAAGTTTAAAAGAGTTACGCTTTGAATAAAAACTAGTATAATTTTAATGACTGCACTTGCAGTACAGTAAATAACACACAATACAAAAATAGATAGTAATAAAAAATTCTTTTTTGAACAATTACATACAAATTCATTCGAGCGCACACTATGATAACCATACAGACTGGGCCAAATTTAGTATTTCTGGATGAATGTCTGATCAGAGTCTAGTTAAAACTGCGCCAAAAATTTTGCAGGGGTTCAAGATCAGGAATCAGTTCTATCAAACAGATTTAAGGTAAAGATAAGGCTCAACTTTGTAGGTTATATCACTGCAGCTCAGGGTTTTTTAGGCCAATTAGGAGCCATGGCTCCCAAAAATTTAGCGGCACAAGCCAAATTGGCTTGTAAAAATTATAGCCTAATGACCATTTTTATTAGTAGCTTCTTGTGCGGAGATGATTTTTTATGCATTTTGAAATGAAAAATACCAAAAATTTTCAGGCGCTTCGCACCGAATTTCAAATCATTTACGATTTGCCGTATCATTCTGTTGTACAGTTAGAAAATGTCGGCTTAGTTTATGCTTATAGCTTTTATAAATCAGCATATTATGGGAGAATGTTTGACCTTGTATTGTTTTTTATTTTGACCAAAATCAAGGTTTTTCTAGATTGTTTTTACAAAATCGTTTTGCAGTGCTTTAGAATTTTAGGCTATCATGAACATAACTTTTAACATTTTGAAAATGATTGGAACATCATCAGCATGGGAAAATGACAGAAGTTCTCGCTATCTGAAGAAGCCATCCAGATTCTTTGTTGCTTGCCTAATTTTTTAATTTTAGTTTGCCAGACTGAAAACACATTGAATTCACTGAAAAATTGGACGCATTTCATGCAGGGAAAAGATATTTAAAATATTCATTTTCCAACGCTATAGGATATCAAAATCTAAAATTTTATTCAGGTGCTAAGAGCCGGAAATAATTATCAATATTCATGTCAAAGTAAAATACATATCGCGCTTTTTTAAACTTCAAATTATTTGAAAACTTTTTGATAAATAATCATGATTGGTACTGCTTCCAGATATATCAGATTGGAAATGAAGGAAAAATGTTTAACCTCTTTTGCCAACCCAATGGTGAAAAGGTCATGATCAATCATCAGTAAATTCAGAAGAATGTGCTGAAAAAATGAATTTTCCGACATTTTAGAAGTCTCGAAATTACAAAAATTTCTGAAAAAGTTACTCTAGTCAGCCTTTTTACTTTTTCTTCAACTTTGGAAATTCAGTTTTAAGAGTCTGAAACTGACGTGAAGTGAATGAAATACAAGGGATGTAATTTTTAATCATTTTCTGATCATTTGGCCAATTTATCAGTTTTAGATCGGGCAACTCAAAATTTATATGTGCAATCAAATTTTTCCTCATGTTACAGATCAGCCTGGCTTGTACGAAAAAACCCTGATGATTGATTTGAATAATGACTGACCTAATTTGTGAGCTTTATTATTCTGTGTGTGATTAAGAATGTATTCGAAATGACTGATCTGTTATGTGGGCCTCTACTGTGATATTGAAGAATGTTTTTGACTACACTTGTTGAAAAAAACGGTTTTTTTACTATCACATTTATTTACAAACTTTTTAGTTTCGGCTTGTTGAAATTCCTATTGGCCTGTAAAATTTTGGCCTTAGAAGCCAAATGGCCTATCGAGAAAAAACCAAAAAAAGCCCTGCTGCAGCTGGTGAAGCTCAGCTGCAGCCTGATTCTTACACAAAACACAAGGCTTTGTATTTAAATTTTTTTTCACATGACTTGTATTGTTTTGATTCATTTGGAATAAGTGACCAACTTGACAGAATTACCAAGAAAATCGTTCACAAGTTGACGAAAAATTTTTTTTTGTCTTGGATAAAGTATTCCATATTGGGTTAAATGAAAACGAAATGTGTGCAGCCAAAATACATACAATGCACCACAAAACAAGAAAAATTTGAGCACCTTAAGTTGCAGCTATACCACCCAACAAAGCATATCGAATAAATTTAGATGCAGCTTAAGCTGTCGTTGCTCAAAACAGTATAAAAGGTTAGTTAAGTATGCGCACAGATTTACATTCCTAAGCGGCAAACAGCAAACATGGCTTAACAGAAAATCGTGAAAATATCAGACAGTTTCCAATTCCATGTATTATTTAGAATTATTTGAGAAAAATATTAATTTTCTAGACTGATAAACGAAAAATTTCATTTCATAAAACTCTTCAGTCTTCAGTATAACCAAAATGGTTTTGTTCGGCGGAGATTTCGCTTCAATTCTGGTGTATTGCAACGATTATTGCAAATTTACAAGAATCATAACTCGTGAGTGAAAATTCGTCAAGAGCCCACTGATGTCAAAATCCGAAATCAGAATAACAATCGAATGGTTTTATCAGAGGAATATTAACAAAATACCAAATGATAGATTCGTAATGTTAGAGAAAGAATAAAGATTAACGGAAAAAAACATATGATATAGGAAACGAAAGGAATTCAAACGGAAACAGTGAAAAGGCATTTATGCTGTCTAAGCAAGGCACTAGAGAAATAAATTCGATTAATGAACGTAATTGCAAGTGAAGTGCTATGAGAAGAGCAATAGCCAGGAGTCATCACATACCATAGGTCGGTGATTCCAGCCTAGCACTGACAAATTGGGTACCTGAACATTCAAATTTCTACCCTTATCTGACCAAAGCCACCAGAAATGAA
This sequence comes from Romanomermis culicivorax, assembly GCA_963922205.1. Taxonomy (NCBI): domain Eukaryota; kingdom Metazoa; phylum Nematoda; class Enoplea; order Mermithida; family Mermithidae; genus Romanomermis; species Romanomermis culicivorax. The sequence continues at coordinate 532,399 of CAWUHX010000201.1, forward strand.
ATTTTCAGGCTACAATGTCAATTTTAATCATGAAAAAGTGAAAGATTCAAATTTTCGGCACCTCGCGCCATAAAAAGCATCTATCGGACTTAAAAAAGTATTTTCCATACATTTTTAACAAGTTTTCGTACTCATTCTGACCATGCATGTAATTGGGGGGGGGGGAAGTGCTATGGGACCCCCTCCAGAAATCGTCGACCATATGGCTAGCCATTGGGCGACCCCCCCAAGATTTTCCAATCCTATGACTAGCCATATGGTAGCCCTAAGGACCCCCATAGTTTTAGTCGGAAAAATACTGAAAAATGTCATTTTTTCCATGAAAAATGTCAATTTTTGAACAAAAACTGGTCAAAAACGTCAATTTTCTCAGCGCTTCGCGCCATAAGTACATATTTTATCATTTTTTAGACAAAAATTACTACTTTTTAAACCGTTTTTCGGACATTTTTCATGGAAAAAATCGAATTTTTTTTCCATCAGGGACCCCTCCCCCCAAAACTTTGGGAATTACTGACCCCCGGCCCCAAAAAAGTGCTCCAACCCCCGAGACCTCGGAGCTCCGTTACATGTATGATTCTGACCCCCTCCCTTGAAAAAAGCCACTGACTTCCCTTAGCGTCAGAGAGCTGCTACATGTAAGGTTCAATTCAGACTTTCACGAAAAAATAGCCAATCAACTAAACAAAAAATTAATCAATATTCAGACTCAGAGTGCCCCATGGGGAGGGGTATGAGGGGGGTATTACCCCTACCTAAAGTCCTTAAAATCGATCACTGGCTGCTTAATTTTGAGACAAAATGACGTGTTTAATGGACATTTAGCTACACTACCCCCACAAATTTTCAATTTTACCCCTACCTGAAGAATCTGACCTTGGGAACCTCTGTTCAGACTCCTTATATATATCATGCTTCGAATTCTTGCAGATTCTGTACATTTAAAAAAAACAACTAAATAATAAGTTGACCAGACTTCATTAATTTAAACATCGAAAAACTTCATTTAAGGCGTAAAATTTATCTAAGGCACTTGACGTAACTTTTTGAGCTAAGAATTTCCATCGTCGCCAATTTCCGTCATCATTTCTCTGGAAACGAGCATCTTACACACCGAACGTATATTTCGCATTTGAATAATCTTACTGTCTAAATCGCATTCGAGAGCATTTCGGACAATAAAAGTTTTTACGTACGCATTTTTTGTGGAAACAAGAGCCACAAAATGAGCAACGGTAAACCAATGAATCGCTTTGAAACGGAAAAATTATAGCTTTCGTATTGCTACAAAGTTCGCAAATAAAACCTTTGGCTGTGCAAATCTGAAAAAAGGAGAACCAGAGCTGAAAATCGGAGAAATATGCAAAAAGTCGGAAAAGATAGGAAAACAGACACAAATCAAACATCCGTTTTTTATTAGAGATGTAACGGGTACCCGGATCCGGATCGAGACCCGAAAATACCCGACCTTTTTGTTGGACCTAGACCCGATATTCTTAAAATTATCCGGACCCAGACCTGGAAAAATTATTACAATTCTGACAAAGTCATTAGCTGAATACAAATACCCACGTTGAAGAATGTGACGAAACATATATCAACTATTCAAATATGAAAAGTAACAAGTCAGCACTTCATTGCTTAGATTATTGTGAGACTGACTTAGATTTAAATCTACACCAACCAAGTTATACTTCACAGATATCTGTTTTTTCGGCCGTATACTTGGTAGACGTCGTCTTTTCAATCTAGATGTTCATTAATAATATTAACCTAAGGATCAAAAATGAAATTATAGAGACGTTTAGTCACTAATATTCCGCGAAAGATTACGCATATATTAGAGACTAGAATCTATTTATTGTGTCTCAACCAAACCATACGATTTAAAAATCACATCCATTTTAAGACGGAGTTTCTGAGAAGTTTGATCTTAAATATGATAAGTTCAAAATTTCGGTGTATTGTGCGGTTTTGCGTACTGAGTATCATCCTGGAATTTATTCTCATGAAAGTTAAAATTCACATAGACACAGTATCCTAAACGTTGGAATTTTCCAATTTTCACCATTTAATGTTATGTACACGCGATTCAACATATCAAAGTGTAGAAAATACATAATCATATGGTTAAACATTCATTATGCAGGGGACAATTCTCTACAGTTTAGTTTGAAAATTATTTTTCAATTTTGTACTTCACACTATTACAATTTTTTAAGTGTTCACGAGGAGGTGGAAAACGACCGAAAAATCATTTGGACCTCTTTCCGGGCAGCTTGCTATAGAATGCCACGGAATTTTCTTAATCATTTTTGTGGGCACTAATGTCCAAAATATTGTTTTGAAGTTTCTATCCGATTTGTGTACTGTTCTAGGAGTTGTAGCGATTGGCACACACTGCCCTATCATTCAAATATCCTTTTGAATCTGAATGAATCTCCAACCAATAAAAATCTGAGAAAACAGGATTCGTAATTGCCTATATAATAAATCAGAAGAAAGAATGTGGCTTGGAGTCTTTGTAAACTTTTATTTATCTAGTTTTGATAATTGCTGAATCACATGCTTCAAATGAAAAAAAGATGAAATTTTTTGCAAATTTTCATTAAATTTCAGAAATCGAGTCATTCTTTGACGCTTATTTACAGAAAAAGCAGGAGTTATTCCAATGGGCTTTGTGGTATTTGAAAGGCACTACAATCTACTATCATTTCATTTATTTCCATTTGGCTAACCTTAAGTGGTGTGAAGCAGAGTGCCTCTAACTGTTTGAGAATTTTCTCAAACTTCATAATATAGGCCGGAGTCAGACTGACGTCTTTTACTTTGTAACATACATGTAACGTTGTCTCGAGGCCTGGAGCCAGGGCAACTTTTTTGGGGCAGGGGCACACAGATTCCCCAAAATTTTAGGGGAGGTATCTCCGAAGAAAACAAAATTGATTTTTTTTTACCAAAAAAATTCGAAAGATGCTCAAAAAAGTAATTGTCTAAAAACCATAAAAATGTATCGGTGGTGCTAAGTGCCGAGAAAATTCGAGTTTTTGACCATTTTTTGTTTGAAAATTGCCCTTTTTCATCAAAAAATTGACATTTTCCGTAATTTTCCGATCAAAAGTATGGGATGACTACCATATAGCCAGCCATAGGATTGGAAAATCCTGGGGGGTCGCCCAACGGTCAGTCAAATATCAGACGATTTCTGGGGGGGGGGTGTTCCTGTAGCACTTTTCCCCAATTACATGTATGATTTGTAACATTATTCGCAGATTCGATTTTTTCAATTGTTAACTAAAAAAAATTTTCTGTCGCATCTCTTCAGAGACACCCTGTTGCGCAACCATAACGGATAGACCGACGGAATTGCGCCAGCGATTCGACACACATCTTTTTATTCGTCTAATCTGGACGCATTCAATGTTTGCTGCATCCTGTTGATGGCGTATTCAGTGACATAATACACATACCTGTAAGAGGTCCGACCAGTTGGGGGTGGGGGAGGGTAAACCCAAAATTTTGGAGTGTGGGTGTGAACATTTCCAAAATTTTGGGGATGGCGGTCGAAAAACCCCCAAAAAGTCGAAAAAATTCCAAAAATTTTCCTCAAAAAAGCCAAAAAGCCACTTTTTTCCAAATTTTTCCGATTTGGGGGGAGGGGGGGGGTGGTTGGGTGTAGGGTTGAACAAGTTGGGGGGTGGGGTCCCCCCAACCTCCTCCAATTACAGGTATGATTATACAGCATTATTTATATCAACTTTCGATATGTTCAGACATCTACAGCTCCAAAAACTGAACACAAACCTGATTTAAATTTTAATACAATGTGTTGGACATTAGAGGCTACAAATATGGAGAGAAAATTCCGCGATATCTCATAGGAAAAAGCCAAAAAACTACAAATGACTTTTTCCGGTTATTTCGACTACAGTTTTGACACTTTAAAATAGCATAAAAGGTATAAAGTAAGAGATTAGAATTTTTTTTCACAACTTCTGCATATGATGAACGGCTACGGGTCACGTCTTTTTTGAGCTGTGATACTTCGAAGCACTTTCATATTTTGGAATACTGTAGCTATGCGAATTTTGATTTTTGTGCCGGATGAATGTTGTCGCGGTACTCTCTCAGCATGCAAAACGACTAGAAATTATTTTCAGATATTATAAATTTTAAACTTATCGCAGGTCAAATTTCTCGGAATTCGTGTTTTAATGACGTCACCAGGGTTTTTTTCCGCACGCCTTCATCCGCACCGTGCGGAAATGACCCAAAATTTTTTCCGCACACGAAAATTTTTTCCGTTAAGAGTTTAGATCGTTTGAAAAATGTGTGAAATGAGCGAAAATTATAGATTGCTAAGAAAATAATGTAAAGTATCTGTTTTTCTAGCTCAAAAACATTATTTTAGCTTGATTAAACAAAATTAATAGTTGCTGCTGTCATTTCAGTGATTAGAGCCGATGATTTATAGATTTCAATCGATTTTCCAATTGATTCAATTTATACATTTTGATATTCTAGAATGCTGGAAAATTAGCATTTTCAACCTTTATCTCTAAAATAAAAGGTTTGCACTTTCAGTCGAAAATCGTGTAGTTTCCCAATCACAAAATGTGTGTTCACAAAGTACAGAAAACTTCAAGTGAGAGAAAGAATTCATGAAGATCAATATTAAATCTCAATTTTCAACAAAATCCGAACCTAATACTGAAGATTACTAATTGATGAATGGGATGAGGAACTTCAAATCATGAAAACCATGCACACTTAACTTCCGATGCGTCACACCAGAGAATTTTTGAACAAAAGAGCTACTGAAATGTTGAAAAATGTATTCTAGAGATAATTTGTAATACTTTCGGTTTAGATTTTTCCTAGAAAAATGATGGTATTAAATAAATGTGTGGAGAAATGTAGGAAAAATCAGCAAATTCGTATGAAAATTCCAATTCACACTACAAAGTGACGAGTTTTACTCACTCTAGCAGAGACATATAAGATTGATGGAAACAATCAGGGACAACCGAGAAATCAATGTAAACTTCTTTTTGGCTGCGCTTCAGCTAAATTGTAGTTAATATTATAAATTATTTTCTTTGCCGGCGCGGAGCGCCGGAAAAATTTGAGATTTTGTCCATCTAAATTGCACAAAAATGCACCTTTTCATCAATGCCAGCAGTAGAAACGCCCAAAAAAATTTCCGTCCTGTGCGAAAAATGCCCAAAAATTTTTCCGCACAGCCCAAAAAAAGTCCGCACTGTGCGGAAAAAAACCCTGGATGTCACACAGATTAGCGCGTGAAAAGGTATAACGGACCCGGGACCGAAATTACCCGAGTATTTTGCTGGACCCGGACCCGATATTTCTAAAATTATGAACCCGGAGCGGACCCTATATTTTCAAGATATGCTACCCGATATATCTCTATTTTTTATATTAGCTTCGAATGAAATATTAATTCTTTTGTGATCGTAAATGACGGTCAATCATTTGGATCTTTAACTACAGCTATGCCCAAATCTTGGCCCATATTTCTGAAAAATCACTAAAGCTTTACAAATGAAAACAGTTGACTACCTACCTGACATGTCTCGATGTGAATAGTGGCATAGGTCAACAATGATTCAAACCTTCGGATAAGCGTTCCATTGTGTAGCTAGAATAAAATTTTTCGAAAAATACAGCGTAATTTCTTGTCAAAATTACACTAGTCAATTAATGCAATTCAATAAATATAAAGTGAACATCAATAACCTACGGAAGCGATTTTTCGCAGTAAATATAGAATTTAGGAAAATGTTTGATGACTTTTTACTGAGCGATATATGTGAGAATTCTAGGGAATGTATTGAAATAATGAACTCAATAAACAAAGAACTTTGCACAATGATGAATATATTTACCTCCACAAAATCTTTCACGCTATACAAATGTGGATCAGTGAAAATATGGCTTGAGAAATCGTCGAATAATTCTCGAAGTCTGAAAGTATAGATTACCATACGTGCACAGCATAGAAATTCTGCCGGGGTCAGAAATGTGAAATTATTTGCTTAGACAGCACTTTTTAAAGTTTTCATGATAATTTTTTGGAATCAAGCATGATTTGTTTAGAAAAATTGGTTAACTACATCATTTCCATTTTTATGACGACTTTCGCTTCTCTCTAGCTCATTTTTCGTCGTCATCTTCTCAATCATTGCTGGGAAAATTAAATCTGCCAGGGGTCAGCAAGAATCTGCTGGGGGTCAAAACTCCTCCAAACCCTCCCACGTGCATGTATGTACGTTACTAGAATGCAAATCCTGCTGTTTGAGCTTAAAAAGTTCATCAAAATATTCAAAGTCTTCCGTGCAAGTGATTATGTAATTCTAATCCATTGAAATTGAGTAGTGAACTTGCTTGAACCTAAATAATTTACGGAGGCATTCAAATAAATCGAACTCACATGCCATCTTTAGTGATTATCTTCTCCGCTAATGAACAGGTTCTGATGAAATCACGAGCAAAACCCAATTTCAACCGCAACTGGAGGGATTGCCTCAATGTTTTAACTTTTCTGTACAAATTGATGTTGAGCACGTAAACGTCGTAGAGAGGTAAATCGTAACTTTGTTGTAAAAAGTTCAAGGCTACATTTGATACTGGCTGAACCTTGAACTCCCATTTGTGAACAATTTGAGCTGGTATAGAAAAATAGCCGCCCTCGTGGCAACATTGGCAGAAAGCCTTTCCGAAATATGCGCAATATCGCAGTCTTTTATAATATTCTATAAAGATATATTCAATGACTTTGGCATTGTAGTGTTCTGAGTTAGAAATCTAGATAATTTTTTGGGAGAAAATTAAAACGTTTCTTCTTACAGCGGAAATTTCAATACTTCCCCAACGTTAGTTATTGAAGTTTTACAACTGTAATGCAGTTGTAATACAGAATTGGCAAGATGGAATAAATGCTTACTTAATTCTACATAACGCCCACAGCCTGGACAACGGTTTTTCTGTGAAACAAGCAACGATTTGAGTCTGCGATAGAAAATTACGGTAAAAATTAAAATATAAGATTAAGATAATTCAAATCGAATGTTTCGTAAACATAAAAGCGGGGTTTTTTAGCCCGAGTCCCATTATCAATCGTGCTAATAAAAAGTATTTCATTAGCACAGTTTGCATGGTTGACAAATGATACTTTGTTGATCTGAAGAAACTAATGTGTTTGTCCATTCTAGTAACCTGCTTTTATTGTATTACCGATACATGAAATCATTCAGAATTGATTTTTTATTTTGTGGAAGTAATGGAATAAATGTTAGAAAGTGACGATTTATTATTTTTTCCACAATTTGTTGATATCTTTTATCTTATTTTCTTCATAAACTTTCTCACTTTTAGTCATTAGCATGCGTGCTAACGTCTGGAATTTCAATTATCACTGCTATGGTTTTATAAGAACCGTGCTAAAAAAATAATACATGAGAAGAGTATTGAAATATGGGCTATTTTCGGTTAACAGCAACTAAAATGTCCAAGTTGGATGCGATGAGTAAAAAACATGTCAAAAGCACTCTGTCGTTTCGCCTACTGAATACCGAAATAATCAGATACGCAATCCACAAATAAAAAATGTATTACCACTTTTTGATTACAAATTATCATGCAGTTTACTAGCTTACTTTTGTGGCTTGTGAATATTGAAGATGACTTGTTGTCTCGGTGGAGCCCAATCTGAAGTACCCCTCAATTTCTGGAAAACAGAAAGGATATATATATACAGAGTTGCTGAAGCTCAAGCTATACCGAAAGGTCATGGAAGAAGGTATACAACAAGCAATTTTTTACCAAAAGATGTCTCAATTATTTCAAAAGACACCGGAAGATAAAAAAGGAAATACCGAAGCACAAAAAAAGTTACTATTTCGATTTGCGAACTCGAACCGTGCAACCTGTAAGGATGCCAGATGTAGGTGTATACACATATATGTAATTGGGATGAAGTGCCGTAGGAAGCCTCTCGATAAATCGTAAGCCATATAGCTGGTAACGTGTTGACTAGTTTGGTCGGGATCAGGATTTCTCGTGATCGGGACAGGAGTTAGGTCAATACCGGTGGAGATCTAGATCGGGATTGACATCAAATATAAAAAATAAAGTCAGATTTTTCCAGAAGCATCATTTGTGAATCTAATCGTTATTGTTTTAGTAGTTCTAAGTAGGTATATCAGATTTCTTGTTACCGTACACTGGGAAGCCTCACAAGCTAGAAAGAAAAACAAACGAGCGAGATTTAAGTTTCTCATCATCAACAAAATTTTTCCTATCTACTGTCAGATGATTTCGACCCGACTCCCGGGGTCATATATTAAAAGACTTGTTCGACCGACTTTTCCTTCCACATTTGTGAAAAAAGCTCAAAGCTTGAAAAAAGCTACAGGTGTAAATGAGAAGAAATTGTGCGAGTGTTTGGTACATTAGCTCTCAATGTTTTGACTTGATCCCTTTGTATTTATGTCATCTACAAATAAGTTTGATTGGATTTCACTTTCGCTTGTTCAACGAATCTATTTAGTGCTCTGACTTTCCTATTTTTATTCGTCATTTGTGCTAAGTTTTCCATAAAATGTTCGGATGTCTAGATATATTTTCATATCTGGGTATCCGAAAATCCGGATTTCCGTCCGGATATCCGATTATCCGGATATCCGACGAATATCACTACGGAGGAGGAATTTAGATGAGTTCAAAATTTCCAATAATCGATTTGCATATATCTTAGCTATCTTTTCACGTTAAGCCAGTTCGAGGATGCAGTTTCGGGATGGTTAGGGACATAAATCCTCCCAATTACACATAGTATGTTCTTAAATTTGCATGTTGCAAATGACTGTATAAAAAATTCTTACGCTTTCTGGGTTTCCGTCGAATGTATCTTCGGCAGAGATGATGACACCAGATGGCATGGGCAACAACTGTTTATGTTTGAAAAATATACTCACAAACTGAGGTAAAATGTAAATATTACGCTCTGAGGTGCATCTTCAAAAGACACTAAATAATCGTCGGGTAAACGAAGATTCGTTAATGCTGGCGAAATATACTTCTTCGAGAATAATTCCAGAAGTTCGGTAGCAACTGCTTCCGCGCTATCATCGGTTCTAAACGTGAAAAGTCAAGTTGGCAGAATAAGGATCATGAATTGTACATCAGTCCACGTGATTTAAAACATTTGGATAAATTTCCTGAATCCGTAGAAGCAAAACTATTTGCGATTCCTTTTCAACAGTTATTAAGCAATGCTGCACATTTTATAGATCTTGCCTGCCTTCGGCTCGGTGCACGATCAGATCAGAAATGACTAAATCCAGTTTCTGTACGAAGAATGTTTTGAATGAAATTTAAGTTGTAACTTGACTTTCAATTATATAAACACGTCTGGAGACTCGAAAAGACGTATCTCCATTGTACGAATGTGTATGTTTTAACGAAAATATGAAAGAAATTAAGCTGACGACTTTGTTGGGGTTGATGCAATGTATGAAACTAACCCTAGTAATGGCTTGGAATATTTTGCCGTTTCCATGTCAATCACATCGTCCACTGACGCAGAACTTGTGCTCTGTTGGCTCTATAAAGTGATACCTATGGAATAGCAAACTTGACACAATTATTCAATCTTGAAACTTAGGCTGCACGCAATCAAAGTCGTATAATTACATTTACAGTCTGCCACGCATTATTAAGAAACAGCCCTCAAGCATTAAAACCTTAATGAAATATAATTGTGTGATTCTTCGAGCAATAAACTTTATTTTCTAACATTATTATCCCACAATGCCTTACTTCGGATGGATCGAAAGACGATGGAGGCGTCAATTCATTAGTAGGACTCGTAACACGTTCAAAAAATTCACTATTTCTCATATTACTCGTACTAGAACCGAATATGGCAGTGTTTCGAGTGTTGTAAAGTTGCGACGAGAGAACATTGCGCCATTTCATTTGTTCTATTGCACCAATCAAAATTTCACTCAAAATGAAGTGTGCGTTTTCCTGGAAGAATGAAGAGCGTATTCACAGGAAAAATTTTTCTTCTTTTTTACATAATTATATATCATACATGCACATGCGAAAACAAAAGGACTTCAAAAAAGACAACGGAGAAAAACATTTGGAATAATAACCAATAGAATTCCGCAGATTCAAATTCAAAAAATTTTCATTTTTTCAAAATTATCAGTATGCCTCTAACAGAATTTTCGTCTTGCGTATTATGTATAACACATATAAGGCATTCCAATTTCATGAACCGATAATGAAAATTCAAATAAAAAGGGAAATATAACAAAGACGCGAGGTTCCCATGATTTCAGCATAATAAATTGATTCTACACATCATACCTACTGCATGTAGTTAGTAGAATCATGGATTTAATTGCAAACAATTTTTATTCTACATATCATGTAGAGGTCCCCAAGGTCAGATTTTTCAGGTAGGGGTACAGTTGAAAACTTGTGGTGGTGGTAGTATAGCTAAACGTCCACTGAACAGTTCATTTTGTCTCAATATTAGGCTATCGGTGATCGATTTCTAAGACTTAGGTAGGGGTAATACCCCCTTCATACCCCTCCCTATGCGGCCATCTGATATCACGCACATAAAATGTGGAAGAATTTAAGATTCATAGAGTTTCTTGAAATTTGAGGGTTCTAGGAAAACTTACCATGAAGATAAAGAAGCTAATTGTAAAGCTTACTTTTTCCAATTCGATAGCATTTTCCTCGTACTGTCTAGCCAAAATCAACGATTTCAAAGCCTTGGTTTCTAGTATCGATTTCAAAATATGCTCATTTTCTTGGGCGAAATTGTTATCACCGCCTGTGCAAGACGATTTCGTAGAAAAGCTTTTGTTTGAATGATCGTTTTTGATGTTGAAATTGAAATTACGGGCGAAAATTTCATCCGATCTTGATCTTCGATGCTTTGTCGTCGACGAAGACGAAGGGACGACGACGTTTCCGAAGTCGGGTCGTAGGTTTCGTAAACGAATAACATCAGAATCATTGCACATTCGTTCTACCTCGATCAAAATATCGTTGAGCGTATTTTTGACGCAGTGGTAGCAAAAATATTCCGAGCAATCCTCATGATAGTTTTTTGGCATACTATCAATAAAATTTACTTCAGTTGAAAACTGAAAACTTGCGCTGAATAAAAAATGTAGGGAATTTAAATAATGCAATAAAAAAATTCAGGAAAATTTTTGTTAGTGCAACTAAAAGTGTGCGGGAAAAGCCTTCAATGGGATGGGAATGACATCAATTTCTTTCCCAAAAATAAATGAAATAAAGAGTTAAGGGTCATTTAACCAAGAATGCAATAAAACTAACGTTGACTGAATTCACCACTCATCATGAAAATTTGGGTCTAGTTAAAAATCTTACCGCCACGGGTTCTTAAGCCTAAGCTCGGATAAAACTCATGGCGGTAAAATTGTTAATAAGATCCCAAATCTGATGCGTTATACTACAAACTCGGAATATTGTTTTTTGTACTACATGATTTGTACCAATACAAATGACTGGATCAAAACTATTTGTATATACAATTTTTTTCTAATCAAATAAATCCCAAAAGGAGTCCATCTAAAAAACATGTAGTGCTTTAGCCAGGCCAGTCGAGCTGGGATGTTTGTGCTTTTTTATCCCATAATAGCTTATCTACTATAGACTCTCATAAAATTTCATATCTATATCTACAGTATATTACGACTGTATTAATTCACAGTAAATCGCTGCTTTAAGTTGTCAAATTTTGCATCATATCTTAACAATTAAGTAATCAGCAGTGTTCTTCTGTTGAGAAGTAAGCCAACTGTAAAAATGCTCATAGATAATTGAAAACCGAACTGGCCATACAGTAATATTCTGACTTCTGAGCTACAGCGGCGATTTTTAAAAATCAGGAGCAAAGTACGGTACCTTTTCAACTAGAGCTGCAGAAAGATCGTTACATTCATAGATAACAACCTCATTAAACATTTGCTTTCAAGACTGACTCCATTTTTGCTTGGAATAATTAATTTTTCTGAATCTGACAAAAATTAATCAATGAAAACTCACAAAAAATGAGTGAATTTACATCAAGTAAGGGTTTTCTTTTTTAGCACAGTGCTAAACGAAGTTGGGCCTGTGCTAATAAAAATTTTAGTCATGCTAAGAAAAAGTAATACAAAATAAGGAAAGTTAGGGGCTGTGCTAATGGGACTCGTTTTGAAAAAAAGAACCCTGCATCAAGCTACACCAACACGCCCGAGAATTTCGAAGATATATAAAATTCAGATAAATTGGTACTAAAGTAATTTTGCTGACGTGTTCCCAATACAACGAAATTCAAAATAGCGAAGTCTCAAAATCGTGATTCTCAATACAGCGAAATCTCAATACAGTGATTCTCAAAAGAGCGAATCTCAATACAGCGAAAATTAAAGAGATTCCATGCATTAAAGCAAACGCACACATCATGCTTATAATAAATATGCAAATTAGGGATATTACAATGGTTTTTGCTAGTTGAAATAGTCAATTTTTAGTTGCATTTGGCCACATAAGTTTGACATGCCTTTGTGCTGCAGTTGTGATAGGTATTCACGAATGAATCATTCCAAAATCACAAAAAATATGTCAGCTTGAGCATAGATTTAGGCTTTAGGTCAGGTTTGGACTTAAGCTTAGGCTTACTCCTAGGTCCAGCTTTGAGCATAGCTTAACTTTAGACTTAAGCTGGCTTAGGACGCAAGCCTGAATAAAGTGCTCCATTTTTCCATTCTAAAGATAACTTTTTTTTGAAAATTCGCTTTGAGAATCGCTGTATTGAGACTTCACTGCATTGAGAATCGCTGTATTGAGTCTCGCTATTGTGTGTTTCGTTGAATAGGGGTGGCATCATTTTGCTATCCAACACAAAAGACCTGAACGTCAAATCTGCTCTGGTTGCTGCGATATAGCACTTTTGGCCCGGCCGTTTTCTAGATCACCCTTAATATGTAAAAAACAAAATTGTTTGTATTTCAATTCAACGTCCTGACAAGTTCAACATAGATGTTTTTGGCCACTAGTACAAGATTGAATACATTTGTGACTGTAAATAGTCCACCAGTCTGTAATTTCAATTGTGCAACGTTGTTTTGTTTGTCTGACGAGTTAGAATAACAATAACAAAAAGGCATCATTTCCCCGCTTGATCCTCGTAAAAGCTCAATACGGCGTCCGTTCACTAGTTGAAAACAAATGACAAGCTAGACTGCTCGGCAATTAGTTGACCTAATGAGCATCGAGGAATTATATAAAATGAATATCTTGCTTTGCAGGCGAATAAGTTTCATGAAGTGATGACTCGAAAATGAAAGCCAAGACTTCCGTGAACAAAGAGGAAACGAAATACAGTTTAAGCCTAATGAATGATTTAGAGGGAGATATTTGATAAATTTGCAACAACGCGAAATTTTTTTGCAGTTTTGATGTCTAAATCTCGTTTTGATTATTCGACTCCAACATTTTAGTTAGCAGCAGGTTTTTTTAGCACAAGCCACATTAGCGCAGCCGCTAACTTTCCTTAATTTGTATTACTTTTTCTTGGTAAGACTAAAATTTTCATTAGCACAGGCCCAACTTTATTAGCACCGTGCAAAAAAACCCTGGTTGGTACCAGTGTTTTTTTGTACTCGGTCCATTTGTACTGGTACAAACGACCTCTCAAAAACTGTTTGTACTCCAAAATTTGCGATAAATTGCTGAAAAAAGGATTTATTGTTATAAAATGCCACAAACATGCTGTGAAGGGTATATCTCATAACCGCGAACGGCTCATTACCGCGAACGGGCTCATAAACGCGAATGGCTCATAATCGCGAAAAACTTATATGCTATAGTATATGATATATTTTCTACATCAAAGGGTTCATAAGTGCGAATGGCCCATAACCGCGAAAATTTACCTACTGATGCTTTTATAATGTCGTATTTTGTGTGAATTAATTGCATTAAGCCTCATTTCTCAATTATCCATGCACCATGCTCTTCCTTAATTTTTTCACATTCGAGGCAAATCCGGTAATCATTACGCTGACCATTTCGCAGTACATGAGTTTTCTTTTTGCGAAACGTAAAAATTCTTCCGGGTATAACTTGGCTCGGGTAATTAAGTAAGGAACCTCGTAAATTTTTGCTCAGTAACAAGTCAGCTTCGCCAAAGTCCATTATAATCAGAATTTCAAAGAAAGGACAAAATTTTATCGAGTACTTTGAGACCGAAAAATTTCATAAATGAGTTTTGTGTTGAGTTATTGGGTATGGCCCGATACCGCGAAAGGCCCGATACCGCGAACAGGCCCGATACCGCGAAAGGCTCGATCCCGCGAAAGGGCAGGCCCGTTACCGCGAAAGGCTCGATAACGCGAAAATTTTACAGGCATATGCAAAACATTTTTCGTACAAAAAAAAAGATTTAATTAAGATAAAAAATAAAACAATTAAAAATGATAAATTAAAGATTAAAGAATTAAAGAGCTTATTTATGCACTACTGCAATGAAACTCTTACAGGTGTGGGTGGTCTGGGAGTGCCTATCTCATACATACGGATTTTAAAAAGACGCATATTAAATGAGCTTTCAAAAGCTAAAAATAGGCATACACATCCAAAAAATGTTTTTTTGCTCAAAAATCACGAAAAAGTTGGTAATTTTGAATTTAATATTCTATCGAATTTCTGTCGTTCGGATCAAAAATATGGATTTTGGTGATGTCAATCTTTATCTAAGCAAACAACTTAGGAACTCTATGCTCCAGTACGAAAGTAGAGACAATCCTGGACGAATTTATACTTTTCGGAAAAAAAAATCGCACATTCTACGAAACGGCGACCGAAATGAATATTGGAATTGTGTTGATTGCGAAAAAATCAAAGAACAACGAAACGAAGAAGATATTAACGCGATTCCTATATCCTAATGAATTATCATATCCTAATGAATTATATCCTAATGAATTATCATAAAAGATACGCTACCATAGAATAATATAAAGTTTTCGCGGGAACGAGCTCCTCTACGTATAAGCATACTACAACGGTATAACATACTGAGCCTTTCGCGGCAACGAACCCCCCTACGTATAAACATACGACAACAGTATAACATATACAATTTTCGCGGGAACGAGCCTTTCGCGGGAACGGGCCTTTCGCGGGAACGGGCCTTTCGCGGGAACGACCCCCAATCGAGTTATTATTACGAAAATGCTGTTTCTATTTTTAAATTTTTGAAAGCCATGTTTTGCCGTATTTGCCCATGCTTAATTTACATATTTTTCGCCTTGTTCACAATGAGGACAGCCGATGCATAGAGTTTTTTGCATTCTTGTAAAGAAATTCAGTTTCCCATCACTAATGGTGCACAATAGCCCATGCCACCCATACAGTATTCTTCCATTAGTAGTGAAGGCGCAAACGTAAAAAAGGAACACGACCACCCCTTATTCGCGGTTATGAACCCTTTTTATTTTTCGCGGTAATGGGCCTTTCGTGGTTTTGAACCCCAATCGCTGTGAAATATGGATACGTTGGCTATTTCCACGAGACACATAAGAAGGCTACGAATTCAGACACATAAAACACTTGATCATGAGGCACATAACATGCACTAGTGAAATACTCCACAAAAAGCTTTTATTATGCCACAGCTGCTAGTTTGTCGTTTTCGATGTAGACGCATAACAAACAAGTCCTACAAAGTCCATTGATACTGAATACTGACAGCTGTTGAGTAACAAAATTTGTTTGTCCTAAAATTTTCGTAAGCCCAAATTTTCGTTTTTACCATGGACCGTTTCGTTTAAGTACAAAAAAATACTGATTGGTACCCTACCTGTAGGTGCGATGGGGACGGGGGTAGAAAACGCAAAAATTTACCCAAAAAGTTTTTTCCCGATTTTTCCGAGTTAAAGGGGGGATAGATGGATATAGGGTTGACCAAGTTGGGGGGGTCACCACTAATTACAGGTATGGTCAGTACCCCAGGCCATTTCAAGGTAAAAAACGATGCTCGAGAATATTACTTGACGCTGAGTCTGATATCGGCGCACTTTTTCTGAAACCAGTAATTACACTTACGCTTGAAAACATTTTTTGTGGCATTTTTTGTCGTGCAGGTGAACTAAATTCAACACTTCACTTAGCACTCGAAAAAATTTATCCAAAACCTCTAGAAATCACACAACGAAAGCTTGCAGTAAGAAAAATTTTATTTTCTGTAAAAGTTACGCAAAAAGCCGACAATAAGAAAATAATCATAATTTTACAAAATTCAGCGAACATACCAAAACATGATTTCACCAATAATCAAAATCAACAAGAAATCGACTAAAGGGACAAGTGGTACATAAAAAGTAGATTTAGCAGTCCTATATATACTTGATGTGAAAAATGTGGTTAGACTATAAGTGAAGAATATATACAAGATGTAGAAAAAGAAATGTGAACAGCAAAGACATAACAACGAAAAATGCGTTTACATTGTCGACAAAGAATAGGCTTTTGTTCTGTTTTCAGTTTTGGACTACAACAAAAAATATATCAACAAGAGCAAATTATCAGTCTCATAGAAATATTTTACGACAAGAACGACAAACTGCATATTACATACTTGGTGCAATGAAAAAACCGACTTTCAAATCGCCACAAAATATGTGAACGCGCGGTCATAAATTGCAGATGGCGCAGAGATGAAAAAATAATCCATACTTTCGGCTAAACTTGCAGAGGAAACTACCGCGCAATATTCTAAAATAAAAATTATGGTAGAGTGAGGTCTCGAATCGTCATCGACCATAGGATTGAAAATCCAGCGTTTTTTACAATTCGATTTAAAAAATGCTAGCTTCTCCCTTGAATATCAAACGAAGCCTGTAAAATAATGAATGATACAAGTGTACCATCAAGATTGGTCACTTTCTGTGCACGTCTCAACTCATGAGACTTATTTTAACGAATTTGAATAATTTTGAAAAATTGTCAAAGAACTATGATTTACTATTTATTAAACGAAAATTTGACAAAAGCGAGTAAATACCAGTGATTTCAAACGAAATATGTATTCTTACAGTGTGTTTTTTACATCGGTATGGAAATTTGCATAATAATTAGTGATGTTCGTCGAATATCCGGACATACGAACTTCTTATGGAAAAGTTCAACACAAATGACGAATAAAAATAGGAAAGGATAGATTTTAATAGATATAACACTAAATAGATTTTAAACAGGAGATAGTGAAATTAAATGAAAAACTGATTTTTAGATCACAAAGTGATCAACTAAAAAAGGTGAGAGCTAATGATAAATATGTTATGCTTTTATTGACAAACTTCTAAATTTTCCGTCTTTATTTCCGGTGATTACCATTTTCTGCTTGTTTTTTAGGTTTTTTATTCTGATTACTTTCATCTGGCCGCATTAGTGCTATGTCTTAGGTGAAATAAAGTACTCAGAGAATTTGTACTAATGAATTTTTTAAATGTCTGTCCCTGCGGTCTCTTCAGAATTTCTACATTTCCACTTGAAAAACAGTCTGCTGAGTAGATATTAAATTTTCACTACATTCATTTCGAAACGTACATAATTTCCAATCATGTTGTAACCGTATAATACTTTGATTGTATTTAAAATTTGTCAAAAAAACCAAGATGAACGGAAGGATCAGTGATTTCGAGTTTATCCATCACATTATACAAATTTCATCTATAATCTACTGTGTTTACTTTAGCAGATTTTCGCAAAATTTTTGTAAGTATATTTTTCTTCTAAATTTTTTTCATCGATCTGACCACGGAATGTACTTTAAAATTTATAAATTGATTTTTCTACCATCGTGGGCGCCGAGTTGTGATACAATCGACTGGACGTAACAAACACAGAAACAATTTATTCCTATTTACACATGTAGCTTTCTTGAGTTTTTTTAGTCCTTAAGCTTTTTTCACAAATGTGGAAGAAAAATTCGACCGTCAAGAACAAAAAGGTGTCTTTTGGTGCGTCCTAGAACGTCAAAATCTTTAAATTTTACATTGACATAGTTATTAATTTGAATTTGGCTCGACCGCGGCACTCACGAAGTCAAGCACCGTTTCTTAATCACTAACACACCCACAATCAGTGATGTTCACTATTAATATTCAACGTTTAGTTTTTAAATCGATCTTTTCTGATGATTTTGTTCTTACTTTTTTCATTTGATGATTGTTGAAGTAAGACAATTCGAAATAGGAAAATTTTTGATATCTATCATTCAGGCTTTTTTTTTGGTTTGAAAGTCATTGGCCAAATGGCTCCTAGGCCTAAATTTTAAGAAGCAAAATTTGAATTTTGGGAGCCAAAAATTTGTTATCGAAGAGTAAGCTTGTAACACACCGTGAAATGTAATTAAATTATATGGATACTTAACTAGTTGATACGCGTTCAAAAAAATGACTTTCCAAACCGTATTTCCAGTAAGTGTTTTTCTTGTATAGGTTATTTGGTGCATGTACAAGGATCAACCAAAACACCTGTGTTCGAAACCAATACGAAGAATTATAGAATGAAATCCGGCACTTGCGCCGGAAAATTTTCGATGCTTGCTGATTTTAGAGTCCGCAGAACACTAACTTTGAATTAAAATTGTTTGAAAATAACTATAATTCCCTAAAATATTAATCAAAACTCTATGAGTCAAAATGGCACCTAGACGTAAAATTTTAGGAGCCATTTTCAAATTTTTATGGGCTCAGGACCCTAAAATGACTAAAAAAGTCTGCTATCATCATCAGTGATGAACAAAGAAGATTGTAGAAACTTAGTGTTCATAAAATTTAAAAAAAATAAACACAAGTCAATTATCATAGGTGACGCGACAGCGTCAACCTATAATATACTTGGCCCTGAAATTTCATGTCCCCCCCCCCTCTAGAGCCAAAACGGTAAGAGCTAGAGCCTTCGGGTTTTTTGCATAATATCGGGCGTAAGGGCAAACTATGGGGTGCCTTTTGTCATTTCGCCTCTATCTGCAAGTGGTGCTCGGTGGGGCCCCAAAAACATGTAAAAAACGCACCTTTTTAGGCCCCCCAGTTCCACCATGCCCAGCAATCGGTGTGCCATATCCAACCTCCATACTTCGGCCTAAGCATCTTGGAAGTGTAATCTCAAATGCGAATTTTTTTTTCTTTGAAATATGACCTCAATTCAATTATATGGTTGTCCAAAGTCCCGGAAAATGCCAAATTCCCTTAATTTTGTTATATAATACTTATGGGTTCAAAAAAATTTTTTTGCAGCATAATGCACTACCAATTTTTTTTGCAGTTTCAAATATACCTGCAGCCTTATTGGGATTTTTGAGCTGCGAGGGTTTTCGACTATTGGGAATTTGATGGACACGGTCACTTTACACGAAAAATTATCCCGGGTGTAAACAAGCGTATTTCCGTGATTTTTCAGTGGAGGGAGTTTTCGACCTCGGGGAATTCAATAGACGTCCTCACTTTACACAAAAAAAATTATCCACAGTGTAAGCAAGCGTACTGCCGTAATTTCCTTGTGGAGAGGATTTTCGACCACGAGGAATTCAATGAATGTGATCACTTTACACCAAAAATTATCCCGTGTGTAAACAAACGTATTTTCGTAATTTTTTGCTGGAAGTGGTTTTCGACCACGGGGAATTTGATGAATGCGACCACTTTACACAAAAACTTATCCCGGTTGTAAACAAACGTATTTTCGTGATTTCCCGGTGGGCGGGGTTTTCGATCACGGAGAATTTGAGGAATGTGATCATTTTACAAAAAAATATCGCGGGTGTAATCAATCGTATTTTCGTGATTTTTATGGAAGGGGTTTTCGACTGCGGGAAATTCAATGGATGTGTCACTTTACACACAAAAATTATTCTGGATTTAACCAAGCCTGTTTTCGTGAGTTTTTTTGTGGGAGGGGTTTTCGACGACTGGAAATTTAATGAAAGTGATCACTTTACACTTCAATTCATACTGAGTGTAAACAAATGTATTTCTGCGATTTTTGAGGGAAGATGTTTGTGACCATGGGAAATTCAATGGACGGAGTCAGTTCACACGAAAAAAGTCATTTGTGTAAACAAAAGTATTTCTGCGATTTTTTGGGTTGAAGGATTCTAAACCATGAGGAATTCAATAGATATGGTCACCTTTCAGTATCTTTACACCGTTTTTTAAGTACTATGCAGTTTACACATCCTAAACTTTTGCCGGAAGTGAGAATTCGTTGCTTGAAGTTTTTTTTATTGTTTTTTTTGAAGTGCAGATGACCAACTTTAAGACTTCAATGTGTTCTGTGAAAGTTTTCGTGCATGGTTGAGGCCCACTAAAAAGAGGTGAACTAGTTTATTAGAAAATGCCCCGATGGGGCAGAAAAAAGGAGAATATACTTGCTTCGACAGTTGCCATGGTAGAAAAAGAAGTGGACTAGATTTTTGAGAACTTGGGTCAAAGTTGGAAAAAATTCACTTTCTTTATATTGGATTTTCATTCTTTCTCAAAAAAAATTGTCTTTGTCTGTGAAAAAGTATATTCTGCAGCTGAGTGCATCAACACACTTTCCAACCAAGCATGTGCATCTCTGAAATTTTTAGGAGAGTACAGGCGTGGACCTTGGTGTTTTAGCATTTTGTGAGACAAAAAATTCAAAAAAAGTTGACCAAAAAATTTTTTGCATAACAAATTTTCCATCAGTTTCAAAACCGTTGTGGAAATTTGTACCCCCGTGTCTCCTCTCACACATGTTTGCTTCCAATGGTGTTAAACATTGCACTGAATTTGGTGTCAACAAAAGGAATCAAGTGACATTTTCGCATAATTTTCTTGTCTCTAAAGCAGAATGAAAATTTTTGTGATTCCCAAACTCGAACTTAAACCTCAGTTTTAGTTAATCCTGAAGTGAGTTTGATTTGTGCATTGGAAGAAAATAATTTGGACATTGTGAATAGCTTAAACTCAGGATCATCAATTTAATCCCGATGTTGAGATTATTCTCATGTTGGGTTAGTGCAATGAACCTCAGGTTCCTTTATCGTTCTGAAAATGACTATAATATGCCTCCCTTACTATTTTTCAGCTAGTGTGAAAGGCAGGAGTTTTGAATTGGTCGGAAGTTAGAATGCTATCGGTTTACCATTTCTTTACACTTGAAGTCAGGTGCATATAATTTTCATATAGAAAAATTTTACTGTAGTTGATACCAGTTGAAGGACAAAATGCACGATGCTGCAGAATATACTTTTTCACAGACATAGACAATTTTTTTGAGAAAGAATGAAAATCCAATATAAAGAAAGTGAATTTTTCCAACTTTGACCCAAGTTCTCAAAAATCTAGTCCACTTCTTTTTCTACCATGGCAACTGTCGAAGCAAGTATATTCTCCTTTTTTCTGCCCCATCGGGGCATTTTCTAATAAACTAGTGTCACATATACATGACCAGATATTCGTATGTTCAAAAATATCCGAGGAACATCACTATGAATAATCAAGGAGGTTCAGCTGTCTATGAATATTTTTCTGTCATCAGTCTAGGAAAACATTTAGATATCGTGATTATATAGCTTTTAGAATCATTGCACTGACTGTCAAAGCGTTCACATCAATTTTCCGAACCTTTAAACTATGATCATGAGTCATTTTGCGGGAAAATCACTTAACTTTTCGATAGACACATATGCATGAGTAAAACTCATTCGTGCAAGAACT
This sequence comes from Romanomermis culicivorax, assembly GCA_963922205.1. NCBI lineage: Eukaryota > Metazoa > Nematoda > Enoplea > Mermithida > Mermithidae > Romanomermis > Romanomermis culicivorax. Next base: position 554,211 of record CAWUHX010000201.1, read on the forward strand.
TAGCAACTTGATTCAAGTTTTTGAATAGGCTCTCAGTTTCTAAAATGGTAGTTCGAATATTTAAGAGTCCTCATTTGGATGATTGATTGTCAGACCAGTTGGTTCATTGCTTTCCAAATTATTCCAAAATTGGTCGACACTCAAGCAATTGTGGGCGGGCAATGGTCAAACTTCTAGCTGGTAGAAAAAGACGAATTTTGGTTCGTTGCATAATTTTCTTATTTTGGTCGACAGTTTTAAGCTCAAAACTGACAAACTTAGTTGGTTCCAAAATTGGTTCGGTGGGTTCTCCGTCACCGGTATTGCTCAACGTAAGTATCAGACCTAAAAACCTAGCCAACGCGGTGGTAGCTCGGGTGGCTTGGCATTGTTCAGGTCGTGTGAGTGATGAGTAGCTTAACATGGTCTTGGAACATAGTTGGATAAAGCTTGTCGATGAATGTTGGCTCACTTGTTAAATCTTTTCAGTGGTGGAAAATGGTGATTTTGTTTTACCGAATTCGAGATTTTATTACTTTGACTTAATCCAGTGACTATTAGCGATGTGCGTCGGATATCCGGACAGATATTTTGAAAAACGGATATCCGGATGTGAAAAAATATCCGGATATTTTCACTCTTCATAAAGGAAGAAAGGGTTACTGAGAAGTTAGATGCTGCATTATGGGGTATTCTCATGTGATCGACTCCCAAGTGAGCGAATCCCCAATTGAGCGATCGAGAATTTATCACTTCCTTCATATTTTCCTTCTTTACCTTATATTTTTCTTTGTATGTATTTATTTTTTTTTCGTTTTCAGTGTATATCTATTGCTTACGTTGTCGTTCATGTATGCTTTTACGTTTTCATCTTTTGTCTGTGCATTTTTTCATTTCCTTCCTTCTTGTCATCTCATTTTTTCTTTGTTTGCTCATGATACAATATATTACAAGTTGTCACTTTAAATAACTGTGGTCTTCCGTTTAATTCTTGTACCGTTCGACATGCTTGAGTCTTTCATCGTTGTAAGTGTGAAAATCTTCATAAAAATATAAACAAAAGAACACTGGAAGAAACAAAACATCAGGAGGAGGGAAACGAAAAAAATTGAAAAAAGTGACAAGAAGGAAGAACCAAGATAGAAGAAGCAGCAAGGAAGAAAAAAAGAATAATGTTAAAAAGAACAAAAGAAAAAGAAACAGGAGAACAGAAAAAGAGAAAGATGAAGAAGTAAAAGCAAAAAACCAAGATCTAAAGTAAGTAAGAATGGATTAAATTAAACAGGAAGTAGAGCATGCCGAATCGTATAAGAAATACATGGGATGCTTTTTAAAAATGACATCGTAATGTATTATTTCATGAGCAAAGAAGAAAAACGTAGATGACAAGAAAAAAGAAAATGAAAGAAGGCAGAGATAAAAGATAAAAACGAAAACATGGGCAACACACAGAACAAAAGAAAAAAGAAATACATAAAAAAATATAAGGGAAAGAAGGAAAATGTGAAGAAAGTGTTATTATATTCTCTATCGCTCGTTCGGAATCGCTCAATTGGAAATTAGCTCAGTTGGGAATCGCTCACTTGGGAATATTCCTACACAAACTTTCAGCAACAAAACCACAAAATGGTAGTTGACTCAGTGTATTATTACTTCATATCTGACTTCTTTTTACCTCTTTGCAAACAAAATTCAAAATATCCGGATATCAGTGTTTTTTGCACCTTCGGAAATTTTTCTGGCGCACATCACTAGTGACTAAACACTTTCTGAAGCTCTGACAAAAAAGTTCTAACACAAAAATTTCACTTTTATAGAATGTGAGGATTTTTATTTTTGAGTAACATCAAGTAACACTGGTACCTGAGCCATCTCTTCTAGCACATAGTTGAATCTATTGTCCAAATATAATTTGGAACATGGAAGATTATGAACAGTTATAAATTCAAGAATAAAAAATCTAAACTTACCCAATTCACAACACTATTCCATTATTGGCGCAAATTTCATATAAATCACTGATTGTTCCTTCTAAACTTGTAATTTTTTCTTGAGTCGTACGTTGATATTCGTCGAAACGCTGTTCTAAAACTACCAATCGATTTCCCAATTGAATGCACTGATCGCAGGACGATGAAGTCGTCACTGATATCGATTTTTTCGAAAAACTCAATTTATGGGCAGTGTTGCCACCATTTTCGCTCGTTTGAGGCGAAAATCCAAAATTGGTCGCGCTGTCATTTTGCGATCTTGCGACGACAACGCCGTTCCGTCGACGGGTGGCGTTAGCGGCAATCGACGGCAGACTATTCTGAGCCGATTTGCTACATTCGTGACGTTCGAGATCAGTCGACGTGGTGAATTCGCCCTTGCAAAGCTCGCAACGATATTCGTCAGTGGATGCGAGAGCCATGGATGAAGATGTGCTCGCTTGATAGAATTTATTGATGTCTCGGTGGTTGACGTTTGAAATATCATCGCTAGCCATTCGTGAAGCTGATATGTTGCTATTATCGACGTCAATGAATGAACGATCGGTATTTACGTGCGATTTTGATGAACTAGAAAAGAAAAATCGAATGCAGCGAGTACAGATATTTCGTTCGACCTCATTGCGATCGTTGTTAATTGGGAATGTATCAGGCAGTAGACCAAGGTCACGGTATTTGGATTTTGGCACCAGAGATTTTATTACAAAAAACGGTGAAAATGCAGTTTTTGTGTAAATCAGCCATCTAAAATTATATTCAAAGTGCAAGTTGGATGATCAGCTTCAAATTTGTAGCCTTATACGCATTATGGTTATTTCTGATAAACATACGGTTATGGGTCCCAGGGTATGGAAAGAGTCAAATATAGCCATTAGTAGTTCATTTTGAAAAATTTGTGTGGTTTGTGATTTTTTGCATTTACTCGATGTTACGTTCCCGTTGGATTTAAAAATAATTTGAAGCGAAAAGCATTTATTGCATGATTGATTAACTGGACTCAAACATAAACATCAACCAGCTAAACAGGGAACCAATGAACGAACCAATCATGAAATCAACTACTCCCCCTCAATCCAACCACAGAATTAACCAATAAATCAACGGGAAATCCAACCACACATGTAATTGGGGGGGGGGGGCAGAAATTGTCGGCCATGTGGTTAGCCATTGGGCGATCCCCACAGGATCTTCCAACCCTATGGCTAGCCATATGGTAGTCATAGGGACCCTCATACCTTGGACGGAAAAATGCTAAAAATGTCAATTTTTAAGCAAAAAATGGTTGAAAATGTCAATTTTATCGGCGTTCTTCGCCATGAATACATTTTTTACAGTTTTTTAGACAAAAATTATAATTTTTCTAAACCGTTTTTCGGACTTTTTTTGTGAAAAAAATCAATTTTTTGCCTTTAGAGACGCCTCCCCCTAAAATTATGGGAATCAGTGACTTCCGGCCCCCAAAGATTCGCTCGACCCCCCATACCTTAGGTCCCCGTTACATGCGTGAATCTGACTAGGGAATTAACTCACTAATTGCGAAATCAACCAACCAATCAGAGAATCAACCAACTAATCAGGAAATCAACCGATGATTCAATCTACCCATGAAATCAACACACCAATCATGAAATCAAACAACAGATCACGGAATCAACTAACAAATCATGGAATCCACCAACAAATCAGGGAATCAATGAACGAACCACCTGGAAATCGACCAACCATTCAGTCCAACCTATTAATTGGGAAATCAACCAGCCAATCAGAGAATCAATCAACATACCAGGAAATCAATCAATCATTCAAGGAGTCAATTAATGCGATGCACTAAAAAATTTTGAAATTTGACCTTCAAAAACGCACCAAAGTGAATTTTTCAAATTCACTGACTTTTCATGGTTCCAGGCCAGGGTTTTCTCTTTTTTTCTCTATAGGCCAGAGTGCCCCATGGGGAGGGGTGTGAGGGGGGTATTACCCCTACCTAAAGTCCTTAAAATCAATCACTGGCTCCCTATTTTTGAGACAAAATGACGTGTTTAGAGGACATTTAGCTACACTACCCCCGCAAATTTTCAGTTTTACCCCTACCTGAAACATCTGACCTTGGGGACCTCTGCTATAGGCTAATTGGTTATTTGGGTCAAAATATTACAGGGCAATCCGAATTTCAATAAGTTCAAACTAAAACGTTTGTCAACGAATTTGGTGGTGAAAAACAATGTTTTTTCAAGAAATATATTCAAAAACATTCTTCAAATTACAGTAGGGGTCCGCATAACAGATCAATCATTTGAATACGTTTTCAACCACACACAGAATAATAAGGCTCACATATTAAATCAGTCATTATTCAATTATTTCGTTTCCTACTGATTTGACCGAATGCAATAGTTTAATATAGCTCTGAATATTTTAAACTCATAAAAATCAAAACCAAATCAAAGTCTCTCAATTGTTGTGCAAATTAACATTTCGTGCAACACAACGACAGCATCACAGAATAATATTCAAAAACATAAGGTTTATACAGATGACATCAGACTGCCTTATAGGGAAGGGTATGAAGGGGTATTATCCCTACCTAAAGTCCTGAAAACTGATCACTGTTTGCCTGATTTGGAGACAAAATGACGTGCTAAATGGACATTTAGCTATACTAGCCAACAAAATTTCAACCTTACCCCTACCTGAAAAATCTGGCCTTGGGAACCTCTGGATGACATAATTCCGCGAAGCAGCGTTTTTTTAAATTCAAAGCTGAAAACACCTCTACATTACACTAAAATTCCTAAATTTTTACGAGCCAGTTTGGCTTGATACGCCAAATTTTTAGGAGCCGATCAGAATATGGCTCCCAATTGGCCTAAAAAATCCTGTCCCAGGCATAATTTGTTTCCCTGACCTTCCAGGTTTGCTAGATACACTGACACGTCCTAAAGTGTGTGTACTCTGAAATAAGCTTGAAAATCAACCTTGACTGCATTCTGTCTGTTTTGATATACTATACTATACATATGGTTCCTTGCATAGACTTTTTGATTGGAAAATTTGAATGTTTTCTTCGGTGACCTGAAATTGTTGGGAATCGACGACACTGAGTATACAAGCTCCGTTACGTGCATCCGAACCGAGTGCATATCAATCATATCTTAATGTGAAGGAAGAAAAATAAAATTTAGATGTTTACTTAGGAGAATCTTTACGGGCATCCGACTTGGTAGAAACCGTTGTGTTATAAACAATGCCGTTATTACTCGTCGTCCTAATACTGATCGTTTTCGGGATAGTTTGGCTATTTTCGAAAGTGTTTGCCGTATGTAGAGTGGGCGGCGAGCTGGACGAATCGTCCACTTCTCCAGCTACCGTATTCAGCGTATTAGTTATGCATAATTTCTTAACAATCGATTCGACCATTTGTTTTTTGCGTTTCTTCTTGTCCAACATTTGTTCGTCGGTTTCTGGATCTTTTTGCAGAAATGTTTTGCTACTATTTACGGAAATATGATTATTATTACTATTATTGTGGATGGAATTGGCATTATTAGAAACCATAGAAATGCCCGTCAAACTGTTCAAGTTGACCGCTCTAATTAAATTATTACCGTAAAAATGATCATGATATTTGATATTTTTATCGTTTTTGTCGTAATCAGTGAGCGGCGGTAATTCACATTTTATTTGAACCATCGTGGCCGATTTAGAATTCGAAACTTGCCGTGGTACTATTGGATTACCAGTGCCGGAGCGAGACGGGTGAACGGACGCGTTGTTAGTTTTGGGGGCCGCGCCGATTCGGGCCGCTAAAATTTTCCAAACGTCGTAAACTGTGATTATTGGCGTAAGGGAAAGGCGGTACGACAACTTGGTCCAACGCCGTCGTACCGTAACGTTCTTTGGCCGCCATGGCGAATGTGACGTCCGTTTTATCGTCTTCATCCTTAACATTGAATGACGAAAGTGCTAATCCCACCAAAACTGTAACTTTGAAATGTACAAAATTTGAATTTTGGAAAACCGATATTGGTTACTAAGACCTCACTAAGCATAGAAAAAGTCAGATGAACTTACGCTCCATATGACTTTGTGAATAAAACGTTTATGATGCTTCAAACTATTTTTCCAGCGAAAAGCCGAATCGCAAAGATTGCACTTGAAAGGTCGAAGCTCGGAATGAATTCTTGTGTGATTGTATAGCGAAGACGAATATGGAAACCTAAAATGAAGAAACTGAATTGGAATGCTCAGAGAGGAAAAGATATGTTGAAAATATTTCAAACTAACAACCGTGACTTGCAAAGCTAGTTCACACTTTATTGGATTGACTTGAGAAATTTCAGAACAAGAAAAATGCGTTGTTAAACAACAATAAAAAATTATGATACTCCTGAAAGCTTAAGGATAACACTGATTTTAAAAGGTTCTGATGCGAAGTGGGAGATACCTTAACTGCAGTTGCAGCTTCCATGGTAAACGTGAAGCATCTGAATGTTTATCGAGTAACAAAAAACAAATGTAGGAACTTTGGTACTTATGCACTTTAGCAACCCCTGATATTGTTTAACGTGTGAGGTATACACAGTGTTTATGGTGGATCGAAGTGTAAAGTGAAAGCTGTACGCTCCACATGCAGCCATCGGTATGGACGTAGTTTCGAGCCCTAACGGAACGGGCGCAACGCGTCCACACGCGTAGCTCCACTCAACTCCTAAGCATAAGCCTAAAACAAGTAGGTTGATGGCACGCAATACGCTGTAGTTCCGGTTTCTACGCGCTAGATAGTCAACTTTACACCAACACTTGTTCACACTATCCTATACCTCGCGCGCATTTCCTATAATGCACGTTGTGATACCTGAGACGTTGAAAAACCTAGAAAAAATTTAGGGGTCGCTAAAGTGCAGAAGTGCCGGAACTTTCCCATAGGTAATGACTTTCATTTGTAGATAGAGAACATAGAGAATAGAGATAAAAGCATACCTGTAGTTGGGGGGAGATTGGCGACTGAAAGATTTATAAGCAAAAAAAGTTTTACATACCTTGCAAAACAAATTTCACATTGAAAGGGTTTATCAACGCCGTGCATATCTCTCAAATGCTCGCACAATTGTCTTTTCGAATAGAAAGTAACGCCACAATTCGGACAATTTCGACGTAACGACTCCGCGCCGTCCATCGTGTTCAATATATTCTCGGAAATGCCTCCTAATGCGTTACCGAACGACGGACTCTTGATCATAGCATTCTCTAACGCTCCGTTTAAATCGGCATACGATGCGTCCGCCGACGACGGAACGCCACCAGTACTGATGTCGGCTGCAACGCCGCCGAGCGACGGGGAACATTCGTCGCCCAAACAATGGCTGTCGTCAAATGTATTTTCGCTAATGGCGAGACGGTCGACGTCGTCGAAATCATTTTCGTCCCCGTCTTCGTCGTCGGATTGGCCTTCGACTTGAAAGGCCGAACTTGGATTTAGTGTTGATAAAACTTTTATTTTTGGGACGGCGACGTCGAGTCCGGTTTGTTCAGCCATAGACCCGAGTTCGTCCGACAGATCCAGGTCTGGTTGTCTGGATGGTGAACGATTAGAATCGCGTTCGTTTAAAGTTGTTACGGACGTCATTTATGAAAGTTGCAAACTATTTCATTAAAAATCCAAATAAAACTGAAAAACATGCTTGTAATGAGGAAAATAACAAGCTTAAATTGTTCTGGAATCAATTCAGGCAGTGCCGAAGCAAGACAATACACGTCATATCTCGGAAAAACTGGAAAGAAGGGCATACCTGTGGGAGGTCCGACAAGTTGGGGAAATGGGGGTGCCAAGTTTCCCGAAATTTTGGGAGGTCCCCAAAAATTCCAAAAAGTCGGAAATTGCGGAAATTTTCCCAAAAAAGTTACTTTTTTCAAACCTTTTCGAATTGGGTGCAGGGTTTCACGAGCTCCAAAAACTTTGCTCGGTGCACAAATTTTTAGGACGTTTTGAGCACAGTGCACAAGTCAATATGCATAACATACGGGTTGCAATACAGTTCGTACAAGTTGTTGTTTTAGCCGATTCTTTAACAACCTGGAATGTTTCACCTCACTGTTTAATCTATGCTTTTTGATATTTTAATCCATCATTTCATCTCAATATTTGACCAGAATCAAGATTTGATGAATCTGAATTTTTTGTTGCTAGTTTGATTTGTGAGTTTTACTTGCATGCTTTCAATATGATTTTTACAATCTGTTCTTGTATGAAAAATAGTTTAATTCACTGCAAATTAGACCACTCATTCAGCAAATAACGACGGAATTCATTTTTCAGCATTTCAATATCAAAATCCATAAAAATTTTTGGCACTTAGCGCTTAGCTGCTGTTTCGCCTGAATTAATGAAATATCTTTTGCTTCAAGATTTTCTCAAGTCCGAACATCATTCCAGACTTAAAAATTATGCTGATCATTTTTCATTTATGCTGAATTAGCAGAAAAAATTCCTGAAAACATGGGATACTGCTGAAAATTGACCGATTTCAATACAAGAAGTATACGTTTCTTTTCAATAAAATCAACATAAATGAACAAAAACAAGCCTGAGCAAAATGTAAACGGATGTTAGTGTAAAGTGACTATCTGCAACGAAGTAACGAGAATTACAGGGTATTGCCAGTCATTCAGCTACTTAATTCTTTGGCTTAGGCATAGGGCGGAGCAGAGCGGAGCTGAATAGGCGACTTAATTTTGAATTCACCTTACGGGCGCTTATTGCCTGTCCCGTAAGGTGAATTCAAAATTAAGTCCATTCAGATAGCTGCTCACAGAGTGTACAAGGATTAGAGCTTCACAGGACAAAAATTTCGTACCCGGGTACCCGTTTATTCATTACCCGGGTACCTACCCGAATTACTCGGGTATACCCGGGTACATGTTAAAATGAGTTGTAATGTTAATGTACATATATAATATTAGAAAGATACACTGTGAAAATAGAATGATGCATTACACACACACACCGTAGTCCCTACTACATAATATTTTTCAACACTTGTGTTAAAACACTGGTTGTGTTGTTGTATACAATAGGCTGCATAGGTAGGTATATTGCGAATATAATGCTGGAGATGATGATTGATACACATCATCGACGCACCTACGCTGCAAAATACTACACATCACATCACGATAGCTCAATATTATTGACGAGACAAAGCAAAATTCGCATACCTCTAGGGTTTTTTTGACCTTTGACCTACGAGTCACAAGCCAAATGGCTTGTTGACCTTAAATTTTACAAGCCATTCCAAATTTTTGCAAGCCAATTTTATAATATCAGTATATACGTGAATAAATTCCAATGCTAGGTTATTTTTTAAAGAAATGTATATATTGAGCATCACGGCAATCGATCAAAAAAGATATGTCATTCAACATTTATTCAATAACATTTTAGAGCCGTTAATTCATTAAAATTCAGGAAACATTTGAAATTTTTGAGTTTGATCGAAATCTAATCTACAAGCATTGTGGAAAAAACTTTCCAGCAAACTGTCCAAGAACATAATGACTTTGAATTACATGAGAAATCAACGGTTAAGTCGTCTATGATGACAAGTGAGAGCCCAAAAAAGCTATTAATCTTTCGTGCCTGAAACGCCGGAAAAACTTTTTGGGTATTGAAATTCTGCGATACTGGAAAATCAATTTTCCAACCACTTGTTTGAAGAATTAGTTTCGAATTTTCTGTTCAAAGGTCGTAATTTCTGGAATTTCATGTTCGAAAAATTTTAAAACCATTAATTTATTCACACACTCTAATGAACTTGGCCAAATAGATATGGGTGAGAAGAGTAGAAGTTTCCGAAAACTACTTCCATGAAGCTTTTGGATTGATTTTACGATGAGAAAGGAATAATCACTTCAAAAAGTTTACAGACTTGACGTATTGATCTTTTCTCAAAAAATGTGTCAGGGAAAAATGTGAATCTTCATTAAATATCAAGATGAAATATTGAAGATTGCCAATTAAAACATGAGATAATACGTTTAAGAGGATTAAAACTATTGAAGATTAAATGATAAATGAAGGTAGACAAGTTAGAAGCAGCGCCTAAGCTAGGAAATGAATAATAATGCTTATTTAAGGTATAACCGGCGCGAAGCGCCGGAAAATTTTGAGATTATGACCTTCTAAAATGCATCAAAATGCATCTTTTCTGTATCCGATATGATCAAACACATGACTCAAAAAATTTTGACAAGCCATTTTTGCTTGTTGGACTAAAATTCTACAAGCCATTTTGTCAGTCCAACGAGCCATGACTTGTAAAAGGCTAAAAAAACTATGCATACGTCTCTACTCTCAAGTCTACATATTATACGTGATACAAAACGGGTACCCGAATCACCCGTGTATACCCGGGTAATGGTTTTCATTTAGTACCCGGGTTACCCCGGTAATTCGGGTATCCGGTGTGAAGCTCAAGGATTAGTACTTTTTTTCTGCATTTTTTATGCACTTCGACACCTACACTGCCAAAAAGTTTTTTACCTACCTGTGATGGGGGGCGGGGGGTCGGGGAGGACCCCCAACTTGGACAACCCTAGACCCAACCCCCCTAACTTGGAAAACTTTACAAAAAAGAGCCTTTTTTGGGAAAATTTTCGACCTTTTTCGACCCCTCACCCCCAACTGGTCGGACCTCTTACAGGTATGATTTTTTAGGGTGGGTGGCGGATGGGGGCGGGTAATCTTGCGGGTGTTCCTTACACGTTGAAAAGCATGACAGCTAATGTTGCCGATATATACATGCTGTATGTATCTTACACAATAAGAAACCTGGAAAAAATTCAGGGATCGCTTAAGTGCAGAAGTAACATATCATACCTGTACTTGGGGGGGGGGGTTGGGGGGGACCCCCCCAACTTGGCCAACCCAGTACCCAAAATCATTTACCCCCAACCCCCCCCCCCCCCCAGTTTGGAAAAAATTAAAAAAACTTGCCAAAAAGTGTATGTTTTTTGGCCTTTTTTGGGAAAAATTTCGACTTTTTTCAACCCCCCCCCCCAACTGGTCGGAGGTCTTACAGGTATGTAACATACCACATAATATTCACTACTAAAAACTTGCATAATTTTGCTTGAACTTGCTTTCCGCTGATTTTTTATCTGCATTGATCATTGCAAGTGATAAGCTGTCCAAAAATATTCATTTTGCTGAGTTTTGAACTCTGTTGCGAAAAAATATCCGCCAAATTTTCGAAATTTTTAGGATTTTTGGGACCCCCCAAAATTTTAGATTTTTTTTTTTACTTTTTTTTACAAAGCAACCAAAATTCGCGCTTTGCGTGCAACTAATTATGATTTTTCTATATTATTCTAGTGCGCAGAGTTAGAAAATGTCGTTCTAGCTAATGCTTAATGCTTATAGCATTTAATCTTCAACGGAAATGTTTGATCCTGTGTTCTTCGACGAAAAGCAAGATTTTTCTCGGTTATTTCCCCAAAATCTTTTTGACTTTTGTGTGATTAACACATTTTGAGTGTAGGACAATGGTCGAAATTCTTCCTAGTTGGAGAATCCAAATTATTAGTAGTTGCTCACCTGGTTTTTGAATTTTAGTTTTCCCGACTGAAAATTCATTGAATTCACTGAAAATTTAAACCTACTGTCTAAGAAATAAAAGTTGAAAAGATTCATCTTCCAACGTTCTAGAATAACAAAATCAGAAAAAAATTTCGCCGCTACGCACCGGACACTCATATTACCAACCTTTTCATTTTCTCTCCAAGACTCAAAAAATTAGGTTTTAAAAGCCTAAAACCAACACGAATTGAAAGAAATAGAAGAAAACTAGCTCTTACTAGTTATTCGGATAAAATTAAACTAATTAATTGATTTTAGGGTGAGAAACCAAAAATTTTTCTGTGCAGTGCAACCAAAATTTTTCTCTAAGTTGCACGTTGCAACATGGCCTGGGCAAAAAAACCCTGCCCCCTCAAATAGTCGGACCTGTTACAGGTATGTCAAAATCTTAGGTAGGTGTCCGAAATGGCCAAAAAAGCAAAAATTTCCACAAAAATCTTGGGGTCCTCCACAAATTACAGCTCATCCCATTCCACTACTAGCCGGAACTCCGTTAAAATTTACATCAAATTTTACAACAACTATGAAAAAATAATTCAAAGCTATAAAAAGTCAAAGGTATTATAGGCGACCTGAAAACATAACTACACAACACAGTTTTGAACAGAAAAAGTGTGTAAACCGTATACAAGCCTCAATTGCGATGTGACACACATTGGTGATTCGTGTAAACCAATCGATAATGATGGATAATAACTGTACATCAGACTTGCAAGTTATACCGAATACGTAAAATTTTGTAGAATTTACAACGAATTTCTGGCTTACATGATGATCAAGCTCATTTAAGAACTTGGAACGGATCACTTATCGCGACGAATCATCATGAAGGCTCTGATTGAAAGTAAGGCTTGTATGATATTGAATACCACCACCAAGTTGTATTTTATACTGTAGATATCGCGAAGCGTCAAACGTAAATTTGCTTTTTGCTTTTCTTGCCATTGTTGCCAAGTTATGGTTTTTTCGCCAAATCTAGCGGTTTTTTGAGGGCGTTGAGGTTTTTCTATGGGTTTTTTGTTTCAGGGTTTTTTAGGGTTTTTTTTTAATTTTTGAGGTTAAGGCAGTGTTTTTTTTGTGCCAAAACATGGTTTTTGGCACAAAAAAATTTGGAATGGCACAAAAAATTTTGAGCGTTTGTGCCAATTGGCACAAATTTTTCGGCTGGTCAAACATTAAATTTCCTTCATTTTTACACGTTTTAGGGGCTGAAAATGCAAAATTTTTTCGGCGCTGCGCGCCGAATCAATGAACATAATATTTCATATTCGTATATTTGACCCGAACGCGAACGATTTCTCTTTGAGCAGTGTATTAGTATCGTTGCAGCAAACTTTATAGACTGTCAAGACTGATGAGTGAAAAGAAATTCTGAATATTCTCTCTTCATTCAGTCAGATTCGGTTTTAAAACTGAAATTGTTACTTTTTGTGTTTGATTGATTCAAAGAGAAAAATCTATATCGTTGATAATGGCACAATGTTTCGATCGAAAATTAAGACGATTTTCGACTTTATTTGCTCTAGTCTTTACATGGTTGTTATATATACATAACATAGATATTCGTTCGTAGTCGAAAATTGAATCAATTTGAACTTCCTGAACAATTCTAGAGCTATTTAAATTGTCTCAGTATTCCATTTCTTTTTGGGATTTCGTGAATTATTTTGTTGCACAGTTTTTTCTCTTCTCACTGACATGGTTAGCTGAAAAATAGGTTGATCCCGATTTTTTCAAAAAATTAATGCGTTAAACAATAACATTTTATCAAACTTTTGGCCTAAAACTTTTCCGCAGTTTTCAGTAGGTCTCTATAGTAGAAAATTTTTTTTTGTGCCATTGGCACAAATTTTTTTGGCCTCTTGTGCCAATTGGCACAAATGTCCGTGCACAAAAAAAAACGCTGGGTTAAGGGGGTTTTTCAAATTTTCAACATACCTGTAAGACCTCCGACTAGTTGTAAGACAGCGTTTTTTTTGTGCACGGACATTTGTGCCAATTGGCACAAGAGGCCAAATAAATTTGTGCCAATGGCACAAAAAAAATTTTTCTACTAGAAACATATACTGATCCCTACATTGCATTATCATAATATTGAAGTTAGTAGTGACTTGGACAAATGTGATATTTTCAACAAATATTTTGCAACTGTCTTTACTGTTGATGATGGAAAAAGTCCTCCTTTTCCTGGTAAAGGATTTGAATATCTCAAGTCAGTTAAATTTGATTTCATGAAAGTTTTGTTGACACTGAAAAATCTAAAACCCACATTTTCCCTTGGACCTGATGGTCTGTGTGCCTACTTTCTGAAAAAGTTACACCTTGTTCTTGCCGAACCTCTTAGTATTATCTTTGAGGTTTCTTATAGGACTGGCACATTACCTGATTTATGGAAAACATCATACACTGTTCCAATCTTCAAAAAAGGGGACCGTGGCAAAGTTGAAAACTACAGGCCCATATCACTTTGTTGTGTACCATGCAAAATCATGGAAGGAATAATTAATAAGGATATTGTAGGTCATTTTGACAGATATGCCTTATTCAGTAGTAGGCAGCTTGGATTTAGAAAGAATAAATCATGTGTCTTACAACTTCTTGAATGTAAAACTAAGTGGGTTAAGAAGTTGGATGATCAAGTTCCTGTTGATGTTGTATACATTGATTTTAAGAAAGCATTTGATACTGTCTCACATTCAAAGCTCTTACAAAAATTAAAAGGATATAAAATTGATAGATTCACAATGAATTGGATTTGTGACTTCCTTACAAATAGAACTCAATGTGTAAAACTAAGTAATACCATTTCTGCTCCAACTCCAATAATTAGTGGTGTTCCTCAAGGAAGTGTGTTAGGTCCAACATTGTTCCTAATATTTATAAATGATCTGAGTGATATAATTAAAAGTGATCTCTATCTATTTGCAGATGATGCTAAAATGTTTAATGATGCATGTAATACAGTATTAATCCAGGAAGATTTAAACAGTTTCTATAATTGGTCTGAGGAATGGCAACTCAGTATGTCATTGCCTAAATGTGCAGTCTTACATTTGGGGAAAAATAATCCATCAAATCAATACAAAATTGATGAATGTGATCTTGATGCTGTCACTGAAATGAAAGATCTTGGTGTTTATGTTGATGAAAAACTCAGTTTTGTTCCGCACTGTGATTACATGATCAAGAAGGCTTCTAGGGTATCAAATCTAATTTTTAAATGTTTCAACTCAAATATAAATGAATTGAAAATCAGGGCATTTAAAACCTATGTTCGCCCAATCCTTGAGTATGGTAGTCCTATTTGGAATCCTTCTCTAATGGGTGAAATACAAAGGGTAGAGAAAGTTCAGAGGTGGTTCACAAAACGATTATATGGTTTTAACTCTAGGAATTATCAAGAAAGATTGGAGTCCGCCAGTCTGCATTCTCTTGAATTTAGGAGAACTATAACTGATTTATGCTATGTTTATTCTATAATCTGTAACAGCATTCTGGCTGGACTCAAATAATTTTTTTGTATACAGTAAATTTAATTATCGTATTAACAATCCATATAAATTATATAAGACAAAATTTCGTACACGATTACTTGAAAAAGATTTTTGTAATAGATATATTGATACGTGGAATATGTTACCTAGTCATGTTACATCTGCCGTTAATGTTCATGTATTTAAAAAACGATGCATTGCGTTTTTGAGCTTATATCCGCGCGATACTAATCGCCTTTAAGCTCGTGATTATATTTTTTTCTTTATTCTTTTGTGAATGTATTTTTTTTCTAATGACGAATAAACTTTTTTTTTTTGGCCAAAAGTTTGATAAAAATTTAAATTAAGGCCAAGTTTAACCGCATTAATTTTTTGTAAAAATAGTGCCCTGCCCAGCCTTACCTATTTTTCAGCTAATCATGTCAGTGAGATAAGAAAAAACTGCAAGAAAATAGTTCGCGGCGACTCAAAAAGAAATGAAATGCCGAGAAAATTAAGGCTCTAAAATTGATGATCAAATTGATTCAATTTTCGAATACGAATATCTTATTTAACAGCAATGGGGCGGAATTTTTTTTAGGCGTGTAGTCCAAAAATGAGCAAAACACATATTTTTCGGCAGTTTATCACCTGAAACGATCAATGTACAGCAAATGGAGGCGCGGAAACCAAGTTGAAGCAAAATTATTCATATTTTTAACTAATGAAAAATATGCAAATTTTTTTCCAATTTTTGACAAAAATTATTTCCTTCTGTTCCCAAAATCACTCCACTGATCATTAAGCCTAAGCCTAACCCTAAGCCTAAGCCTAAGCCTGAGACTAAGCTTAAGCCCTTACACCTGGGCCTGCAAATCATCGCCAAACGCGCATATCTTCTATCAAAATCGGCCAATTTGCGGCAGTGTCCACTGCTGTCAGGAGTTGTTTCCACGGACTGGGCATAGCTGAAAAATGATCAGAAAAATTTTCTGAACAAGATGAAAGGCTAAATTACTGTTAATTTAGCCCAAAACTGTAAATACTAGAGGAAATAACGTGTTAAATTGTGTGGATTTTCGGTCCAAACATTGCACCAATGATATCGATTTTTCTGTTTGAATTAATCAAACACAGAAAGTAAGAATTTTAGTTTTAAACAGGGTTGGCAAGGCTTTGGTCTTTCGGTTTTTGGTTTTTTAAAAAAACCAAAAAATTGGAAAATCACTGGTTTTTTGGTTTTTTTGGTTTTTTTCAAAATCATTGGGAAACTGTTTCTTCTCATTAGTCGATCTTCTAGGCATGTATTGGTGTCTATCTAAATCGAGAAAACAATTAATTTAGTTGAAATGGCTCCACTACAAAGTAGAAAAAAGTCGTATTTTTATGATACATTACGAACTCAAAGGAAGTAGTATAAATCAATCGATATCCTTTGTATCCATCTTGCAAGCACACATTTAGTACATGAGTCAACTTTGCTATAATTTGCTCACAAAAAAGTAGACACTAAATCTTTCGTGGAGTGTACTCCGACCATACGGGGTGACATCCATTGATCCATATCATCATCAAAATGTTATAAAACACGATTGACTTTAATATACTGAATTTATTGTTACGGTAAGCTTTTTAATTTTCTTAGCTTGACATTTTAAAATAAAAATGATACAATAATAAAATTTTTTACAGATCAGTTAAGCATACTGTAGGTTAACAAAAAGAGGAGCTTTTGAGTGGTTCATTTTTATGGGACTTGACGTCGCTACTAAGTAGAAAAAATCGTACAAAAATATGTATCTATCATGCAAGCGAGAATAGTATATATAATAAGACCCATTTGCTGTAGTTACAGCTCGCAGACAGGTTTGAAAAGCAAAAATTTGGAAACATCTGAAATGTCTATGTGTGACCTTCAACTGCAGTTTGTAATATTAATAACATTATGTAATAATCTATCAATTTAAAACCCTCTTATCGAAAACGGTATTCTTAAAAATTGTGTCATTTCAACTTCTCTGTGCATATGTATATAATGTGATACATTGATACAATTCTGTAGTTGATTTCTTTTGAGTTTTGATTACGTACATTTTTATTGTATATTTTTCTTTATTTGTAATTTTTCTTCTTTTCCTTGAATTTGCCCCTTACGTATCGATGCTCTGTTTCATTTTTACTTTTCTTATGTTCTTCACTCATGGTTCCTTTTTTATGTGCGCACTATTACTGTATTTCTAGTGCTAAATAGGGATTTCCTATAGCATAAAATAATGACACTTCCGACAAGATTAATACTTCTGGCTCTCATTTTTCGGCTCCCTAACTAGTCTTAGATGATACAGGGAGCGTCCAGCAGTTTTTTACATAGTTATTTTGATGTACCAAACATTCTAAAGAATGAAACCAGAAAAAGTCACTAAAAAACCATAAAAAACCATAGAAAACCCTAGAAAACCCTAAAAAACCACTATAAAACCAAAAAGTCGAAATTTCAAAAGTTTGGTTTTTGCCAACCCTGGTTTTAAATTTGAATCTGACTGAATGAGCAGAGAATATTAAGAATTTCTTTTCATTCATCAGTCATTGACGGCGTATGAAGTTTGCTGCAACAATACTCGTACACTGTTCGAGGAGAAATCGTTCGCGTTCGGGTTAAATATTACGAGTAAGAAATATTATTATATTCATTGATTCGGCGCGTAGCGCCGAAAAATTTTTGCATTTTCAGTCCTTGAAACGTCTAAAAATCAAGGACATTTAATGTTTGATCAGCCAAAAATTTTGTGCCAATTAGCACAAACGCTCAAAATTTTCTGTGCCATTCCAAATTTTTTTGTGCCAAAAACCATGTTTTGGCACAAAAAAACACTGTTGTAAGACCTCCGACCCCCCAAACCCCCCCCCTCGTTCATGTACATATGAATTACACAACTTCATGTGACAATTTGGTTACCGGTTTGCAAAATCAAATTTATTTGTGTTTAAACGACAATGATTAATTACTAATTTATAGTCATTTGTACGACGAGTGTTGTTTTCATTGGAGGTGGAAAAATCATTTAATTTTAAAGGAGAAAATCCTCTAATTATTTGAAACATAATGCATAAGGCAAAGTGCAAGCGACGAAGTTCAAGACGCAGTAGATTAAGCTGAACTAAGCGCTCATCATAAGAAAAGCCCCTATTATAACCAAAAATTTTGCAGGTAAACCTTCTTTCTACGTTTTCAAGTTGGTTAATATCACGGGAATAGAATGGATTCCAAACTGTAGAACAGTACTCAAGAATTGGTCGGACGTAAGTAAAAAATGCTTTACTAAGAAGGATTTTGTCTTTCGAGAAGAATGATTTTAAAATTAGATTTGCTCTACTATGTGATTTTTTAGTTAGATAGTTATATAACGATCCCTAAATTGTAAGTTCGGAAAAATAAGAACGCCTAGATCTTTAACCTGATTATTTTGCATCTGTTTTTACACTGGATAATGACACTTTGCCCGAGTTCAAAAACCGATCAAACGTTGTTCTGTCATCAGTATCTTTCACCATTCCAATCGTTTTAGCAGCCATAAAAAGCATCAAGCCATCCACTGCACTGGGACCCGACAATCTTTGTGCTTTTTTGATCAAAAAACTTGCTACACATTTGGCCCAACCACTTTCATCAATTTTTGAAGTTTCTTTCCAGACATGCCACCTTCCTAAGTTATGGAATTTTGCAACTGTTGTTCCTGTTTTCAAAAAAGGTGACCCAGCCCTGGTTGAAAATTATCGTCCTGTTTCCCGTTCAGTCCCATGCAAAATTATGGAAAAAATTATTAATAATGAAATTTTAAGTTTCCTTCATCAGCATAACCTTTTAGCAGATCAACAGTTTGGTTTCCTAAAACATAGATCCTGTGAACTACAGTTACTCAAGTGTAAAAACTCATGGCTAAATCAGTTGGACAGAGGACACTCCTTAGACATAGTGTACATTGACTTTGCCAAGGCCTTTGACTCAGTTTCCCATTCTAAGCTCCTTCTCAAACTTTCTAAGTATGGTCTCTCTGGCCCCTTTCAAGCTGGATTTCAAATTTTCTTAAGAATAGATTTCAAAGGGTCAAAATTGGAAACTCCCTATCATCTCAGCTCAAAGTGTCCAGTGGTGTGCCCCAAGGTAGTGTATTAGGTCCAACTTTGTTTCTTTTGTACATAAATGACATTATTGACAATATCAAAAGTGAAATTTTTCTTTTTGCAGATGATCCAAAAATTTTCAATGTATCAACATATTTTATGATTCTTCAACAAATTGGTCTACTGCTTGGCAATTACCTATATCTACTACAAAGAGTTATGACCTGTATTTAGGTGCAAAAAACCCATCGTGTCAATATACACTTTGTTACCAACATCTCCCATCAAACGCAAGTTATGTTAAGGATTTGGGAATTCTTATATCTCTTAATATGAAGTTTAAAGAACACTATAGATACATAGTAAAAAATGCCTATAATAGGTCTACATTAATTCTCAAGTCTTTCGTCTCCCGTGAGAAAAATACTCTAGCAAAGGCTTTCGTTACTTATGTACATCCAGTATTAGAATACTGTAGTTCAGTATGGAATCCACATTTTTTAGCAGACATAAGCTACATCGAAAATGTTCAACGTAGATTTACCAGAAAGATTTTTGGTCATAAATCTGATTTGTCCTATGAAGATAGACTTCAAGGGCTAGGTCTACACAAGCTTGATATTCGTAGATTAGAATCTGCCCTCTTTACCATGTACAACATAATTCACAAAAACACAATTCTAAATCCTGATGATAAACAACAACAATACGCGTCGTAATCATGATCTAAGATTGACAATAAAGTCAGTTCATACTACTGCTTGCCAGTTTGATTTTTTTAACCGTTATATTAATGTCTGGAACTCTTTATCTTTTGATATCGTTAATTCTCCCAGTTTGCACAGTTTCAAAGAAAAAATTAAACTTCTAAACTTTGATAATCGAATTGGGGGGGGGGTGCATGTAAATTGTTACTTTTCAAGTAACCTTTGCACCCTATTGCTGCCTGATTTTTCTGTTTCTTAAAATATTTACATTTCTTGCGAGTCGACTTTACTAATCTTATTATTTATATGACATTGTATTATGTATTTAACTTTGCATTTTTCTTTCGTTTTGTTTTGTGTAGCAGCAATAAATATTTTTCATTTCATTCATTTCAACGTGAGCTTTGACATGAACGTACGATAGAGAATCTTGCATAATTATCTATTCTCTTCAACATAGCGTTACGATATTTGAATATCACTCGCGTTCTTTCGTTTCAACATCATGGTTTACTGTAGTCAAAAATTTGAAATTCCATTATGATAGTTACGAAACCTTTCAGAGCGGGTAATCTCATTTTGCGTGAATCAGATTACTGAGAAAATTTGAAATTCCATTATGATAGTTACGAAACCTTTCAGAGCGGGTTTTCTCATTTGGCGTGAATCAGATTACTGAGCTCTACCATACGAAAACTTAGATTTTCTGGTCGGAAAAAGTACGCTGATTCCAGATTTCCTTTTATTTTTTTCCGATGTGTAGTATTTTTAGAGCTATGTGTTCGGCAACGCGAAATATTCAATTATCATCTAAATCGACGTGTAGGCTTTAAACTCGAAAATTTCAATTCTTCCCTGAATTTAAATGAAATAACGGCTTTAAAAACACCAGAAGCCTTGAAAAAACCCCAAAAACACTTAAATTAAGCGTCTGTGAGCATTTTTAAGCGAATAAACGATTTCGGGAAAATCGCGAAAAAATTTTTGACCCCTTTCCCCATTCGGGGAAAAAGCTCCGGGGTAAAAAACTGGTGAAAATCCGTTTTGAATCCTCCAAAATTTTTTCCACAATGAGAACCATACCCAATTTTTTTCCTCATTTCCAAATTTTTTTCTCAAAAGACATCATTTGAAGAAAAAAACCGTGATTGGCAGAAATGTCCGGGCCCAAAAAAACGCTGTCAAAAAATGATAAAAACCATTTATTTTTCGTAATTCTCGGTTATTTCCCGCTTTTCACGGCTTTTCCAGTTCGAAAACAAAAATCCCGATTATTTCCCGGTTTTCCTCATTGCTGGCCACCCTGCACGAAATTTGGTTGCTGTGTGCAAAAAAACCTGCTGATATTTGAATTTGAGTGAGAAAGAAACAGTGTTGCCAAGTAGTCGCCTTCAAAAACCCCAATTTTTCGCCAAAAAACCTCAATCGTTCCAAAAAAACCCAGCAAACCTCAAAAATTTTTGAAAATCCCTAGAAAAACCCCAATTTTTGAAAACATAGAATAAAAAGGGTATTACCCCTACCTAAAGCCCTTAAAATTGATCACTGGTTGCCTAATTTTCAGACAAAATAACGTGTTTAGTGGACATTTAGCTACACTACCCCCGAAAGTTTTCAATTTTACCCCTACCTGAAAAATCTGACCATGGGGACCTCTGGAAGATTACCAATTGAAACAAACATAAGATAATACATTTAAGATGATGAAAACTATTATATACAACATACATGTAACGGAGCTCCGAGGTCTGGGGGGGGGGGGTTGGAGCACTTTTTTGGGGCCGGGGGTCAGTAATTCCCAAAATTTTGGGGGGAGGGGTCCTGAAGGAAAAAAAATTCGATTTTTTTCATGAAAAATGTCCGAAAAACGGTATAAAAAGTAGTAATTTTTGTCTAAAAAATGATAAAATATGTACTTATGGCGCGAAGCGCCGAGAAAATTGACTTTTTTGACCATTTTTTGTTCAAAAATGGACATTTTTCATCAAAAAATTAATATTTTTCAGTATTTTTCCGACCAAAAGTATGGGGGTCCCTAGGGCTACCATATGGCTAGCCATAGGATTGGAAAATCCTGGGGGGGGGGGGCGGTCGCCCAATGGCTAGCCATATGGTCGACGATTTCTGGGGGGGGGTTCCCATAGCACTTCCCCCCCCAATTACATGTATGAATACAATATAAAGTGATATGTAAGTGAAGGTAGACATGCTAAAAGCCGTTCCTGATCTGGGTAATACATAATAATGTTTATGGAAGTTATACTGGCGTTAAGCGCCGAAAAATTTTGAGATTATGACCTTCTAAAATGCACCAAAATGCATCTCTTCCGTATCAGAAACCCAAAATTTTCCTTCGCAAATGGGGAAAGAGCCCAAATTTTGTTTCCTTTTCTGAAATTAAAAAAAAAACGATTTGGGGGGAAAACACTGCCTGCTACAATAGAATAATAGTGAATATAGTGAATATGCAAATTAAATATGTAATTCAATGTTAAATTTGAATGAATTTATAGTTTTTTACTAGGCATTTTAAAATCTTGAAATAAGAAAATTAATTGATTTTAAAGGTTCAGAATCAATGACACACATTATAGAAGAATATAATGTGATCAAACACAGGACTCAAACAATTCTGCACCAGTACAGAAATCACAAAAAAAATTTTGCACAATGCCTAAAAAGTCTGCATTGTGTAGAAAAAAACACTGTTCAAAGCCCAATGGTAAAATTAATTCTGATTGCCCAAGTAACGATCAATTGAATGAAGGTCTCGCCAGTCGATAAGTAGCAGTTGTGACTACCTTGCCTGGCACTAAACTTGACTAGTGCCATTCCTACTAATGTCTTGAAATGAGTACAAAATAAAACTCACATCACATTAAACTAAAAGACCCACAATAAACCGAAGGAACCCCAGCAAAAAGTCCATAAAATCCAAAAGTTCGAATTTTGAGAAACAGTTTATTCAATCTCTGAAAGAATCTGCAGTGTGCACTCCGCCCAAAAATGTCAACAGAGTATTTTCACACCAAACCAACGTGTTTTCCCCAAAAACGTTTATTTCGGGAAAAAATTTTGGAAAAAAAGGA
This sequence comes from Romanomermis culicivorax, assembly GCA_963922205.1. NCBI lineage: Eukaryota > Metazoa > Nematoda > Enoplea > Mermithida > Mermithidae > Romanomermis > Romanomermis culicivorax. The sequence goes on from CAWUHX010000201.1 coordinate 577,203, forward strand.
AATATTTTTAGCACTATTAGCCAAATGGGGAAAAAGTTTTTATCTATTTTTCCTTAGATGTAGCATTTTAAACTTGAATGCACTTTAATGTGGTAAAATAGTTACTTTTCGCCGCCTGACGGCATTTTATATAAAACACCAAATAAATTAGAACATGTTGTTTTTATGTACCTCGGCCACGATTTATCAAATTTCAATGTGGTCAAGTGCTTTTATACCCCAAATTCATTCAGTTTTATTATTACTTTCGTGAAACATTTTTAGGGTTTGAAAATTTTTTTTGCAAAAAAAACATGCTGCATCAAAAGCCAAAATTCGGTAATTAAGCCAGAAATATGCTAATTCAATTGTAAATTACACAAACTGGCCACACTATTCAATCGAAATTCATTTTTATTTTCATTTTTTCAATTTCATCACGCTTTTTTTCTTTTTTTATACAATAATTCTCCATCAAGCACACAAAATTCAAACAAGCCAATTCGTTGAAAAACCCCCAAAACCTCAAAAATAAAAATAAAAAACCCCCGAAACAAAAAAACCCCTAGAAAAACCTCAACGCCCTCAAAAACCCCCTAGATTTGGGGGGAAAACCCCTAACTTTTTCCCGAATCATAACACCCACAATTTTATTTTTGTTTCTGATTTGACGTTTATTTCCTTTCGTTTGATGCACAACTTACATATTGATTTTCCTTCTGGCGCCCTGACACGAGTGTTTCTCTGTGCCTTATTTGATTGACTGGTCAGAGGTCAGATGTCAACATCGTATTTATTCCGTTCTTTTGTCCAATTCTATGTCGAAAGGCAGTCAAGTTGATTTCTCGTTTAGCTCTTGTCTTTCAAGTTCGTGGGTCTAGCCTATCCTTTATAATATTCGTTAAAAATGGGTCGTAAAATTATCCGAGTCCGGGTTTGCCATGCCATCATATTATCCATAGGAAGCTAAATATTACACATACTCGAGCGTTCTGAGTTTTTCGGAGTCAGTAACCTGCAAAAATCGACAAAAAATTGAGAAAATTCTAGTCACGTTACTCAGTCACATTGAGCTGATGAAGGACACATTGGTGATCTGAACAGACGAAGGCATATCAACGATATATTTCTCATGAATTCATTTTCTAATAACATTTCTGTGGTTCCGATTAAAGATATCGAATTTGAGGTATTTCTTATTCCAGCGCGGAGCGCCTGTAAATTAAAATAAAAAGATTGCAATTTATTTCTCAATTCGGCGCGGTGCGCCAGACAAATTTTCGACTTTTTACATGCTAAAACACTGCAAAATTGACCTTTGCAACATTAAAAATAAATAAAATCAAATCAACAGATTTTAATTCTCACTTCGGCGTGATGCGCCAGAAGAATTTTCGAATTTTATATTCTATAACATTGCACAATGAATTTTTGCAAAAAAATTGCTGAATAGCCCTTAATTTACAGTATAATGATGTCTTCAATCTTCATCGTTTATAAATGTATAAGTTCGCGTTCAAAACATTCGTTCGAAAAATTCCAAGCCAGCGAGAGGAAAAATTGAGAGATTGATGAAAAATATTTCCGACAAAATATTGACTTAACGAGGTAATTCAATTGATAGAAACTGTTGGACGTTAATTAGTAATGGCTGCGCCTGAAAGAAAACAATGATTATGGTACTCATGACCGGCGCGAAGCGCTAATAATGTAATTTTGGCCTTCTGAAGTTCACCAAAATGTTTCCTTTCGGTTTCAACACCCATAATTTTTCCCACAATGAGAACCATGCCCAAAATTTTTTTCCTCAAAAGACCTTATTTGAGGAAAAAATGGAGCGTGTAAGCAGTGGTGGATCCATAAATTTTTTTCAAGGGGGCGATGCTCAAAATTAAGTATTTTTCCAAGAAAAAATTCAGAAATTTTTTAAATTTGCCTATAGGTATACAGAAAAAATCGTATTTCGAAAGTTTCGGGGGAGGCGGCCGCCCCCCTCCCCCCCTAAATCCGCACTTGCTGTAAGGTATGGGCATAGGAAAGGCAGGCCAGCTAGTTTTTTAACGTGTAAGGTAGCTACAGCGGATATGGTGTAAAGATTAAACTGTAAAGTACACTTCGCAGCAGCAATCATTATGGATATAGTTTTTCGAAGAAACTTAACGGGACGGGCGCGTAGTGGAAAGTGTGTTAAGGGACGCTATAGTTGACGTTACTTCAGGGTAGATGTTCACCTTTTTAGGATCTAGTGTGCTTTGTTTAGAAAAATCGTTAAACAATAAAGTCATCTTCACTCTTATGACGACTTTCTCTTCTCTCTAGCCCACTTTTCTTCGTCATCTCGATCGTTGTTGGGCATTCCTCAAACCAGCTATGTGCATGGCCGTCATCCCCATAAACTTAAGTTGTATTGGCAGTTGTCGATGGCCCTCAGTCAACTTCAGTTGTCGACGGTTATCCCCTTAATCGGGCCGGGTATAGACGAAAAATATCAAATTTTTGGTTGAAAATAACTTTTTCTGAGGTGAGAATCGATCGAAAACTGAAAATTTTCGGCGCTGCGCGCTAAAATAATGCTCAGTATTATCAGAAAAATAAAATTTTTTTGATCACGAGCGTTTTTACAATTTTTTTGGTCGAGAAAACGCATACAAAACGCTTTGCTGACCTCTCCCTTACCAAAACTTTGAAAAATTGGCTAATGCCTCCCTATGAAAATGGCTCTCATCGTATACCCAGATGGTCGGAAGTCACAGGTAGAGCAAAGTCAAAAAATAATTTTAATTTTTGAGAGACTGTTTTGGAGCGTTCAAGGCTAAGAGAAATGCATTTTGTTGCCCTTTAGAAGCCCAAGCTCTCAAAACTTCCTGAAGCTCCGCGTCGCTTAATTAACCTTCGACAATTTCTATCAATTGTATCACACCATCTCGTTTTTTAATAGTTAAAAGTCGGTAGTTTATATAAAATAGGGATATTTTACAATTATCTTCCTCAGACGCGCTGAGTAAACCCTTTCTTCGGAATTTCGACCTGTGATTTTTCGTTTTTGTTTGAGTTTTCAGCGTTTTTATAACTTTTCCCGAGTTTTTGATGTATTTTGCTGGGTTTCTCTGCTAGGCAAGTTGGCATCAAGCACTTTAAAATGACTTGAAATAATATGTCAGTGATAAGCTATAACCGATCAAAACAAAAAATATTGAAAATTAAAAAATTTGTTTTCGGCATAAATCTTCCCTTAAAAGTATCATTTACCGTACTTACGACCCGTGAATTTTACTCTCTTTTGTTTATTTCTTTTTCTTTCTTTCTTTCTTTCTTTCTTTCTTTCTTTCTTTCTTTCTTTCTTTCTTTCTTTCTTTCTTTCTTTCTTTCTTTCTTTCTTTCTTTCTTTCTTTCTTTCTTTCTTTCTTTCTTTCCTTCTTTCTTTCTTTCTTTCTTTCTTTCTTTCTTTCTTTCTTTCTTTCTTTCTTTCTTTCTTTCTTTCTTTCTTTCTTTCTTTCTTTCTTTCTTTCTTTCTTTCTTTCTTTCTTTCTTTCTTTCTTTCTTTCTTTCTTTCTTTCTTTCTTTCTTTCTTTCTTTCTTTCTTTCTTTCTTTCTTTCTCTCTTTCTTTCTTTCTTTCTTTCTTTCTTTCTTTCTTTCTTTCTTTATTTCTTTCTTTCTTTATTTCTTTCTTTCTTTCTTTCTTTCTTTCTTCTTTCTTGTTTAGAGCTCAGCCCGTGTTTTATTTCTTTTTCATTGATTTTCTTTTCTTCAACCATTCTATTCTATCCTGAAATTCATTAATTCTATAATTTGAAGGTAATATAATGAAATTTTCTATTTCAGATGAAATTCTGTTATATTTGATGATTTTGATATTACCACTTAATATTTTAAAAACTCACGTGAAAAGTACGAAGTTTTCATCTTTAACATTTTTCTATCGACGAAAATTTTTGGAGAAGCCATCGACGTGGATAATGAGTCTAACGAAGTTCTTTACAGTTTCCAAGTACGCGTGGTTGTTGGTAAAAAATACGTGCATGCATTTCTCCTGAAAGTCGAATTTCGCCGTTTTCCACCGCTTTTTTCCGATTAAGTGATCATTTTATAGCGATAAGAAAATCGAAGAAACTGTCAAAGCAAGTAAAAAACCCGAGTTCTACGATCCAACAGATAAGAGTTACAATCCGACAGAAGACGCCTGCTGGAGTTCGGATCAAGCGTAAGTCTCGTGCGTTCGTGTAACTACTGCTTTTTCTTGAGTGGAATGTCAGCTTACGCAGATAATTTTGGATATTGCTCAAAAAGCAACTGAGAAAAGGAACCCCTTTCCAAAAATCGTCGGCCGTATGGCTAGCCATATGGTGATCCCCAAGATTTTCTAATCATATGGCTGAAAAGAGCTAGGGTCTATTTCCAAGTGAGCGATTCCCGATTGAGCGATTCCCAACTGAGCGATTTTCAATTGAGCGATTCCCAAGTAAGTGATTCCAAACGAGCGATAGAAAATGTAATAACACTTTCTTCAGTTTTTCCTCCTTTTGTCTTATATTTTTCCTTCTTTTTTCTTTCGTTCTGTGTGTTGCTTATGTTTTCGTTTATGCATGTTATTGCTTTTGTATCTTTTGTCACTGCTTTCTTTCATTTTTTTCTTGACATCTACTTTTTTCTCATTTGCTCATGAAACAATACATTACAAGCAGGGCCGTACCCAGAGGGGAGCGACCGCCCCCCTTAGCAATAAAATTTTTTTTTACTGAATACGCACTGCATTGATTTTCTGATTTGAATTTGCTATTTTGTTTGATATTTTTGAATGAATCCTCTGACGAAAATGATTTCTTTTTTAATACTCATTTTAGTATAGTATGTGATTTCTTCTTCAGTCTTACTTACTTTTCATAGTTTTTGCTTTTACTTCTTTATCTTTCTCTTGTTCTATTCTCCTGTTTCTTTTTATTTTCTGTTCATTTTTCACATTATTTTTTCTTTCTTTCTTGCTGCTTTCTCTATTTTGCTTCTTTTTCCTAGTAAGTTTTTCATGTTTTTTTCTTTCTCTAATGCTTTTCGACCCATTTTCACTTATTCTTAATGTTTTCATTTTTGTTGACGTCTCCTTTCCTTCATGTTTTCTTTCTTCCAACATTCTTCGGTTTATATTTTTTATGGCGATTTTTCTCACTTACAACGATGAAAGACATAAGCATGCCGAACTATAAAAAAATTATACGGAAGATTACGGTTATTTAAAATGACAACTTGTAATGCATTGTATCATAAACAAAAAAAGAAAATTAGATGACAAGAAAGAAAAAATGAAAGAAAGCAGATAAAAAAAGATGAAAACGTAAAAAATACATAAACAAGAACATAAGCAATACACACAGAAAACGAAAGAAAAATGAAAAGCCCATATGAGAATACCCCGGAGCTAGAAATAGACAAGAATTCCATTTTTTGGTCGAGAAAAAAACTTAAAAATGTCAGAAATGATCATTTTTGAACTAAAGACGGTCAAAAACGTCAATTTTTTTCAGCACTTTGTGCCATACTTGTAACGAGACCGCGAGGTGTGAAAGGGGGGTCGGGCGATTTTTATGGAGCCGCGGCTCATTGACCCCCCCAAATTTCAGGGGAGTGGTCCCTGAAGAGAAAAAATCGATTTTTTAACCAAAAAAGTCCGAAAAAAGATTCAAAAAATTGTAATTTTTGTCTAAAAAACCGTAAAAAAATGTATTAATGGCGCGGAGCGCCGAGAAAATTGACGTTTTTGACCATTTTTTGTTCAAAAATTGACATTTTTCATTAAAAAATTAACATTTTCCAGTATTTTTCCGACCAAAAGTACGGTGGTCCCTATGACTACCACATGGCTAGCCATCGGATTGGAAAATCATAGGGGGTGTCCAATGGCTAGCCATATAACCGGCGATTTCCGCGGGAGGCTTATAGCACTTCACCCCAATAACATGTATGCTTCGCGCGATAAATACCTGTTCTTGTAGTCTTTTAAACGAAAATTACTATTTTTGAACTGTTTTCGAAAGTTTTTTCTGTCAATGATCCCTCATAGAATTTTAGGCAATTGGTAATTCTACCTCACATATAAAAAGTTGCCTAATCTGCCAAGACCGTGGGACTCTATTATATGTCAGCAATGATCTGTAAAGACGAATTTTGTTTGAAGCCTTGTCAAAAATATATCAAGAGTACAAGTCTTTGTTCCAAAAAGTCCATAAATCAACTCCATTGCGTGAAGCACCAGAAAATTCATTTTTCCTTGGCTTTGGTTAGATATGAGAGGGTGTTGAAATAACTATCATAGGTTTATCATATACGTAACGGAGCCTCGAGGCCTGGCGGGTTCAAGCGACATTGGCGGACTGTCATCGATTGCCCTTCCTGAAAGGAAAAATTTTTTTCCAACAAAATAATCCGAAAAGTAGTTGAAAAATCACTTCCCCCACAATTACATGTATGTCTTTGAGGTAGCCTGTGGCCTATTTAAAGGATGTCGCATCGCAGATACGATGGTTATAATGAGCCTTGACATGGGGGTTTGCATAGCACCTCACTGTAAGATAATTGTAAAACTCCGACCGACCGTGGAGGAGTCGACCTAAAGTTTTGAGAAAAAAGGCGGCCCGAAAAAAAACTTTTTTTTCAATTTTTCGAGCGGTAGGTTTGGGGGAACGGCATTTGAGTGGGGAATACTGATTAGGTTAGGACCCTCCCTCAATGCCTCATCAACAGGTTCATATCCCCAAAGGCGTGCATGGTCCCTTGTGACATTTTTTCAAATACATACTTTTTCTATATGCCCGGGCAGTGAAAATAAGATGATTAACCGTTAACGTTACTTTGTAAAATGCAAATAATTTATAACGTTCCTCGTCGCCTGTCTTGTGTTTAAATTTTGCACATTCATAACACTTTCCTTGTTTTTTGCAGAATTCAAATTTATTCATTTTCACAGCACACCTTACTTGGCGTTAGCGCAAACGTTCAAGTACATCGAAGAAAATAGTGCGCGTCTTGAAATAACGCGGATTTTACGGAATTTTCTACGATCAGTTATACTTTTGAGCTGCAAGGATTTACCGACGTGCATTTATTTATGCCTCAACCGTCTAGGACCATCTTACGAAGGAGTAGAATTAGGTATCGCGCAATTAACATTACAAAAAGCTTTAGCGCAAGCCACCGGACGTACCACTGATAAAATTAAAGCTGATTTGGTTGAAGCTGGGGACTTGGGTATAGTGGCCGAAGTAATTTTTTTTGACTAGATTCATCCTAAATTGTATTTTTCAATCATAACATCCATTGGTCGTGCTTACAAAGTACATTACTTTTAGAGAAGTCGGACTACTCAAAAGACTATGTTTGCGCCCCGCTCGTTGACTGTTAATAACGTTTTTGAAAAATTCAAGGAAATTTCTCGATTAAGCGGCAAAAGCGTTAGTTCGTTAAAGTGCCGTGTTTCTTGTTTGTACATTATTCGCTTAATGTCAGGCCATGGCAAAAAAAGTCGAAATCGTTAAAAATTTGCTGGTCGCTTGCAAGCTTTGCGAAGCGCGATATATTATTCGAGGTCTAAGCGGCAGCATGAGAATTGGATTGGCCGAACAAACGGTTCTGACTGCACTGGCCAATGCATTTACGATAACCGAACTCGAAGCATCAGGTACATGAAATAGCTCATACTTAAAATAATAGTGAATCTTTTACTCATTTTATTTTTCAAAGGTCAGAAATTCAAAGAAAATGACCCAAAGTTGAAGGAAAAACTGCAAAATGATGCCTTAAAATTGAAGACTGCTTATTGGTGTGTTTTCGATTTCCATGTAGAAAAGGCATGCATTCCTTGCCGAGAACACGTGACAGAATCGTTGTTCTATTATTCTTTTTTTAATTAGTCCACTGAATTTCAATACGTTTCTCTTGTAAAGTTGTAAATTGTTCCAGTGAATGCCCAAATTATGATGTTCTGATTGAGTCGATTGTAAAGGAAGGCCTTGGCAACTTATCGGAGGATTGTCGACTGAAACCCGGCGTTCCTCTGAAACCAATGCTGGCTCACCCGACCAAAGGAATCGAAGAAGTTTTGAAGAGGTTTGGGGATTCCGAATTCGCTTGTGAATTTAAATACGACGGCGAGAGAGCTCAAGTACGTCAATCTGTCTTCGGTTTCAACGAAATTGCTGCTAGGTTTTATTGATTCAGGGATTTTCGGCGTTTGATCATGCTTTCCATATGTTTGAGCCGTAGGACTGTCAAAAAATTGACATTAGGGAATTTAGGTGTCACTATTTCTGTCTCAATATTACCATTAGATCTGACCTAATAGTTCTTATTCTACTTTTTTATAGATTCATTACTTCGATGATGGTAAAATAAAAATTTATAGTCGAAATCAAGAAGATCATACGGACAAATATCCTGACCTAGTTCAGTTCGTACCAGAAATAATTCCTAAAACGGAAAAAGATGACAAGTCCGTATCATTTGTATTAGATTCAGAAGTAGTGGCGTGGGATAGATCAACCAATTGTATTCTACCCTTCCAGATTCTGTCAACAAGGAAAAGAAAAGTAAGGAAAATTTTTGTTTGCTGGGAAAAGTTTATAAGAAGTGACTTTCTTATTTTCATATTTTAAAATTAGCACTTTGATAGAGTTTCGTTTTTCCTGGTCATTACGGTTTTCACCGCTCATGAAACGTGTCCTTTTTAGAACGTTGATAACGACGATTCGATTAAAGTTCAAGTCTGCCTATTTGCATTCGATTTACTTTACCTAAATGGCCGACCACTAGTACGGGAAACATTTCGCTTCAGACGTCAACTGATGCGCGAAAATTTTAAAACTGTCGAAGGTCGGTTTCATTTTGCAACTAGTTTAGATACGTCCGACGTTGACGAAATAGATAAATTTTTAGACGAATCAGTAAAAGGTAACCAATTTAACAATATTTATTTGTTTTTTTATTGTTCATATGATTCGTACCAAAGGAGATTTCGAGAAATGAAGATGCAAAAGTTTTAGAGCAAAAAATTTTGGAATTTTTAATGCGCTGCACTCTGAGACTATTTTTCGATGTGTACATGTCGAGCGTTGTGACCCGCTTTGACCTGAAAGAAAATTCCGATAAATCTGCAAAAATTGTGATATTGTTCAAAAATTATTGTACTACATGCAAAAGACTAGTGAAAATAGAATCACTTCATATGCGAAAATGATCTGATTATTTTCCACTTTACAAACGAATTTTGTAGGAAACTGCGAAGGTCTCATGGTCAAAACTTTGGACGTAGACGCAACCTACGAAATAGCCAAACGATCAAGAAACTGGTTAAAATTGAAAAAAGATTATCTCAATACGATAGGCGATACTTTAGATTTAGTCGTCCTCGGAGGATATTATGGCACCGGAAAGCGTACTGGCGTTTTTGGCGGGTACTTATTGGCTTGTTACGATCATGAAAATGAAGAATACCAATCAATATGCAAGGTATGTATGTCATAATGTCGAGTTTTAATGAAGAAATTTCATTCTGCTAATATCACTCATCAAATTTTGCAGATTGGCACAGGGTTCAAAGACGAAGACCTGCAGACTAGAACCGACAGTTTGAAAAGTAAAGTTATTCAAGAGCCAAAATCATACTATCGATTCGATCCGTCAATTGCTCCCGATTGTTGGTTTGAAGCCGAAGAAGTTTGGGAAGTGAAAGCGGCCGATTTATCAATTTCGCCTAGACACTTTGCCGCATGCGGAATAGTAAAAGTTTTCATCCCTAGAAAAATTCGTCGGGATTCGTTTCTTATTATTATAGGTGGACAAAACTAAAGGAATTTCGTTACGATTTCCACGATTTTTACGTGTAAGGGAAGACAAAAAGGCGGAAGATTGTACGACTTCTGAACAAGTTACTACAGCTTACTATTCCCTTTTTCTGCCACTGTAATGGGCTGTTGACGCCAGGAAATTGATTTTCTAGTGAAAGCTGAATATTTTTCTACCCATTCTCGAATGTTATTAGTGAAGAATAAGTTCGCGAACTTTTTTATTGACTAGTTGTGACTTATATTCGATCACCTACTTTCCTGAACGACTCCCCCGAAATTAAATTCTTGGCTTAGTGTGCTCACTACGATATCCTGATCATGAAATGTTCAGTTCTCTGAGCAGCCTAGTTTTCTTCATTATTCGTAAATATACTGAAGATGCTTGGAGTTCAGCTGAAATTTTGATCAATAACGTCCGGCGTTCACTTTGTGATGAATTTCCCTTCTCCTATCGTTAGTCTGCATTTTTCGAAGTTTTCGAAGTTAAAAAATGTCTCATTACGTTCACTTTGATTTGATCTTCCTCTTTAGGTGGCTGAAATGTACAATTCACAGGAGCAGGTGAAAAACTCGAAGAAAAACGACGATAAAGAAAACGACGAGGACGACGACGATTATTAGGATCTCAAACGTTGTACTTTCATCATGTTCCTGTATAATTTTCAATAAACTTTCACAACGTTCGCTGTGGTTTTATGCATGTTGTAATAATCTGATGTTATTTTTGTATTTTATTAGCTTATAAACTGTCTTGAACACTATTTTTTCTAATTTAGACGTTTCTACGAAATGGCTTTACGACCTGATTGTAGGAACAAGAACCGAGCACTCATGCTCGTAAAAGTAAGAATATATCATGTTTTAACGTTCGCTTGATTATGTATGTGTATAGGTTCCAAAATATTTGTCTCAACACTGGAAACAACAAGCGGGTTCATCTGAAGTTGGCCGCCTAAGGCTGAAGTAAGTGTTCTGAGTTCTGACATATGTTAGAAACGTTTGCACGCTTAACACGTCTCAATATAGAACCATGAAGTTTTATCTATCGAATCAAGAATGTAATCCTGCCGACGGATCCCCCGTATTTTCGTTGCAAGCTCAATCATCAACGTCGATGGATCCACAGGCGCCGAAAATTCCGATCGAATACAATTTTAGCATGCTACCAAATAATCAATCGTTAGTCGTATTTCGTGAAGGTAGGCGTGTCCAAAGTTTTTATCTTGAATCGAGCAGTGGTCATTTTGACTGAAATCATCGGTATAATTTTGAAGATCGAGTTCGAATTCACGACAGCTGGTATTGTTATCTGAATCGTTATTTGAGTTGACTAGTTTCTGGAAACATTGCTATAGCACCTTTCGCGACATGTCAGATTTATATGAGTCTAAAAAATTTGTTCTATGTGGTTTACCGCCTCTTATTCTACGGCAAATTTTTCAATTTGATCACTTTTCTATACACGATTCTTATGAAAATGAGAGTCTCAAGTAATTGACTTTTCATTGTTTAATGTAATACCAGAACTATATGTATTCAGAGAAGCCAGATAAAATAGACGAGATCGATGGCAAGCAAGGAAACCTCACGATCGAGGGAAAAGTTGTGTCAAGAGTAGATTGTAACCCTGAAAACAACGAAACATATAGAAATTTCAAAAAGTGAGATCAAGACAAAAGCATTGACGGAAATAGTTAGCACAAATATTTACTAGCAAGAGCTTGCAGAAATCGAGCATCATTTTTATAGAGCCATCAACGCCAGCGTGAATAATCCTACAAATCAAGTGCTCTCAATTGAAAAGGCCGAAATTAAATTCAAACCTGTTGCGAGGCATGCAGAAAATGTGAGAGATTTCATTATACGTCAAAATATGTCGTTAGAAGATATATATATCTTCAGGCAGTGGCTGAAAGAGCGAAAAGAGATAATAAAAATGTCCGTTTGGAGAAACACGCTCTTTTGGATATGTTATTTCAAGCTTTCGAAAAGCATCAGTATTATAAGTTGTACGATTTGGCCCGTATCACATCTCAGCCGCCGGTGAGTAATTTGAGATAAAATCCTGTAAAGGTTATGATTTGAAATCTACACAAGTTAGCGTAATACGTGGCGTAAATCGAGTTCGTGTGTTTGACTGTTTTCACAAGACATTAATTCGAAGCAGAATAAAATGATTTTATATTTTAGAATTATGTGAAAGATGTTCTGCAAGAAATTGCCAACTATAATACGATGCCGCCACATAAATACACTTGGGAACTAAAGCAAGAATACCGACACTACAAAGCCGTTAACTCAAAAATTGAAAGCTCCGGTTGAAAATGTGCACGTGTTATAAGAAATTTGTATATTTAACTCCAACTTCTGGAATAAATATTCCTCGTTTTATGTTCTTTATTATAAATTATGAATGTCAATCACATAAACGTATTTATAAATGAAAAATATTTGTTCATGAACGCGAAAAATAAAGAACATCGCGTTTCTAGACGGAAACGTCGTAATTCGATGTGAGGGCAAAGCGGTGCGTTTTTTGTCAAATTCTGAAGAGTGAGAAATACAATCAGGCGTGTCGAACAGCTCTTGGGAATGATACTTTAGGGTACAGTCCGATGGTGGGGTTATTTACACGAGTGTTTCAAAAGTAATGAAACTGATCAGTTTATGGCTGTGACAAATTTTGTGGATTGTGTATATTTATTGTCACACCGAATTTTAGGGAAGCGAACGATTGTTCGACCATATGGTAATGAGCTGTATTAATTGTTCTAACCTGCGCTGCATGATTTTCAAAAAAATTTTTGATCATTGTGGAATTAAATACCTTTTGAATTTAGAAATAAGTTATACACACATAGATCAATCACTTGTTCATGTTATGAAATTTTGAATGATCTTTGAATCAGCATGGGAGAGATTTTGGAGTGTAGTTCAGATTTGTATCATCCTGTGAAATTTCAAAGCCGCACAACTGTACGTGTAATCAAGCCATCCATTACAGCCGTTTTCTGTTGGTTCTAATCAATTCCTCAAATTTTGAACAAGTTTATCTTTACAGGCAAGACAACCCCAATGTTTTACATTTGAACTCGAAAAACAGATTTTTGCCGCTTATAAATAACGTTACTCGTTTCCTTCTTAGTAATTTTAAAGTTTTTTCGATTACTGAGTTTTCTTACTTTGATTAGTTGGACTAATTTGCAAATTTTTCAACTTGTTGCACGATAATCCAATAGTTTCCAAAAATTCTATATTTGGTGGGAATATCGATCCCATCGTCATATGGTGGGAGTGTGGGACAACCCATAAACCTCAAGACACGATTTTTGAGAGGTTCGACTTTCCCTATAATAAGTTGAAAAATAGTCATATTTCAAAATTAAATATTTTGGGTAGTTCCGTGCGCTGAGTTTCATGATATCACTGGTTTTGCTTAAAATTTGAAATTCACGCGGCTAAAATATTCAAAAGTTTGAAAATCGATCATTTTTTGGCATTTTTCAGTGGTCTTGCTAGCCAAGCGATATTTCAGGATTGGAGTGATCTTATTCGGTAAATGAATTTCCATTTTACACAGGTGAAGATAGGCTATCTTTTGGTTGAATATTTACAGTAACATATCGCATATTACACCTTGAAGGAGACTTTAAAGTATCAAAAATAAGCCGTCCAAATTGAAAAAAATTTTGTTTATGAGCGCACCCGAGCGCCTTCCTATTGGATGCTGCAGAATTTTACTTTCATATTTTTTAGTTCATGCATTCTTATTGTATTTATAAAATTTTCATCAAGATTTTTATACCGTTTGCGGAACTGCACAGCTCTGGAGACGCATACTCGTCGAAGTCGCTCAGGAGTCACCGGATTTTCCAGGTGGCCCCTGTCTGCTCCTAATGATATATTTATAATCTGTACTATAAAATTATCAAATAAATAACAGACTATAGTTTGATGTACTAATTGTTTCACAATCGAACATTTTACACTCCGCGAAAAAGTTTAAACTGTCAAAAATGAGACAATTTCATCTTTTTATCCTCTAGTTCATACATTCCTACAGTAGCTGTCAAAGTAACATTATCATCATCATCGCGCACCGTTTTGGGAGCTGTAAAGATTTGCACACGCTGTACAGTCATTCAAATATGTTTTCGAATCTCGATAAATTCCCAAACCAATATAATTCTAGGAACACGGGAGGATACCTCTTCACCTAATACATACGAAGAAAAAAGTGGCTCGAAATCATGCTAAGTTTTTATTGATCTAGGTTTGATGGTTGCTGAACGATATGCTTCAAATGAAAATCGAAACTTTTCATTCAATTTCAGAAATCGAGTGATTATTTGAAATCTATTTGCAGAAAAACTGCAAGAGTTATTTGCATGCTCTTTGCTTTATTGGATAGACGCTCCAATTTACTATCATTTGGCCTATTTTCGTCTGGCTAACGTAACGTGGTGGGAAACAGGTCGCCTTCAACTGCAAAGCACTTTCTCCCAGCTCATAACATAAGCTAGAGTCAAACAGCCGACATTTATTTTGTAATATTTAACTCACAGCTTCGATTTTTTTGAATTAAATTCTTGAAGATAAGAATTTTTGTTGTAGCTCTTCTGGGTTACTCTGTTACACAACCATTATAAACAGATCGTTGAAATTTTCCTACTGATCCGACTCACAATTCTTCTTTTTATTTGTCTAATGTGGACGTTTTCAATTTTTCCTGCATCTTATTGACGACATATTTAGTGGGATTAATCAGCATTCTTGTATCAAGTGCAGATTACGTATAGCTCCAAAACGGTACGCAAATCTGATTAGGATTTTAGCACATTATGTTGAACACTACTAGTTACAGAAATGAAGAAAAAAATCCCGCGACATTCAATGGCAAGGTGCTCAAGAAAGGCACCAAATGACTTTTTTGGTGCACTTCGGATTCTTTTTGACATTTTAAAATAGCATAAAAAGTGTGAACTAAGGGATTATTTTTTTCTTATACCTGAATATAGAGCATAGTCTCCTGCAGGTAATGAACAGTTGGATACAGAGTGACGTCTCCGAGCTGCGATATTCCGAAACACGTATTCAGACTGAAAACTGTCAAAAATGTAAAAATCCCAAACTTTGGGGCTGTAGTTATGCCAATTTTGGCTGTTATGCGGGATGAATGCTGACATGATACTCAGCGTGTGAAATTACTCTAAATATCTCGCTCTCAGATATTAATTTTCAACTTATTATAGATCAGTGGAACAGAGGGCCGAATCTCTCAGAAATCGTGTCTTAAAACTCGATGAGAAAATCGATACTGACCCATCTTCTGACTCAGTTCAAATAGTAAAAATAATTTGTTTAAACTTATTTCCTGCCAAAAATTTTTTATCGGAAACTTTTTTAACCATTGTTCAGTGTATTCTGGATATGGTTTTTTAGCACGGTGCTAATGAAACCAGAGCCGTGCTAATATAAATTTCAGACGTTAGCACGCGTGCTGATGACCGAATGTGAGAAATTTTCAAGAAAAGTTTCAGAAGAAAATTATATAAAAGATATCAACAAAGTGTGTTAAAAATCAGAAATAGTCATTTTCTGACATTTATTCCATAACTTCCACAAAATAAAAAATGCATTCTGAATGCTTTCTTTTTCGTTCAAATTCCAGCATGATTTCATGAATGGGTAATACAATGAAAACAGTTCTCACATTACTTCCAGACCAACGAAGTATCATTTGTCAACCGTACTCCGCTAACTGTGCTAATGAAATATTTTTCTACTAGGGCGAGTGCTGATGGGACTCGAGCTAAAAAAGCATGTTTCTGGTGTCAAAATTGTTAACAATCTTACTTTTGGTATTTGATATAAATGAATTAATATCCTATTCCTTTGAAGTAATCCGCTAAGGCGCCGGAATATTTGCTACATTCTTCGGGCTGAATACCTTCTTTGTATAAAGCGACGATAATTGCTTAAAATATTCATTTTCAGCTACAGGAAATAAATTGAAACCTTTCCACATGATTTTTTATGCTTGTTGTGCATGGAAAAAATGAGCTTCAGAACAAGGCCGTCGTTAGACATGGCCGGAGTAAAGGTATTGTGCCAGAAATAATTTATTCACGCCATGAATAGGTGCGTGGCTATAGCTAGCTCACTGACCGCATCCAACTTCCAAATATTGCTTCCAAGCTCCCTCAAGAATAGGAACTCCTTTCCTTCGCCATATTCTTAGGTCAAGGGCCGCAGGATGAACCCGCTTTTTTGGAGCAGTTTGCTCTCCTAAAATTTTTATTTTTGCTTACTTTGATTGGTTTTATGTAAGAAAAATCCTCTGGATTCTTTCCGGCCGATAATCCTGTCTTCGTCCGCCTGTAGAACGAAGTATTTTTCATTTTCAAACCTGAGACCCGATCCTAATACTCCATCTCTATTTGCGAAACCTTTGGAAGCGACTTGAGCTTCTTGGTCCGTTATCTAAGTAAATATAGAAACGTGATAATTTTTTGGTAAAACAAAAGATTTTCTTATATTTTAGACGTTCTGCGATGTTTTGAGTGAGATCAAATCCCAAAAATGTGTGCGTGGGAAATATGAACGTTCTTTAGACATCATCGGTGAGAGAGAGACCATCACAATCCCAACCAGAAATCGTTTGGCTAGCTATATGCCGGTTCCATCCCCAGAATTTTCCAATCATAGGGTTAGTATGGAGCTAGAGTATGAGACCCTAAGAGATAAAAAGCCTGCACTATTACGAGTTTTTATAGGATTTTCTAAGGCCGTTTTTTGAAAAATTTTCTATTTTTGAGGAACATTTGTATAAGTTTTTTCCTTCCACGATCCCCACCCAAGTTGTAGACGAAGTATGATCCCATGTACACAAAAACCACGTTGACGCCCCGAACGTAATATGCTGAAGAGTCACATCAACACTCATTGAAAAAGCTGCAAACTAAATTGATGGTCAGTCCTATGCAGTAACAACCTCAGCCAGTCAGAGGGAGTTGAACTGCGGTCTTTTTTCTTTGGTTTTTGAATTGTTCCCCGTAAGAGCTCGCAATTGCAATTCCATTTGTTATGATTCTGTCTTAGCATGCTCTACTTTGCCTTAAAATGGCTGCAAAGGATTTTGCTCAGATCAGCGACTCTAGGTTTTTTTAAAGATCCAAGATAGGGGTAATACACCTCCTTACCCCTCCTCATTTTAATTCGACCCATTGGGTATAAAATGTGATACAGCTGTTTGTGCAGAATCATTTATCCTGTCTAATTTTGTGATGCTTGGAGTGTTTCCACTTATCCATAATCGTAATTTTAAGTCAGTTAAAGTCGGCCAAAATTGAACTAAATTTTTTTAAAACTGATCTGTGTATTTTACCCTTGAAGCTAGGTTCACCTGCATGTAATGTATAAATTCACGAATATGAAAAATATATATTTCAATTTTGCAAGATCACACTATTAAAAAATTATTTGATAGAATGCATTGCGTCGATTTATTATGACATCAATGGAATCAAGGCATCATTAAAAATCGTTTCACCCCTATAATTGACTAGCAAGGAAGTTCTCATATCTTTAGTTAACAAAACTTTGTGGCAGAAAAAGTGTTACTCTACCATGCCTTAGCACTAAAGAGTATCCCAGCCATAAACAAATGTTTCATCCAGGTGATACAGTAAAAAAGAGATATTAACTCCAAAGTCATCCGATTTGGCCCATATCTGTCCGTCTAATCCCAAAATGGCGGCTTTAGACACTTTTTTCGTTCCAATCAAATTATTATTAACCAAATCTTGCCACGATGACGTCATGCTAATTAAAATAATGTCGCCTGAAAGAAACGAATTTTTTAAATCATGATAACGTTTAAAACGTTTGAAAAATCAAAAAAATCATACTTTTCACAGAGTAAATATGGATAGATACCTACTACTAAAAGAAACATAAGCCACCAAATGCGTAAGTCTTTATTTCATATTCTGCTAACTGAGAGGAGGTTTGGTTCTAAGTGCCCCATTGACATATGTTTCTCCCGAAAATTTCTCATAGACGGTCTTTTGAAAAGGCAGCTGAAGCCATTTTCTTAGTTATTCTTTTTCTCGAAATTGAGGCAAAAATGTGCGAAACAACAAGACTTTTCTAGACTTAGTAAGCAAGAAATTTATCTACGTCAAAAACTTGAAATATTTTTCGGAAGAAGCTAGCTATATCGAGGAGCGTTATAATGTGTTCCTAGAATACGACGCCCACACATTCCTTCCTGACTCATTAGAATCGGCATTTTTTGCGTAATTG
Organism: Romanomermis culicivorax; assembly: GCA_963922205.1. Classification (NCBI taxonomy): domain Eukaryota; kingdom Metazoa; phylum Nematoda; class Enoplea; order Mermithida; family Mermithidae; genus Romanomermis; species Romanomermis culicivorax. The sequence continues at coordinate 595,320 of CAWUHX010000201.1, forward strand.
TTTATGAGCGAAAATTTTCGACAAAATGTGAACTTTCGATAAGAAAAATAATGGACAAAAACCTAATTTTCGTGATTTGTTTGAAAAATTCTCAACAAAAGTGATGATAGGTTGTGACAGAAAGCGCGATAATTTTTCATTTTTTGTAGCGAACACTAGGATGCCAAAGGGAAAAGGTGGAGCCGCCGGTGGATCCAAAACCGATGACGCCAAAAGTAGCGGATCGAAAGGCACTGCAAAAGGAGGAACATCGGTGAAAGTAAATTTCGTGAATGAACACACATACCATTACATGCACACGGGTGGGTTGCCATTACATGCACATGGGTGGGGTCGGGGGGTCTGGAGCCCTACGAATTTTGATAGACTATCATCATATCTCTGTTGACCCCCAGCAGATTTGACTCCCCAGCATTGATCAAGATTAACTTGGAAAATGAGAAAAAATGCGTCATCATGATGTTGTAGATTTTCTGAACAAATCGTACTTTATTCCAAAGGAGTAACATTAAAACATTCAAAAGTGCTGATAGTTTCACATATTTCACTAATATAGATGGAAGACTGTTTGGTTAGAAACATACATGTATGGGGCCGGCAGTACCAATTCCCCAAAATTTTAGGGAAAGAGTCCATGAAGGAGAAAAATTCGATTTCTGTCGCCAAAAAAGTCCGAAAAACGGTTTGAAAAATATTTATTTTTTGTCTAAAAACTATAAAAAATTTATTCACCGCGCCGAAGGTCGAGAAAATTAACATTTTTGACCATTTTTTGTTCCATCAAAAATTGACATTTTTCAGTACCTTGCTGACCAAAAGTATGGGGTCCCTATGACTACCATGTGGCTAGTCATAAGACTGGAATATCTTGTGACGGATGACCCGATGGCTACCCATATGACCAATGATTTCAATGAGGGTCTTTTGGCACTTCCACCTAATTACATATATAGTTAGAAAACCCTTCCTTTGACTGACTATCAAGAAAGAAAAAAGTTTCTATCCCACCACATGTCCTGGCTAACCCCTAGCAGAATTTCAGTGCTGTACATGTATGGGCAGCGCCGTATGATTTTCCATTAATCTAGCTTTAGGATCCTTGTCATTTGAGATGAAAAACTGAAAATATCCATTTTTGGTGGAACTAGAAAAAACCAATTTTTGAACAAAAATGGTCGAAAATGTCAATCCTCCGACGCTTTGCACTGTTAATGTGAGTTTTTGTCGATGTCTGTCGAGGCAAAAATTCCAATTTTTCCGACGCGATGACACCCCTAAATTTTAGGCAAACTATGATACCAAGTGTAGAAAAGAAAATTCGGCTGACCCCGGACTTCTGAGCTCCGTTGCATGTATGAATGAAGAACGTCTGGTGTCGTGGTCCCTTCCAAGTGCAAATATCATCAAGATGAGTAATGTTTTCACAACAAAGATCAGACGCCCATTTCTTTTTCAATAAAATGCTGTTATTTTATAGTCTCTAAAAAGACCGTCTCTGTCATAATCGAGAAATTCTTAAAAATTCTCTCCTTATGTATAATACCAATGTGGAATTTTGCGTGCTAATCAATTTGAAGTTTAAGAGTGATTTTTCTTTTCAGAAGAATGCAACAAACTCTTCTTTTCTACCTGAACAGCAACCCGAATCTTTCATTCCAAAAGAAAAAACGCTACATATGTGCTATACAAGATTGATTTTTGCAGGTGAGACATATTTTATGCGAAAAACATTCCAAATGCATGGAGGCCATGGAGAAATTAAAAGCTGGAGTGAAGTTCAACGAAGTAGCCTCGCAATACAGTGAAGATAAAGCAAGACAAGGAGTAATGTAGTTGTTCTGAATCAATTTTTTCAGCCTCAAATGGTATAATGTTAACGAATTAATCTCCAAACCAGTTGAGTAGTCAGTTGAAGATGAAATTCCTTAAATACTCGCAGTGCGCAAAAGAGAATTTATCAAGTGTTAGCCGCCCTTTTCGCTTCTGATATCTTCAGATAATGTATACTATTCAAATTCGAAAATCAGAATAATTTTGAATTGACTGAAATAATGTTGAATTGACTTAATGTTGACTGCGAATTTTTTTTCAAGGGCGATCTCGGATGGATGATTCGCGGTTCTATGGTGGGACCATTCCAAGACGCCGCCTTCGCGTTAACTGTTAGTTCTTTGGACAAACCGATCTATACAGATCCGCCGATAAAAACTCAATTCGGTTATCACATTATTATGGTCGAAGGAAAGAAATGACCTCCTCTATATGTCCGTTATGATTATGAGTTGGTTTATTAGTAATATTCTAATAATAGAGAATATACGCCTCAGAACTGTATTTTCTAACGTTTCTGTAGGTTGAATTCCGAAAGCTTAAGATTCAAATTATCTGCATGAATAACGACGATAAAGTGTCTCACAGATTCAAAAATTAAAGTTTCTCGTAATTAATAGACTATATAAGATGAATCTTTTTTACTACTCCTCTGAACAGCATTAAAATCGATTTACAAAGTTCCGCTTTAAACTCTTTATCCTCGGTTTCGGTCTCGAAATTTCACCACCTTTTACCTTTGCGATTATTGTGTGAATAATTTGCATAACGATTATGCCGTCGCCTAGTCGAAAAGGTAAAGGATCCCTCGCATCTAGAGGGCGATCAAGATCAAAAAATCGAAGTTCCCGCCGAAGGTAAAATTTCCAATTTAGAACAAGCGACAGTAGTTTTCAACATAATTTTTCAGCCTTGATTGATACTTCACCGCGGTATCTGTTGTTTAACTATTTTTCAGCGGAAGAACACATTCCGAATATTTCAACAAAATGTGCGTAATCGACGTTCTTGAAAATCTACGAAACGTTTGCTCCAGTCGCGGAAACAATGAAGCGACAATTGCCGAAATCGAGGCCGCGATGACCCATAAGATTGACCAATTTGAAATTTGGAAGGTAATTCACATAAGTTACATTCAGAGAGTACAAGAAACTACGGTGCGTAGAAGAAGTCAAATTAGAAATCTTACTGTATTTGATTTTGTGAGCATCACAAATTCAAAATGTACATACATAAATAATTGTTAATTACGGTGATCAGAGGAGTAGAGACAGGTAACGAAATTATGAATACTTTTCTACGATTGTTGTTATTTTTGTTAAATTCTTTTGAAATCTCCAGCAAGTCACCAAAAAGGCCAACCTGAAACTTTTTTTTTACTTCTTCTGTTCGTTAGGAGTTCGATGAACGATGCTTTCTAGATTTATTTCTGTCAGTCAATCACAACCAAAGCTGCAAAATAGAAAAAGAATATTAAATTTGCGTCCATTGAGCAGTATTTCTACAGCAACTCGAATTCTTTTAGAATTTTGAAGACCAACCTAGCAAGAATGCGTAAGTGTGAAAGTTTTATAAATTCTTCAATTAAAAAATATTTTATCCAATTTCCTCAAAGGAAAGTTAGCGCCGGGCTTGCTTACAAGAGCGAGCTTTGTAAATACAGCAACATGTATACAAGTTCTACTTTCTGACCCAACTCTCAGTAAATGTCGCTTTCTTCAAGTCCATTCATGATTCTCTTCATCATTTTATAGATTTTAATTCGCGGACAAATGCAAAATTTGTGCAGTCAAGTTAGCGCCGAACGTTGGTCGACGCGAATGGCAGGCGGCGACGCTCCGCCGACTAATGCTAAATACGCTCCATTGAGACGTCAAAAACGTTTCGAAAACGAACCGTTCACTTGCTTTTCGTGCTTTAAAAAGACCGGCACGTTGCGCTTCGTCGGACACGGCATCGACATCGACGGAGTTCTGAAATTATTGGAGGACACGGTGCACGGAGCGAAAAGTGAAAGCGAACGTCGAAAAGTTCTCGAAACGATAAAGTGTTGGGTAGAAATGAAGAAAATGCTGTCACACGAATACAGTTATTGCAAGTTGGTTTTTTATTATTCATTCTCGTTTGCGTCGTTCTATCTCCTGTCATGAATTTTGTCATTGTCCAGCAAACTGTAAAGTTCAATGTTTCCATCAAACCAAACGCTAAAGTTCGTCGTGAATGCGTCGACCTTTCTACAATTTTTCTAATCCAGTAGTGATAAGACATGTTTTCTAACATGTTATGTCATTTTTATAACTTGATCCGATGTTTTCCTAGTTGATTCTTTCCACTTGAGCATTATTTTGCAGCCGACAAGAAATTCGCCGTAGATCAAAATCAGAGTCGAAAAATCAAAGTTCTCGCAATAGGTATCGATAGATATTATTTTCTTAATATAAGTCGTGATTCTTTGAATGTAAAAACCATTTTTCAATCAACCACGCAGAATGACAACGAAATCGGAATATATGGACAAAATTCGGCTAGTCGACGTGTTGGAAGCTTTACGTGTCGTTTGTTCGAAAAATCAGAAAAATGAGGCGACAATCGCAGAAATCGCGACTACTATTACTTATCATATGCACCAGAGTGAAATAGAGAAAGTAACTAACTTTTTAAGTTGAGCAGAGCAGAAGATGATTTAATGATTCTACGACTTTTATTTTGGCAAAGATTCTACTCAAAAAATTACATCTTGTTGTAGCAAGTTCGAAATTTTCGTCGTGAAATTCAAGTCGTTAACACTTACGCTTCTTAATTTTTCGACCTTTACTATTAAGGTTCCAATTCTTTTTTGTTCATGTATATTAGAACTGAGTAAGCAACTTGCAAATTGAAACTTATTGCTTTTCACAAATGCCTGACGTGAAAGATAAAAAATCATTACAATCTGCTTTTATAAGACATAAGAATACGCCGAAAATTATCACTGTAATGAAAGTCGTTCGCACAAAGATTCTAGTGTGGAATTTTTCGCTCGTGAATTGAAATATTAAATGGTTGATTGAGTGAACTCGTCAGTTTTTAGTTTCATTCATGTGAAGAGGATTGCTGAATTATAAAACTTTCATGAAATCTGCTGCAATCGGATTTGGTTTCCAAATCTTACAGTATCAGTTGATCGTCCACAGTTGAAATGCTTGTAAACATTAAAATTAGAAAGAAAGTAGTACTCCGTATTTTTACGATTTTTTCGCTAAACTATAGGTCACGTAAAGCTAGACATTTGTGTGTTTACTAGGCTCCAACCACATTTTGAGCAAAAAATTGATTTTTTAGATTTTTCGGGATATTGACAACAGGATTAGTTTATGTTATTTTTCAGTTTACAAGCATTAGACGAAAAACAGACTATCAACAATAATTCATCATGCAATTTGGTTTGGTTATTTCTATTTCTTTTAAAGCTGTTGATACGCGGTCAAATGCAAAATTTATGCAGTCAAGTTGGTATCGAACGTTGGTCGACGAAAATGACCGCCGTCGACGGTATCATGGAGTCGCTGCCCAACGCACGATTCGCTTCGCTGAAACGTCAGAAACGTTTCGAAGATAATCCGTACACATGCTTTATATGCTTGAAATCGACCGGCTCCATACGTTTGGCCAATCACGGCATCGGTGTCGACGGCATTTTGAGATTGTTGGACGATACGGTTAATGGAACGAAAAACGCTGACGAACGGCGAAAAGCTGTCGAACAATTGAAATGCTGGATCGATTTGAAAAAGCGTTTGTCGCCGGAACACGGTTATTGCAGGTTGGCTGCATTGTTATATTTTTAACTTTGTAAAGTTCAAAATTCGTCCTTTCAATGGGTTTGTGTGCCTTTCAAATTCAAACGAGGTTTAGTCGGAATAATGAAGTCAGCGCAAAATGTGTTAAGGAGAAATTAACAAGTTTTATTCACAAACGCTTAATTTTCAAACTAAATTTTCCTCGTGCCTCATCTCATTTCAGGGTCGCCACTCTGGTGCTCGTAGGATTTTGAGAATTGTATATTCTAACTGCATGCAATATATAGCTTAGAACAGATTATTGCTGGTTAGAAATGAAATGCCTTATTCTTAATCTTATGTGGTCAAAAATAGATCATTTGACATGATTTGTTTTTTGTCCAATTTTTGTTCAAAAATACTGTAATTTACCGTACAAACCCATCGTGAGTTGTGAATCGGTTCGAGATGGAATCATCATAGCGTATATGATGCAATCGTAAGTCGAGTTTCCTGCTGAATTCAAACCTTCGGCACAATACAGGGGCAATTTTGAAAGAATAAAACAAACTACAGTCTGTTTCTCTTGGAATGCTTCTAAATAATGAAAGTGGAAAGCAAGTAGTATTTCAGATTTTCACGATTTGCCGATGAACAATATCTTGTATGGGACTGGAAACTTGTGAGCATACTGACCTAACCTTTAACAATTTTTCGAGCAAAAGATTTTGCAGAACCGTCTCTTTGAAAACGATTCTGACGATAGTACTAATTTGTGTCACTTTTCTATTTAGAAGCATTTAAAAAAAACAGACTTTAAATCTGAATAGCGACGGAGAAGCAAAAAATTATTTAAGGGTAAAATATAAAAAATGAATAAAAAAGAACTTAATGATAGGAAATGAACAAAAATCTATGTCAAAAGAAACAAATAACAACTTTGAGAACATAAATAGAGAAATCATCAGAAAAATAAAACAAAAAACAATAAAAATAACAGCAAAAAATATGACGAGAAAGGTCAAATAGAAACATGCTTTGATTGAAGTCGCTTTGATGGAATCGGTGATCAGTTATTCAAAGCCCGATTATTCACGAGCCCTTGGAGCACAATAATCTCAAATCTTTCAACCCCTATTCATCACTTATAAACAAGACACGATTCTTCTGTTAAATATGAATTTTCTGTTTCAGGCATCGATAACACCTGTAATGTCGGTTATTTCAAATTCGAGAAAGAAACGCCGCTTTTCTCCATACGTGATTTCTATGTAAAAACAATGTACGGTCTACTAGTTGTATTCTAGCACTGTTTTGTTCATTGATAAATGGATTTGCATATGAATGTTCCTATTTTCAAAAAAGGTGACCCAGCCCTGGTTGAAAATTATCGTCCTGTTTCCCTACGTTCAGTCCCATGCAAAATTATGGAAAACATTATTAATAATAAAATTTTAAGTTTCCTTCATCAGCATAACCTTTTAGCAGATCAACAGTTTGGTTTCCTAAAACATACATCCTGTGAACTACGGTTACTCAAGTGTAAAAACTCATGGCTAAATCAGTTGGACAAAGGACACTCCTTAGACATAGTGTACATTGACTTTGCCAAGGCCTTTGACTCAGTTTCCCATTCTAAGCTCCTTCTCAAACTTTCTAAATATGGTCTCTCTGGTCCCCTTTCAAGCTGGATATCAAATTTTCTTAAGAATAGATTTCAAAGGGTCAAAATTGGAAACTCCCTATCATCTCAGCTCAAAGTGTCTAGTGGTGTGCCCCAAGGTAGTGTATTAGGTCCAACTTTGTTTGTTTTGTACATAAATGACATTATTGACAATATCAAAAGTGAAATTTTTCTTTTTGCAGATGATCTAAAAATTTTCAATGTATCAACAAATTTTATGATTCTTCAACAAGACCTTGATACTCTTTCAAATTGGTCTACTGCTTGGCAATTACATATATCTACTACAAAGAGTTATGTCCTGTATTTAGGTGCAAAAAACCCATCGTGTCAATATACACTTCGTTACCAACATCTCCCATCAAACGCAAGTTATGTTAAGGATTTGGGAATTCTTATATCTCTTAATATGAAGTTAAAAGAACACTATAGATACATAGTAAAAAATGCCTATAATAGGTCTACATTAATTCTCAAGTCTTTCGTCTCCCGTGAGAAAAATACTCTAGCCAAGGCTTTCGTTACTTATGTACGTCCAATATTAGAATACTGTAGTTCAGTATGGAATCCACATTTTTTAGCAGACATAAGCTACATCGAAAATGTTCAACGTAGATTTACCAGAAAGATTTTTGGTCATAAATCAGGTTTGTCCTATGAAGATAGACTTCAAAGGCCAGGTCTACACAAGCTTGATATTCGTAGATTAGAATCTGCCCTCTTTACCATGTACAACATAATCCACAAAAACACAATTCTAAATCCTGATGATAAACAACAACAATACGCGTCGTAATCATGATCTAAGATTGACAATAAAGTCAGTTCATACTACTGCTTGCCAGTTTGATTTTTTTAACCGTTATATTAATGTCTGGAACTCTTTATCTTTTGATATCGTTAATTCTCCCAGTTTGCACAGTTTCAAAGAAAAAATTAAACTTCTAAACTTTGATAATCGAATTGGGGGGGGGGGGGGGTGTATGTAAATTGTTACTTTTCAAGTAACCTTTGCACCCTATTGCTGCATGATTTTTCTATTTCTTAAAATATTTACATTACTTGCGAGTCGATTTACCAATCTTATTCTTTATATGACATTGTATTATGTATTTAACTTTGCATTTCTCTTTCGCTTTTGTTTTGTGTAATAGCAATAAATATTTTCCCTTTCCTTTCCAATGCCCGAGCGTGACGCGATTGCTCCCTAATGTTCCTTCTATATTAAGAAAACAAAGTTCTTAAGTAAACCGGGAACAACTCAACAGCTGCTGGTGTACTGTATAAAAATTTTCCTGTTGTGCTTTTTTTGAAAAAGAAGATTCTGTCCACCACCGTTTTTTTCCTCGAAGATTTTTTCCACATGAGAACCGGACCCAAAATTTTTTTCCTCATTTTCCAAAAATTTTCCTCATTTTTAAAAACGTTTATAATGTGGCTACGGATGCTTTTTTATGCATTTTAGGAGCATACCCGAGCATTTTGTTGTATTTGGAGTCAGAAACCTGCAAAAATGAGGAAAAAAATTGAGAAAATTCTAGTTATATTAGCCAAAATGAGCTCATGACGAATATATTCGTGTTCTACAGGAGCGGGTGAAGCGTGTTAACGATAGAGTTCTCAGGAATTTATCCGTTATTAACATTTCTATGGCTCTGATTAGAATCATCTAATTTTATTTAGTTCTTGGTCCGGCGCGCAGCGCCGGAAAAATTTTTGGATTTTCACTTCCTAAAACGCTGGAAATTGAACCTTCACAGCGTTGGGAAATAAATTAAAATCCGACTGAAATGTAGTATAATTTGCTTTTCATTCCGGCGCGTAGCGCCGGAAAAATTTTTCAGTTTTTATATTCTAAAACGCTGGAAAATAAATCTCTCCAACAGATATTCATAAACAGAAGTTCTAGAATCGCAGTCTAAAATGATGTCTTCAATTTCCATCTTCAATAAACGCAAAAGTTCAGGTAGTAGACGTTTACAAAATTCCCAACATCGAGAAAAAAAATTGAGGGAATTGATGGAAAATCTCAATTTTGGGCGACATAATTGACTGTTAACAATTAGAAAATGAAACGAGCTAACTTGATTGACAGAAACTGTTGAGCATTAATTAGTAAGTCGAAGCAGATATGCTAACTTCCGCGCCTGATAGAAAACAGTCAAGATTGTACCCGTGACCGGCGCGAAGCGCCGGAAAATTTTGAGATTTTGACCCTTTTAAGTCCACCAGAACGCATCTTTTCGGTTTTGAATTCCCCAAATTTTCTTCCACAATGAGAACCATACCCAAATTTTTTTTCCTCATTTCGAAATTTTTTCCTCGAAAGACCCCATTTGAGGAAGAAAACGGTGCTGTCCACTGTTTTTTCCCCCAAATCGCGCTTTTTCGGGAAAAAATTTGGGGCTCTTTCCCCGTTTGGGGAAGAAAATTTTGGGGATTGGATACAGAAAAGATGCATTTTGGTGCATTTTAGAAGGTCATAATCTCAAAATTTTTCGGCGCTTCGCGCCGATTATAACTTTAATAATCATTATTATGCATTACTTTGCTCAGACGCGGCTTTTAGCATGTCTACCTTCATTTATCATATAATCTATAATAGTTTTCATCATCTTGAACGTATTATCTCATGTTTTCATTTGGTAATCTTCAATATTTTATCATGATATTTAATGAAGATTCGAATTTTTTGCTTTTGAGAAAGATCAATACGGTCTCTAAGCCTTTTGATGCAATTATTTTTTTCTAACGTAAAATCAATTCAAATGCTTCATGGAAATATCTTTCGAAAATTTATACTCTGCTTACTCATATATTTTCGACGAAGTATGAGAGTTTACTAATAAATTATACTGGTTTTAAAATTTTTCAAGTAAAATTCTAGAAATTACGACTTTTGAACACAAAATTCAAATCTAATTCTTGAAATAAATGTTCGGAAAATTGATTTTCCAGCGTCACAGAATATAAATACCCAAGAAATTTGTCCGGCGCTTCGCGCCGGAAAGATTAACATCCCTTTTGGGTTCTCACTTGTCATCATAGAGGACTTAACCATCGATTTCTCATGTAATTCAAAGTCATTATGCTTCTGGATAGTTTGCTTGAAAGTTTGTTCCAATGCTTGTAGATTAAACTTTGAACTCGAAAATTTCAATTTTTTCTCCAATTTTAATGAATTAACGGGTCTGAAAATACCAGAAGGCTTGAAAAAGCTCAAAAACACTTAAATAAAGCGTCTGTGAGCATTTTTAAGCGAAAAAAACGACTTCGGGAAAATGGAGAAAGAAATTTTGACCCCTTTCCCCATTTGGGGAAAAGGTCCGGGGGAAAAACAGTGATTCCGTCTGTCCCCCCAGTTTTTTTTTGTGCCAAAGCATGGTTTTTGGCACAAAAAAATTTGGAATGGCACAAAAAATTTTGAGCGTTTGTGCCAATTGGCACAATTTTTTTGACTGGTCCAAGGCTAAATTTCCTTGGTCTTTAGTCATTTTAGGGGCTAAAAACTAGGGATGGGCCGGGTATTCGGATCCGGATACGGATCCGCGGATATCCGCCTAAATTTTAGGATCCGGATCCGATCCGGATCCGCTAAACCAAATTTTTTAAGATCCGGATCCGGATCCGCTGTTGTCAATGATTAAGATCCGGTCATAATCGGATCTTTATCCATTATTATTCTCATAAAATTTTGCAGTATTAGAAAACACCAGAAATTTTCCGGCGCTTCGCGCCCGATTAAATAATTCTTTGCAATATTATTTTTCAACAAATAGTGCTTCGTGGAGAAAAAATTTCCAGTAAAGGAAAAAATTTTGGCGGTCCTCCTGTACGGAAAAGTCGAATTTTGGTCCATTTCAGAACGTCAAAATCTACTCCAACTTTTTTGCAACTTAAATTTTAAACATGAAGCCGAGTTAGAATTGAGAAGCATCATGGAACTAATTTTCAGAAATTTTAGGTTTAAATTGAAGTTTTTGAGATTTATGAATGTTATGAGTATATTTTCTTAATTTTTAAGATGATTATGAAGGACGGGAACTCGAGTGCTATTAGGAAGAAACTATGTGCGAAAATACATAAAAGATCATGGTTTTTTCAGTGTACAACAAAAAATTTCTTCGTACAAAGACTTTTTGGCTGATCGTTTTACAGGTACAAAGAGGCTTGTACACAAAATCATTGCAATGGTAGCAAAATTATACTTGAGAAACAGTAATTTTTCAACAGTACCACTCTTCAAACGATTTTTGGTAGGATCATAAATTTGACCAGCACCACTCAATAGCTGTTCATAGGGGACACTTTTCGCTGGTGCTAATTTAAGTTTACTTTCTGCATGAAGCAATTGTCCAGAGACGTTTGAGATTTAAGTTCATGTTTTAATTTGGTTTTTGAGTAGCTAGGTTCATTTTTTGGCTATCTCTAAAGAAAACACAAAAATTAATTCTTTAACATAACTTTACTTTACTAGTAGCAATTTGTTCCACAATTACTTCTATTTTCATTATCTTCTTTTTATTTAGCCGCAAACTGCTTATATATTGCCATATGTTTCCTCTCCAAATGTTTTCTCTGACATCCAGTAGCACAACCTTTTCTGGATAACTGGATTCTGCATTTATTGCACTTTGCCTTTTCTTCATCATCTGGGGACACTGTGAAGTAGTCCCACACTCTGCTAGTAAAAGAAAAACTTGAATCCATAATTTCTGAAAAAAATTTCCATTTCTATTCATTTCTTTTCTGATGAAACCAATATTAATCTAAACATGAATACAATTTAATGAATGAAAATTATCAATTAGTACATGTGAACTTTTTCAATAAACGAACACCTCAATCATTAATAATCTATTAATCTATTGACACCAATGAATACAAATTCATTTAACTCAATTTTAGACAAATTAGACATAGTACATATACTTATTGAAAGATCCGGATCCGATCCGGATCCGCGCGGATCTGTTCCTCAAGATCCGGATCCGGATCGGGATCCGCTGAACCAAATTTTTTTGGATCCGGATCCGATCCGGATCCGCTGAACTAAATTTTCCAAGATCCGGATCCGGATCCGCTGTCGCCAAAAAAGTCGATCCGGCCCATCCCTACTAAAAACGCAAAATTTTCTCGGCGCCTCGCGCCGATTCAATTTGTTTAATATTATCTGCTTTCTTTTGTCTAGAAAATGCGAGCGGATTCTATTCGAATAGTATATTTTTTTTATCGCAACAGACTTTGAGATTGTCAATGACTGGCTAAAAAATAGAAATTGTTAACTTTCTCTGATCATTCAGTTGGATTGAGAACCAAAACTTATATTTTTAGTGTTTGATTCAAACAAAAAATTGACATTTTTGGCACAATTATTCAACAAAAAATTTACGCGAAGCGATTTTCGACTTAGCTTTTTTCACGAGAAAGCAATTATAGACAAGACATCCTAATCTAATATTTAATAGTTGTTACGAAGGAAGTCGAAAAGACAAAGGAAAACTTCATGACATAAAGTCAATCTATAAAAATGTCTGAATTTTCGCAGCATTCAATTTCTTTTCGGATCGCAGAAACCGTTTTCTAGATCAGTTTTTCTTATCTCACGGACGTGGTTAGAGAAAATAAAGCAGGCACGATTTTTATGCAAATTGATGCGGTGAAAGTATCTTTAGTTAGTTTTTATGAAACTTTTGGCACAAAACTTTCTTAAGGTTTTCGGTACGTTTTTAGAGTGAAAAATTTTTTGTGCCTTTGGCACAAATTTTTTTGGCCCTTTGTGCCAATTGGCACAAATGTCCGTGCACAAAAAGAAACGCTGTGTTCCCCCGCCAGTGTTTTTTCTGCCAAAACATGGTTTTTGGCACAAAAGTTTTTGAACGTCTGTGATAATTGGCACGCATTTTTTGACTGGTCTGAGGCTAAATTTCGATGATTCTTAGTGATTTTAGAGGCCGAAAACGCAAAATTTTCTCGGCGCTTCGCCAGTGTTTTTTTTGCTAAAAACTTTTTGCCCCATCTGAGGAAAAATCCCAAAAAATTTTTCCTCATGACGAAAAAATCAATTTTTTCAGTTTCCCTGCTTAAAAATCGCTCAAAATCGTTTCTGATGTCTTTTTTGAACGTTTCTCTTGCATCTTATTCCGCCGAAAAACCGACATTTTTTGCAAAAAGTTTCTTCATACCTGTACTCGGGGGGGGGGGGGTTGGGGGGATTTTAGGAGTGAATTCCCCCTTCTCCCTCTATATTATACAGGCCTGGCTGACACATCTGTGCTTAGCCAAAATGGAGAATAATAGACTGCATTTGAATGGCCAAATGGAGAATAATAGACTGCATTTGAAAATAATAGACTACATTTGAAAACATTTGAATTTTGAATTTTCACATCCTGCCCTGCCCGATACTCTACTAACATTGGAAGATGAATCCTTTTAACACTTATTTCATGATTTAAAATTGGATTTTTGCGGCCTAATGACGTTCAGGCCTGAATAATTTAATGTTTTCAATCAGCTAAAAAATCAACGTGAAACCTATACATTTCATAAATTTGAGCGAAACAGCAGAATTTACAAATAGACTTAAAGCGCGGAGCGACAAAAAATTTTTGGATTTCCTATATCCTAGAGTGCTCGAAAATAAATCTTTTCAGCATTTATTTTCTGGATAGGTGTTCTGATTTTGCAGTCAATTCAATCATTTTTCATAGTTAGACAAAAATACATAAAATCATACAAATTACCATCTTTATGACGGTAGTGTACCAAGTACAACACAAGTTACAGATCTAGGTGTTTCTATAACTGGTACGCAATCTAATTCTGCTCACTGTACTCATATTTTCCGGAAAGGTTCTTTCTCTGCAAATTTAACACATAATTCGTTGTTTCTCCATTACTTATGTTGAACCTTAGAATATGCCGCAGTAGTTTCGAATCCTAATCTCAAGCAGGATAGCAAAAGAGTTGAGAAACTACAGCAGAAATTCACTAAGGGAATACTAAGTTACGATTACTAGATTATATTTTGATGACCGCTTGAACCACCTGGTTTTAGATCGATTAGATCTATGACGGCTTCGTTTCGATCTCACTATGGTTTACATATAATATTCTTCGTTCGAATGTTTCGTCAATCGATAACTTTTTCTCTATCGTTCATAATTCTAACCCGTGCTAATAACTCGTTAAAACTGGTGTACTGTAAATATCGCCTTGATCTGTTGAAACGTGAATTCTTTAGTCGGGTAATCAGGGCTTAGAATTCTCTTGGGAGTACTGTAAATATTAGTTGTGCAAAAATTTCTTCTGATATACTTAAAAGGGTAAAATCTGATACCTTTCTTAGAGGTGTAACTTAATTCGCTAATTTCTTTAGCTGTTACGCTTTTCACGTATCTTCATATTATTATTTACAACGATACATGCACATAGGTAGTAGGGGGGGTAAACCCGCATACCTGAGACCCTGGCTACCTCCCCCCCCTGGCCAAAAAAATCGTCAAACACACCCTGAACTTTTTCCAAGACAGTTTTTTTCATGATTTTTGTGCATATTTTGTATGAAAAACAGGCTTGCAAAACTTTTTTTTGTTTTTTTGCTCACCCACTCCCCCTACCCTCCCCCCAGGGAAAAAGTCCATGGACCATCTCCCCTGGAAAATTCTGGCCGTGCACGTCTGTTTACAACGTATTATTTTCGACCTAATAAATTATTATTATTATTATTATTATATTGAAAGCATGCGATTAAAATTACGAAATCTCACAAGCAATTAAAAATTTGGTTTTCTCAACCAGCAAGAATATCTATCACTGTTCGAAACTGATGATGTTTCACTCATTTGCCAAATCCAAAGAAATTATATTCACAAAATTTAAGAATTTTTGAAAATCGCAGAAAAATTTTGTGAGAAAATGGACAAAATCTTGACTTTCGTCAAATACTTAGACGCAATATTGAAGATAGACTGATTAAACCACGAGATAAGACATTCTAGGTGGTAACACCTATTGAATTCTAAGTACTAAGAGTATTAAGTGAGGTGATCATGCTTACGGTCGCGCCTTAGCTGGATTATAGCAAACAATAATCAAAATCGAAATAATCAAAAAAATTTGGTGTTTGGACCTTCTGAAATACACCAGAATGCACCTTTCCGACTTCAAAATACCAAAACTTTTTTCGCTATTTGTTGAAAGAGCCCAAATTTTTTCGCATTTTCAGATTTTTATTCGTCAAAAACACCGATTGGCGAAAAACGACGCCTGCGAATATCTTTCTAACAACAACGTGAAGACTCTGGAAAAATTAAGTCTAGAATTGAGTAAATTTTTGGTCGAAACACTGTACCAAAGATATCAACTTTTCTATTTGAATCAATGAAATAAGGTTTTCAGTTTAAAATCCGACTGCATGAGCAGAGAAAATTCAGAATTTGTATTCGGTGATTGACAACTTGTAAAGTTTGGTGCGACAATACTTCGCAAAAAAACCGTTGAGAAACACGTCAGCTTTTTGACACGATTTAGTTCCTTCAATCGCGTGTACGTACAAGACAGTATACTAAAACAAACACTTCTCTTGGACATATCAAAAATGGTATCTTTTGAATTCGTGTGTAATACAACTGAATCAAAATTCGATGTCGCCCCTATAAGCTAGTTTTTATCTGCGAATTCTAATCAGTTCCGTCTCTCGACATGTCGTTTTAGTTTTTCCAAATTTCAGAGTTTGCTTTATTATCATTCGCCTATCGACCTTTAGCACGCTCAGCATTTGGGTATTAATTAATTTACCGAATTATTCCGGCGTGTCCGGAGTTAATCTTTCTGCGGAAAACAACGATTAAATATTGCATTTCCATAGAATGCCTTTGGTCGAACGTCGGTGTAGCGAAAAAATTCAAAATTACAAGCAGTCAAGTGACGTAAGTTGCCAACAGGTTTTACGACTTGAATGTGCATGAAATCAGTATGAGTTTCATTCTTTCGAAGAATTCCTAAGCCCTTATCATGATAAGTACCTGACAGTTTTCCTGGTCCAATATTCTGATTATTTGCAGAATCAACGCAGCGCAGCGTTCTTGGAATTGAATTTAATTTTTTCAAACTGAATTTACAAATTTAGGCTTTTTTCAATGATTCCGAGGAAGATGAAGACGACGAAAATCCTGCTTTCTTGCCGTCGGTAAATAATCATAAAGCTAGCCATGCTAAAGAATTTGATCCTGTAACCTTCTGCGTTACGAAAGTTAATCCGAAAGATTTCGCCAATCAATTGACTTTATTGGATTTGCCAGTATTTAAAGCCATCAAGCCGGACGTGAGTGATCAAGTTTTTATAATCTTAATATGCTACATAGTACACATGCACGTGGGAGGGTTAGGGTTTATTGACCTCCAACTGATTTTGATTGAACCCTCAGTTAGAATTTGTCCTGGCTGATTCCAGCAGCATTTCCATGATGTGCATAAAAGATGTATCGTACCTTTTGACCCGGTATGCTACCCGATCAGACATGCACGGCAAGAATTTTCCAGGGGGAGAGTCCATGGACTTTTTTCCTTGGGGGTAAGGGGGGTGGGTGAGCAAAAAAAACAAAAAAAGTTCTGCAGGCCTGTTTTCCATACAAAATATGCACAAAAATCATGAAAAAAACTGTATTGGAAAAAGTTCAGGGGGGTGTTTGACGATTTTTTTGGCGAAGTGGGTGGCCAGGGTCTCAAATATGGGGGTGTACCCCCCCTACCCCCTATGTGCATGTATTTACCCGATACTACCCGACATTTTCTGACTCGACCCGAAATGGGAAGAAAGACTCTTGACCCGACCCGTTTTCCAGAATACCTCTGTGCATTACGGGTCACGGGTCAAAGAATTAAGTAGACCATTATCACTGTTAGAAGAAAAAGCAAAAAAATGTTATTCTACTTCGGGATTGAAATTCAATCATTATTAAAAACGAAATTTTCTCGGCAGTTTTTATGTAAAGAAACAGTGAACGAGCGAAGTGAATGATCGATCTATAGGCGTCGGCTGATAATTGACTTTTTTGAATATGGGCCGATAGTTTTTTATTTTTCGAAACATCAGTTGATATTTAAAAGCAATAAGATAAGTGATTTCTCATCTCCAATGTTTATTTACATTAAACAATTGAATAAGAAAAAAGCATGTCACATGATGAATATGTGCTTGTGTTCCATTTTATGGGCTGACTGAAAATAATTTTTTTGACCCGCGACCCGGTTTGCTATAAATTGGTCGGGTCAGAGGTCGCTGACCCTTGCCGTCACTCGATTCGGTATTTTACATGCTAGGCTAGGCCAACTAAACTATAATATGTAATATTAATGAATGCTCGAGTTTTATTTTGAGTTTTTTCTGTATAGATTATCTTTGAGAATTGCCTGTCCGAGTTATCCTAGATTATACGGTTTTTTAGGAACTGTCCAGCTGCGCCTGGAATACCAAAGATAAAATGGTTCATGCACCAAATGTTGTTGCCTTTATTCGTCGTTTCAATCAAGTAAGATTTTGGTACATTACGTTATGATTCAATTATTCAATCTTACTGGTTTTATTCAATTAACAGGTTTGCTTATGGTGTCAAAAAGAAATAATTAGTCGCGATAAGGTGAAATTACGCGGCGAAATTTTGTCTCATTTCATCAAAATCACCAGAGTAGGTTTTTCTTTCCATATCTGTCTTTATCTGGACCGGAAGAATTTTTACGGACTCTTGTTGGATGCTTTCTGATCGCTGTAAACGTAAAGGTGTTCAAATTTTTTCACTCAGTGCTTATATCTCGACATCAGTCAGAACGCTCAGTTTTTAGTGAAACCGATATGCGTAGTGCGACCGCATGTTGAAAAAGCATGCAGTGTTGCTGAAAATTTCGTAGCTTCCTTTCGTTTTATTCATTATACTGTGCACTTCATGACATCACGATGCTAGGTTTATAAGATTTAAGTAGTCATAATATTTAAAAATTCAATCATTTTTTTCTTGGCATCCGTTTTCATGCGCCTTTTAAGAAGACGGTATCTTATCTTTTAGAAATTACTCCAATTGAATAATCTCCATTCGGCATTCGCCATTTTATCTGCGCTCCAAAGCACCGCTATTCACCCGTTAACAAAAACATGGGCGGTAAGCTAATGACGAAAAGTTTTTATTATCGTGACACTGCGTGTGATTCATTCGTAATTCTTCAAAAAAATTGAAATGTCGACTTTTTAAAGGAATTATCGGGCAAAGAGCGAAACAATTTTGAAAAAATGTGCAAATTGTTTAGCGACGAAAATAATTTCGACCGTTTGAGGCGTTACATGGAGAATGTTAAATTGCCATGCATACCTTACTTGGGTATGTAAGTAGTTGTGATGTGCCTCGTATATACTTTGACATCCGGATATCCGTTTTTTGGAGAGATCGGATATCCTGTCATATAAATTTGATAAAGTCTAATTATGTTCTCAGTTTTTAAATTTTATGAAAACTAAACTTCTTAAATGCTTTTTGATGTCATCACTGATGAGGATGATAGATTTAAAAAAAATAATATTTTAAATTGCCTCAGTTTAACAGTCAAGTGAGGAAATAAATAATAAAATATTCAGAAAAGTTAAAATCAAAAACTAAACGTTGAGTAGCCATGGGCAGTGAACATTACGGGTGCACGAAAACAATAATTCAATATTGACTAGAGCGCAGCGCTGTAAAATTTAAAGGTTTAGACTTTCTAAAAAACACCAGAAGATACTGTTTTGTTCTTGACGGTAAAATTTTTTCCTCCACATTTGTGGAAATAGTTCAAATCATTTTTTCGCTAAATAAGAAAAACACTGCCTGTGTTTGATACACGTCTATTCGATTGTATCACAACTTGGCGCCCGTCGTAACTCAACGCCTTGTATTTCACTTTGGCGCCCAATGTGATAGTAGAAAAATTAGTTTATAAATTTTGAAGTACATCCCGTACTTAGATTGATGAAAAATATTGATCAAAAAGGAATCCGCCCCCCCCCCCATGAAAAAATCCTCTATTTATATATATGCGCAGGATTTTTTCATGGGGGGGGGGGGGCGGACTAGATTTTTTTACTGAATAGCCCCAGAAAATGTTGTTTCGACGTATTGTGTTTAAAAGTTTCCCGCTGCCTTGCGGATCTTTGCATAAACCGTCAGCTTCCGAAATTTTCCTAATAACTTGTCGTGAAAGTTAGAAATTTTGAGCTTTACAACCGATCCCGAATAAATTTTAACTTGACGGTAAATTTAGAATACGATCTTGTTCCATAAACAGATTTTAACTGATTTTTTATATGATAACAAGCACAATTTATAATATAATTTAAGCTTAGAATGTATAATACAAAATAAATGTTTCTTTCCATCAAAAAACTGTCATAGAAATTAAGGATTAGCACTCTTTATCGTTGTTGAAGCTCAGGATTTATAAAATTCAGAAATCTTAAACTTTATAAATTCATACTTTTGAAAGTGATATTAGAAATTATTACAGCAAGCAAATCATTTGTTCTTTAGGGTATTTTGCTTTCGGAGAGTGTGAAAGAAGGCATGCGCAATCATAGTTGAACAATTGGTTCAACTGGGTATAATTATAGCTACAAGATCATTAATGCACTAGTTTCAACCACCAGATCAAAATTTATGCCTGGGTTAGTTTAATTGAATGACTGGCTAACAGTACGTAAAAATGAATATTATTTTCAAAAGCTTGATGCTGATTTCTCTTTTACACTACGTCCAAAAGGTGTTTAAAATCTGTACGCCCATGAAATCAACGTTTTTTGCATCCTGACTATTTTATATGAGATAATTTCACTAACATGTAGTTTTCAACACTAATCGAGCTTTTGCAACCAAGAAAACGATTTGGGAACAAATCAACTTTTAGATTGACTGGAGTATGACAGTTTTTTAATTCAAGATTTCTGTCTACAATACTCAATAGTCAAACTCTAATTTATCAATCAATGCAGTATCACAGCTGACATGAATTAAAAAGAAAAAGAATCAAATTAAAAGTTTTTCAATGAAGATGAAGTATGTTATGTCCGCTCGGGCCGGCTAAGATGTCTGCCCCGGGATAACCCTGTTTATTATATTTTGCAAACTGAACTTCTAGCACCCGCATTTTCATATGTATTTTATTCTCCACAGTATTGGCTATATTCAAGGGATTCTTGTATATAGGTCTCTATTTGACCGATTTGATTTACATCGACGTCGCGCACCCGAGTTCAGGCGGTCTTGAAAGTACTCAAAGATCTCTTCTAATGAATAACATCTTACGGATTTTATCCGATTTGCAGCATTCGACATACGGTTAGAATTTTAATTTCTTTCTTTCTTTGTGTTATACAAGCTTTCAATTTTTAGAAAATATATTTCGTTTGGAGTATTTACAAACTTACCTTAAATCTGTTCGTTATATCGACGAATTGCAAAAGTTCGTCGAAGAAGATCTTTACAAGTATAATATGAATATATTTTTCTTTTCGTTTGTTTTTGATTCGCTGTTCTTTTCTTTTTGATTAAATTTATACATTTTGTTCATTTCGTTGCAATTTCGTGCTTCTCTAAAGTTTTTATCAGCAATTTTATGCTGGTTTTATCCATAATTATCAACATTTTATAGATTCTGATTCTTTACTAACGTGTCAAATTTTCCATTATACTACCAGTTGTGTTACCACATTTTCAGCAAATCCGTCGAATTAGAACCGCGAATCATTCACAAAGATAGTTCATTCTCCAACCCGCAGCCGTTGCAATTCAACATCGTAGACGCGACGCTCGGCGACGAAATGTCTAATTTGAGTATGAAAGATTCGTCTAATGCGATCAGCGCGAAAGATTTCATAGCGCCTTTGAAAAAAATTGAAAAATTAAAATCGCATTCTTTAACGCCTCAAATTGAAAAATGCCGCAAAGGACATCGAAAAACCATGAGCTTGGGTTCGAACGTTCCAAAAAAGTAAAGTTTCATAATGCGTGCAATCACAATCAAGTTTTAGAAGCATAGTTTTCTTCTAATCCAAGTTTTCCTTAATTGATTCAAATTGCTCTTTATGAAAAGATTATAAATTTGTCAATTTTCTATGATTTCTACAGTCTTACTAATCTAGTACCCCGAATTTGATTTTAAAAATTCTATCATTTCAGCCTGAAACGTGTGATTAATGATTTTTATAACCCGAACGAAACGTTACCCGTCGTTTTGGACTCGCGCAGACATCTTTTGGACGATTCCCTATTGGATTGTTCACTTTCATGTACTGCGCCGTCGTCCACTTTATCTTCATCGCATATTAATCCTATACACGGTTTGCGTTTCCGTCAAATGATTTTATCGCTCATGAATTTTTTGAACCCTTTTAAGAAAACATCGAGGATTCCGGTAACGAAAGCGAACATAAACTTTGCGGAAGAAAAAATACTGCGTTGTAAGTATATTTTTGTTGATAACTTTTTCATATCACAAATACGATGTGAGATTTTGTAGTAGCGCAGTCAGAAAAATGTGTTTCAATCTATATAGCCCCTTACAGAGAATGCTTGAGAATAATAGAACGACAAAAAATTGTACTGTCGTCAAAACCGCAAAATATGAAATATAAGTAAATATTCTAAAGTTTTATTGTTTAGAAACATTTCAAGAAAAATATAGGCACCGGGAATAATTCCTAAAGATTTCATGAGCGCTGACGGTACTGTAAACTGAATCCTTGATTTCTATATTTACATATCTTTTCGACAACTTTGTTCAATAGCGTGATTTCGGAATATCCATGTGAACCAAATTTTTAGTTTTTTTCTGAGTTTGTTGTACAAAATCTGAAAAATTTTGGTGGTTAAAAGTGTAACAGGTGGTTAAAATTTTGGTTGTTAAAATTTTTGGTGGTTAAAAGTGTAAAATGATTTTTCGCTGTTTAGTAAGAAAAATAACTCCGACCATGACGTCAACGATTGCACAACGGCTCTTTTGTTAAACTCGCCGGGCAGTGAAT
This sequence comes from Romanomermis culicivorax, assembly GCA_963922205.1. Taxonomy (NCBI): domain Eukaryota; kingdom Metazoa; phylum Nematoda; class Enoplea; order Mermithida; family Mermithidae; genus Romanomermis; species Romanomermis culicivorax. The sequence goes on from CAWUHX010000201.1 coordinate 617,638, forward strand.
GTTTGTGCGTTTCGGCGCAAAATGGCGAAAAACCCGCCGCTTCGTGCAGCCGACCCCGCCGTTTAAGCCGACAGTCGCCCGGTTCGGCGCTCATTTTCGAAGGAGCTGTCCGAAAGAAAACCGTCATGAAAAACGGCGTTAAAAAAGGGGTAAAAAAACGTAGAATTTTCCGTTCGGTGAACGTTTTTGGAAATTTGTCGACGTTTCTTTCAAAAATGTATCAAATTCAAAGCTTCCAACTATTTATCGCTCAAATCTTCCTTTTAGAATTTGTTTCCCGTCTACAATCGTTGTTGGTTACGTTTGAAATCTTCTTGTCACGTTACTTTCTATTCGGCCAAAAAATTCGCAATTCGTAATTTAGAGGCTCGTATTTCGGTGAGTTTCAAAGGATATCGATTTTTGACAACATTCCACCCGTAGGATTGATGGTTCATCCAATCCACTGGTTCCGAACCTGGCCGTTTTTCCGGCGCCCTGTTTGAGGTGGTCACACTTTCCCCGACATTGGGCAGTCTTGGGACAGCTCAGGCGCCACTCAGGAAGCGCTTAAAAAATCTTGAAGTGTTTTCCGACTAGCTAGAACACAAAAAATCGAATCGCATTGATTTTGAATAACAGAGCAAAATTGTTTAGGCCGAAAATAGTCAATCAAAATTCTACTCGAACTTTTTAACCTCAAGAATTTTAATAAAATATAAACATAATCAATTATCCAACTTTTACAGTATCGCTCGAAACCATCGGAAGTGATTTCGATCGCCAATTGGATGATATTGGAACCGGATGGGCCTTATCATCGCGATGTATTTTATATGCAGGAGCCAACCAAAGGTTTGAAATTGATATTTCATTTTTGCTCCACCATTATTTTGTGATATTTCGCTAAAGTAGGAGTCTTGTGTGAGATATTTGGTCCGTCAACTCGATAGGATCTAGAAATTCGTCCTAGTTTTCTAAAGAGTATGGATGAAAAATTCAATTTGGATATAATTTATTCGAAATGGGCAGTTAATTCAGTCACCAGCTTTTTATATAAAGTGTTGATTCAGTCACTATCTCAATTTAGCCACTTATTTTTCTTCATGGAAAATTAATTTTTCATTTTTATAACTTCACTCATACTTTGTCATTGAAAAATGGACGATTTCGGTCCGACTAATTATGTCTTGACAAATTTTATCAGACACAAAACGTTGTTTTTTTAAGCCTTGGAGATCACATACTTCGAATATACGAACAGCTTATCCCCGGAATCCTGATCCTTCCGGGATTTTCAAAGATTCGAACTACTTAACTTTTTTGAAATCAAAAAGCAACAATTTTCAACAGAAAACACGAACTCAATTCGTGCCACTATGTGAGCTAGTCTACCCTGATAAATTCTTGACGTGCATCTTAGAAGCATTTCCATAATTGTTTCACGTGAGCTTATTCGCAATTAATTCTGATCCTATTTCACCCCATATACTCGTATTTTATTGCAGCCTTATTTGAATGGCTGAATCGACTCAGCGGTTGAAGTCAAACACTTGGCTGAAACAACATGGTGCTGATCGATACTCCATCTGAAAAAACGATGGCAGTGTCGATTCAGTGACTGAATTGACATGATGACTGAATCAACAAACAATGGTTCATAGTGCCCGAAGTATTTTTTAGCAATAAATTTTAAAATTTTTCAAAAATTACTCCCGGAAAGTTAGTAAAAAGTGCTCTCGACCAAAATATTAGTCTTTCACGACCAAAGTCGTCCCCGTAGAATATTCCCTTTTCCTTGAAATATAACCTAAGTATTTTTACAGGTTTTGTATACAAAATTCGAACAGGCAGTGAACAAAAAGCTAAAGAATGGGTCAATTGTTTGAAATTATTGATCAAAAATCATCAAGCAAACGCGCAACCGTCGAATCTCATGACTTTCGATTAAAGAAAAGTTTTAAAAAATGAAACAAGCAATCAAACGACATGTACAAAAGTATGATGTTCATTTATTTATTATATACCATACTCTCAATTGTTTGTTTGTTGATATCATCATTTTGCTCGTTTTTGTTTACTGACGGCAATTTAGATGACGCTTATTCGCTTTTTCGTAGCGAAAATTATCCGAAACTTGGGCGAAATTTCGCCCCAAGTTGCCAGCTTCAATGGTGCTTTTTGGAATACAAAATTCACGTGTTTTACCGCACTCGTGTGCATGTACGTATATAACAGCGAAAAAATTTTGGGCATTTTACTGCAACGTAGCTTTTCCGCATAAACGTGGATTTTACGTTTTTCACGTAGTAGTTCCCCCGCTTTTTGTGCGCTCATAAACTTAACTTTGTTTTATTCTATTATTCTAATTTCATCGGTAATAAAAGGTGTGTAACTGTTATATATATATTTTTTTCATTCAGCGAAAATCACAGATCGGGTCGCACACGCATTATATCATTCTCATAATACATAAGTAGATAGATATACACAATCAAGTTCTAAGGAACAAATATTTGCCGAAAGAAAGCGTAAACATAAATAAGCAAACAGAAGCAATATTACAAGAATGTAACCAAATTATTATGAATATAATTGAAAACCTGCTTTTGAATCCTGCTCAATCCATCACGTGTATATAAAAGATGCATACAGTTTGCATAACGTGCAAATGAGATTTTTTGATGAACAAGTTACAAGATACAGTTGACAGTCAATTGGGAGAAATTGTGTAGCGAATTCCCGACCAAATTAAGATGAGAAACCTTCAAAACGCCAGTTCTTAATACCGATGTTTCCGGAGCTTTCTGTCATAAAGCACAAGTTCTAATGGGAATTTTAGACCCCAAGAAGTATTTTTCAAACTGTTTGCCGACCTTTCAAGAAAAAATTCCAGAGCGTTTTTCTTGAATGACCGCTCCTTACCCTAAATTTTTAGAAAAAATCAACCGCAAAAAACCCGGCTGAGCACTTATGCATGGTCGGACGAAAAGGTTTAGTGTAGGTAAAGAAAAGGGAAATTCCTGAATATGGGAAGAATTTTGAAACTGCGAAAAACAATGTCAAGCTGTAACGCTTCAACAAAAACTACTGATAGTTGCTCCAATAAAAGTAATGCACGCAAATTTGAAAGTTTTGCCGATAAATTTTGTGATGTTCGTGGAATTCCTACGTAATTTTTGTCAATTTTTTGCGACAACCAAATCTTGGTCGACAATGAACACGAGCCAACTCTGAAAAAACTTCGCCCACTCAATTACTACAGGAATCTAGAAAAAGCTGAAATCTCAGATGCACGTACCCGAACAAAATTAACAATCGTGAAGCCTTGGCGGACGAAAAATAGGAAGAAGAAAATAGAAGAATCACTTGGCGTTATGATCATCGGAAATCTTTAGAACGTTTAGGAAACGTAGCGAAAGAGGAAGATGAGACGGCGACGGTGGACGACGAAGACGAATCGTTGGCGTTCGTCGCGAGACTGATCATCGGGAGAGCGTTAAGATGATTATTATTTGGATGCGATAATCTATCTTGCGATCCACCGACCGCACTGGAATAGTTGGCATGGGATGAGGAGACGAAATGATCAAAATCCGTCGTCGTACCGCTAACATTGACGTAGGAATTCGAACACGTTGCGACTGAAAATAAAATTATTCTCATTTTTTAAACTTGAAACTTTTATAAGAATATGATACACAGGGTGAGCCAAAAAAATACAACAGGTGCTGACTTTCATACCTTGCGAATAGATGGAGCTTATTCAATGCGGTTTGCTGTCGTCGATAGATAAAACATCTGGCGTATGTACAGCAAAGTTTCAACCAGATTGCTCAAATATTGATTGACTAGAATCAAAAATACTGAACGTCGATTTTTTTGCAAATAAAAAAATTAACATCAAAATGTTTTATAACAGAAAAAAGTAAAACATATTCATTCGTAAGAACTATATAATAGCTGAAAACTACAAATAAGCCGTTTCAATGTGCCCTCCTTTCTGTTTCGTCACTAATTTTAATCGTTTTTCGAACTGGTCAATAGTGGAATTGATTTGCTTCTTTCCACTTTCAAAATAAAAGCTCTTGATGATGGCGAAATTTCGCCCATATGGAAACAAGAAACTTATGACTTTAAATTACGTGTAAATTACAAATCTGGGTCAGTTTTAAAGCATTCTTGTGCGCAAACAACCTTACAAAGCCTTTTTCACAATAAGAAAAACTTTTACTTTGATTTCACAACTTTTACATTCTAAAAAATGACCACTCACGAAATTTCATTTCATGTGAAAACCAAATAGGCTAGGAGCATAGAACTTGCTCCTCACAACGAAAGAAATTAGGAGATTCTAATGTAGCAATCCGTATTAAAAAAGCGTCATCCATTCGAAAGCTATGAAAGTCAGCACAAATTAGCCTTTTTTTGGCTCACCATGTACATCTAAACTGTTTTGTGGGATCTTCGACCAGAAATTTGAATGTTTGAAGGAAAATCTAAACCGGGGCAACGAGTAATAAGCGTTTCTGAATCCGAAGAACAGAAGAATATGCTCCGAACATACATGTGATTGGAGGGGGGGGGGGAGTGCAAAGGGAACCCACCCCCAGAAATCGTCGACCATATGGCTAGCCATATAATAGCCGTAGCGACCCCCATACTTTTTGTCGGAAAAATACTGAAAAATGTCAATTTTTGAACGAAAAATGGTCAAAAATTTGATTTTTCTGCGCGCTTCGCGCCATGAATACATTTTTTCGTTCTTCGCACAAAAAAATACTATTTTTGAACCATTTTTAGGACTTTTTTCATGAAAAAATCTATTTTTTCCTTGAGAGACCCCTCGCCCAAAATTTTGGGAATTACTGACCCCCGGCCCAAAAAAGTCGCCCAAACCCAACCCCCCCCCAGACTTCGGGGCCCCGTTACTTGTATGGCTCCGAATCAATAATTTTCAAAAAAAAATTGAAAGACGAGAAAGATTAGTGAAATAGAACATATAATCATTGACGCATGTATGCATAAAAAACAAAGAAAATGATCGATTTTCCAACTTATTCGCATTTTCATGCGAAGAATTCGTATGCTTGAATTATTTTCCCTCCTAAACAACTCCGTTAATATTAAATATCCGGAAACTATAGTAAATCATTTGAATAATATTTTAGCTCATAGCTACGAGGAATTGTAATAAATATTAATGAAAATAATTTTTTTTCTACTAACCATTTTCGACGTCGTCTACGATTCTTCTGTCTGACGATGAAGACGATTCAAGATCCAATTTATGCCTCAGGTCGAAATTTTTAATTAAATCGTCCACTAATTTATTAGCATCGACTCTAGTATTATCCATGCGGCTATTGTGCCCCGAGCCGATATGCGATTCCATGCTAGAAATTCTCTGAAAATAAAATTTACATTTGTGTGAAATATTTTCATAAAATAGAAAAGTATCATTTTCCAGGACATTTTCATACTTAACAGAGAACCCAATTTTTTCAAAATCAAAACTTTTTTAGATTGGCGATCAAAAAAGCATTGAATTAGCAAAAAAGATTTTATATCATTATACGACTTAAACTTCTCAATTGTAGCTATACTGAAAACTTACAATCAAATTATAAATAATCATACCTGTAAGAGGTGCGAACAGTTGGGCGGGAGTAAAGCCAAAATTTTTTTATGGGGAGGGTCGAAAAAAAGCCGAAAATTTTCACAGAAAAGGTCAAAAAGGCACTTTTTTCCAAATTTTTCCGGGTTTGGGAGTTGGGTATAGGGTTGGCCAACCTAATTACAGGTATATGAATAATTTCAATTTCAAATACTTCCTACTTTTGTTATGATTTATTATGCTTTTCGGCACCTTTTGAAAGCAAAGGACTTTGCAATTAAAATATCACTTCAAATTATACTTGGTTTTATTTCTCAGAAACCCGTGATTTTCTTGGAAACCTATCAAATACGATATCATATCAAAAATTATAATACAAAGCAATAGCATTTTGATAAACATTTGCAGTTCCGTCTGGCAAATACGATTTGCAAAATTCGAAGTTTAATTCAGACCCATAAATCTCAAACCAGGAAAATCTTATTCGGCACAAATTTTTCAAGAATGAAATGATTGATCATACATGCCATTGGGAAAAGTGTCAAAGCAACTTAGCCCCAGAAATCGTCGGTCATATAACCAGCCATATAATGATCGCCTCAATATTTGCCGATCACATGGCTGAAATGAGCTAGCCATAAGAAAAACCATTCTATTGATCGGAAAAATACTTGAAAAGGTCAATTTTTCCGTCATCTTTCACACAAAAAATAGTCTAAAATGTCAATTTCTCCAGCGCTTAGTGCCGTAAATACACTTTCATGGCTTTTAGACATAAGTCACTTCTTTCTAACTGGTTTTCTAATTTTTTGCGAAAATCGAAATTTTTCAATCGATGCCCCTAAAATTTCTGGGCAAATGACGGTCCACTCGCGAAAAATTCCTTTACCACGCTTCGAGACCTCAGAGTTCCGTTATATACATGTATGGCAGGCTTCTTTTAGTCATTTTAGGCACCTAAAAGTTTGGAAATGGCTCCCAAAATTTTAGATCTAGGGGCCATTTTGGCTCCTAAAATTTTGACTTATTTATTTATATCTTAGCGAATTATAGTTATTTTTATTCAATTTTAGATTGAAGTTATTTTTATTCAATTTTAGATTTAAAGTAAGTGTTTTACAGGCTCTAAAATCATAAAACACCGAAAATTTTTGGATCTCATTCTATAATTTTTCAAATTGTCTTTCACTGTCTTTCTACAATCCAACTTTCTGGTGAAAAAATTTCTCGAAATAGAGAAAAAATATGGGGGTTCCACAGGGAAAAGATGAACTTTGGTGCAGTTAAGAGATCAAAATCTAAATTTTTCCATTTTTTGTAACTATTATTTTAAATATTCATGATCATAACAGAGGTGATTTTCATAAATTTCAGGTTTGTAAAATGTTTTCGAACCTTGTATGTTCATCAAATAAGTTTTCCTTAAATCGATGTGCATTTTAGAGTGTCAAAATTAAAAAAAAATTGTTGCATAGCGCCGGAAAGATATACGAAACAACAGAACAATAAGAACAGAAGCTGCATTTTCAAAACCCTACATTTTTGAGTCAGAAGGAAATGAACTCAAGCGCTATCTTGGAAGAAGGTTTGGACAAAAATAAATGAAATATCGTGTTTTTTGCATAAAAAATTTCTTTTGCACAAAGATTTCTCGACCATTCTTTGTACATGTAGGAATGTAACCGAAAACGCTGGTTGGAAATCAAATCTTGAACATTAATTTTTTCAACACGTATCAACTGATTGAATATTTGTTATATAATTCAATTATATACGTTCCACAGTGTGTTACAAGCCCATTTTTCGATATTCTTCAATTAAAAATTTTTGGCTCCAACCAAAAATTTCAATTTGGCCGATAAAAATTTTTTCGAACCAAAAAAAGCCTGATGTATCGTCCAAAAGCTACAATTTCTAATACAAACAATGAGTTGATACTGCAAGCTAGTCTTTTCGAAAATTCGAAACTTTCTCGGATTTATTTAGATCGAATTTTTCAATTTTTAATAGCCACTCATCGAACTCCTCAAATTTCAAAACTGAAAGGACCATAAAATATTGCACATGTTATTTAGGCCACCAATTTTCATATCCCTATATAATAAAAAGTAGTTTGTCGTCCGGAACATTTAAAACGCCCATTCTCCGAGAAAAATCGTAAAACCAAAAATGACGCCCGTTCATGTTCATTGCACTAGATTGATCGCAAATTTTCGGGCACTTTACTTGCGTCAGTTGTTACCAAAAAAGCCATTTTGTTCCCATATATCGCACAAAAATGTTCTCTCGTCTCACATCCGGGAATCCGAAATCGAAAAAAAAGAAATCAAGTGAAAAAATAAACCTACGCGACTAATGATCATCTTTTTTATGGAAAAGGAAATCTAACAGAAAAAGAAATTTGTGCCAACAACAAACGCCCACAAATTTTCGTCTTGTTCGGTGAAAGGAAGATGAAAATCAAATGAGGTCATTGAACTGCTGTATAAAATCACAGAATGAAAAAATCTCATAATGATAAATTCAAAATTCTGAACAAATTCTAAAATTTGAGCTTGAAAAATATGTCACATTTCGATGAAGGCGGATTTAAAAAAAGACAACCCTTCAGAAAAACCCTGAAATTAGATTATTAATATAAAATGAGTAATATGATTCTAGACACGAACAAGATTAATTGATAGATCAAATCTCAAACAGAAAAATGAAAAAGCAGCTGAAGAAACGTAAAAGAAACAGTCAACAAATGAATCAACAGTTATTGAAAAATGACGAGAGCTCACAATTACGACATTAGAATTCTTGTTTTATTATGCTGTTGAAGGCATCTCATGGTCACAAGTCGCTCTGGTTTAGAAATACTTCCCATAATAACCGTTCTTGATTTTGAAAAACTTCATAAGGGCAGCGTGAAAAACGAAAATAACCTAACTGCATCTTCGAACAGTACGCACTAACTTGTACTTTAATTCCATATTTTTATATTCACAATTCTCTTTACTTCCAAAGCCCATTGTTTGTAAAAAAATTTGCTTCAATCTCATCATATAGTTAAACGTTAAGGTTTTATTTCCATTTTCAATAGTTTGGATTTTCTATCAACTTTTTACTTTTCCAATTTTGAAAATTTTATTTTCATTCGTTTTGGTATTTTTTAAAGTTATGAAATATTTGTTAGTTGCGTTTTCTCGCTATAATGAACTTCCACACTTCAATTGATTTGCTTTTTTGTTGAATTTTTATTTTGTCAATCTTTCTATTCATCTTCCCAACGTAACTTTTGTTTGGACAGAAGGAGTGAATTTAAGAATGTAGAAATGAGGATGATGCTCGAAGAAGTGAATAGGTTTTCTAGCATCACTTACACAGCATACAAAAATTATGTCACTATGGTGTATTTGCATCGAAATGGCATATACAGCGACAATAAAAAACATGTTAAATTCGGTAAACTTCACGGGGTGGAAGACTGTATACTGTAGAGTAGACTACCCCATAAGGGTGTGTGGAGGTATTAGTCCGGTCTTGGGTTTGGAAATTCATTTACTACCTACCCCGGCAAAAATAACTTACAGGTCGAGTGAAAAAGGAGAAAGATGACTTACTGATACAAAATTTTGCGCAATTGACCACATTATTATAGAAAATTATCAGTCGCTCTGTTTGTCCGCGCGCAGCTGAACTTCACAGAGCCCGGTGGAAAAGTGACCGGACCTTTTCTATTCTTTCTATTCTTATGTTGAGATGTATATCACACCACATAATTCACATTATCAAAATTTTTAGTTTCTTGAGGCAGTAATCCTGCAATTAAGGTGAGACAGCCGAATAAGAAGTTTCATATTCGAATTTTCAACAGTCTGTAATGCCGGATGTTTGGAAAGACATCATTGAACTAAAACTTCTATTTTTCCATTGAATAGGAAATTAAGTAAAGCACTTTTGAATTCGTAAACTATTCATTCCTGATTTTAGTATGCCTTGCAATTTCCACAGTATGATACCTCGCTAGTTGAAAGCTTATATTCGAAATTTAGCACAGATTCTTGTTTACACGATCTCATCGTTTCTCAGACACTACGGATATATTATGTTCTTGTATGTTGAAAAGCAGATATTAATATCAAGATTTCAATTCAACTTTTGGAATATAAAAAATTCCAGGATTCTTGACACATATTAGAAGACAATAAGATCAATGAATTTCATCCGAATCTTTCAAACGGTCAGGGAGTACTCACGAGATCAATATCAATTTTCAAACATATAACCAATCCTGTGATGCTAGTTTCATGACAGTTTTAAAATGTGGATAATCGTGGTCATTGAAGTATAAAGTCGTTGGCTGTAGTGATATTAGTTGACTCACTGTCAGACATTTGGTGTTTCACACAGCTTTCAGTGTCAACTTCAAAAAAATGGGTTTAATGCTATAGTCATGCGCAATCATTCCTTGTGCCTTTGACATTCAAATATAATGTATTCTTTAATTTTGAACACGCTTTTGAATTAATATTTAGAATCAATTAATTGACCGAGCAACGCTGCAGCACTTTTCCAATACGTTATTATGACTGATGCTATAAATGAAGATTACCTAAATCTAGAAAAACAGCATCAAGAAGTATGGTAAACGAATTGAGATTTACGTCTCGTTAACTTATTGCGAAAATCTTAGAAGTAAGTTGGTGATCAAGAAGTCACTAATCATATTGAGGCACACCAATGAATAGGTCTAATTGATAATAATTTATATCAGGCTTTAATGTATTCCTGACCGCTTTAGGCCAGGGCCGATCACTCTCAACTCTACAAAAAATAACTTCCTTGCCGATGCGAAAAAAAATTGTTTTATGGATGTAATAAATGTTTTTTTTTTCTTTCCAGTATAGGTAAATTCCGTGACGTTCGTTCAATAGGAGAATAGGGTCCTTTTCCCTCCTAACTTCGAAGAAAAAAAAGAAGCGAGAACAATAAAAAAGTGAAGTATACCCATTATAGAAAAGTCTATTTCGCCCGACTATTGTCCAAGATTCTAGATTTATGTACAATTTTCCGTGTGTTCTGCTGAATATATAATGTTTTTGGACGATCGACGAGCTCGAAAAAATTAAATGCTATAGGAGGCGTTTATAACCAGGACATGCATTTTTTGCGGCAAAAAACCTTAGAAAGTGAGGGCTGGCGAGAGTAAAACACGATTTTTCAGCTGGTAATTGAATGCTGAGCAAGCTTAATGCGCGAATGAGCACGATAGAGCAGCTCAAGAACAAGATTTGTATGATAGAATAATAACATAGCATTTCAGGTAGAAGAATCTTGATATTCTTAATCTTTTACGAACGAACGGATATAAAAAATGAACTACGAAAAAGTTATGCAGCTTGTTTATCGAAAAATATTGATTCATGACTCATAAAGGCATTCATAATTATGTGCCGTTATTTATTGATCATTATAGTCTTCTATTTCGAATCGAATCTTCTCTCATGCTATTTCGTTCTTACCACAGTATTTTGACATTATGTTTATTCTCCACTAACTATGCAACTATTTCTTTGAACTTCTTTTCTCAAGAATAACTTGTCAATTTCTTCTTGTTAACATTTTGTAATATTTATTTCCTCTTTAAATATTTCGACACCTTTTCTTAATTGTTATTTGTTATCAAAAAAATTAGTTGTCTTATTGCGCGTGACGACAATAAAATAAGGGTAAAAATTTGCAGCGAAAAATAATATCTCTCTCACCAACAGTTTTAACGGAAGTTTTCGGAAATTTTAGAATGCATGTTTTGTGAGACCTATGATCGAATAAGAGTCTAAGCACTAAGGTGTTAGAACCGGAAAGTATAAAAGTTGTTAAAAATTTGAAATAAACGATTTGAAAAGAATTTAGTATCTGTTGAAGAAAAAAAATTCAACTGAAACACGATTCATGGAATTTGTATATCACCAATAAAGATGATGACATTTGGATTCATTGTTTCTATAGTCATTGATTACGATTTAGTTCCATTATCTAACTATCGACTCTATCATCCTCCGGGATCTTGCAGACGACCATGGAATATACAAGCACGTATAAATCAGAATGGGGCCAAAAAAGACCCAGACTTCTTTATTCGGTAGCTTTTGCCGAGAAAGAAATTCCACTAAACGATACGAATTTCTTTCAAATATCTGTAAATCCTAATGCTGATCAGTGACCTAGGGCACTATTTTTCATTGTGTGTATTTCTCCGTATTGTTGTAAAAATCAGTAATTGTCTCAGTTTTCAGAGGGTTATTCAGTATCACCATTGATGCTGTAGTTTAAAATAATAAGTCGAAGGAGAATTTTCTGGCGCGTGTGATGCAACAAAACTACACCGTTGAGTAGTAGAAAAGCTGTCGAAAAAAGTCCTAAGTGTTTTTCTGCCCCTTGATCGATAATTTTCATAATAATGTCTAGGGATGTCTGGGAGCCAACTTTTTTGCTGGTGCCAGTGCCTAAGCACCTGCGCCGGTGCTAATCGTACATGTTTTTACCTATTTATAATGAATTTTGTGTCCTTCTACATTTGCTATTAATGTAATCTATTTATAAATGAGTTCTGGATCGTATGTACAATAATTATTTTTCTGTTTTTTGCGCATTTCATTCTTTAATTTAGTCAAGTTATACATAAATTTTGAAGGATGGTGACTTCCAATCATTCCGCTGTTATATGGAATTTTTTTACTAATTGGATGACTGGCGAAAGAAAATCAATACGTAATTGCTGTGCTAAAGAAATTAGCTGTAGTGGTCAAGATAAACATGAGTTTGGGCACAGCGATCTGTAATAGCACCTTGATTTCGTGAAAGCGACTAAATGTTGCAGGGTAAAACCATATTTTTTTTATTAAGGATTTTCTTGTGCATGCAAATTTACTCGCTGTTGTTTATGTCATAACAGGATTAGCTTCTAGAACAGATCAGCTGATGGATAACGATTTCTTTTTTTTATATCTTCCGTGAAGTTCATCAATTCTCAGAAAATTTGCCATGAATCTGATGAAGAAACGTCAGCAAAATAAACGCCGAGATTGAACTACAAAAATACTTGGGTGATAAAAGGGCTAAAACTAGTAATTTAATTTCTCTGTTAGAATTTTACAAATTCTGTTTCAGATGAAAAAACTACAAAAGTAGAAGATATATTTGACTATTGAAAAATCAAAAAGAATGAATATCATTTGCTTGCAAACCTTGCGTGATAATTCATATGCGCCTGACTAATAAGCGTATATAGCGAACGTTTATTCAGCACGAGTGGCATTATTTGTTCGTATGCCAGGACAAGTTTATTGCCCGAAAAACTTGAAACATTTGTGTATTTGTCCAAAAATTCGAGGATTGTGAAATTGGATTAAGAATCATGATGGAAATAAATAAATTTCAACATAATTTAATTTTTTGTACCTATGTATGTGTTATGCTAATGAAAATGTATATAATATTCAAAGTAATTACCGGTGCCAAAACCAGTGGCACCTGCCGGAGCCAGATACCATGGCACCCGCGCCGGTGCCTGGGACATCTCTAATAATGTCGCTTGCTCCGTGAAAGAAATGTGGAAACCACTTCAAATCCAGATCAGCCGAATCAGGTTATAATTTGGGATTCTATTTACAAAATTGCACATTTTTTGGCCATCCATGATAAAACTGTCAGTACCTTTTTCAAAGAGACGGTTTGCCGAGCGCCTGCGATCGACGACGATGAACCACGATTACAGGCTGTCGACGTCACCGAACTATTATTTGTCGCCGAAAGAAGACCGCCGCTCGGGCACGTCACGATCGTAACGGAAGTCGAAGGAGTCGATTGACCGCCGGTCACCGCAGCGGATGTTGAACCCGTGCCGGACGTACATTCTTGCAATCTACGGTTGACGGCCGCTGCAGCGACAAAAATAGCCGCCGAAGATTCAGCACTAGAATGTCTCGAGTGATTAGGTATTGCGGCTGCCTATAATAATAGATTCGAAAGATTACAATCAGAAAGAATAAACAATTAGTCTGAATTCGTGCACAAGTGATACAGAAAGAAAAGTCCTCGGTAGAGTTACGGAAAGTGAAAATTTGAGAAAACTATTCGAACCCAATTTTATGAGTTTCATATCGATAAAAATGAAGGCGTGAATTATCTAGAGCTGCATGAGTTTTTTTTTTATTCACACATACATAGTCTAAGCAGACTAAAGACAGAATGCGCAGTAGTCCCGTCAGAATCAATGAAAAATTCATTTATATTCTCCGGTGCCATTGATCCAATTTTTACCTGCTGTGATTGCACCGAATTTTGAGCGTTAGCAATCGGAGCAGATGACTCGGATGTCTTATTAGAATGCACATCGTCCGGCACGAAACTAGAATTATCGCAAGGCCCAACAACTGAACTATGAGACGATGGTACCGTCCATCCGTATGGAGAATGTCTTTCTGACGCATCATCGTCTGGAAAGTCAAACATTAGAGATCCGTTTGTAAACAGTGTCTTGGGACATAGCTGCGTCTTAAGACATTACTTTTTCACGATAAGGTTATGTCTTGACATAGCAATTACTTTAGACACTATTGAGAAACGGGCCTCAGGAGAATCCTTTCATAGACATGTACAACCTAATCAAATATAAAGAATTTTTAGAGAGAATTTTCATTTCAACTGAAAATGTATGAAAAAACGTTACGAACCTTGAGCCAGGCATTCTGCTACCCATGAGATTTCAGAATGAACAAAAAGATAAAGATTATCTTCTCAAAGTTGTTATCAATAAAATATCAATTTCTCGATAATTCCAACTCCAAAATATACATAAGGTACATAATTTACCCAAACCAGCAGTGAATTGAGCAACCAAAGGTCGGATGCCAGCGGCGCTCGAAGTTTTATAACTAGCTTTGCCCAGACTTTCCGGTTGCTGTTGTTGTTGCAATGTCAAATTATACGTCGAAGAAGAACCGACCGTGCTTTTATTACTGTAACTATCGCCCCCTACGCTCGACGCCGGTGCTCTCCTATCACTAGGATTCAAAAATTGCAACGATGCGTTGGCTTGATAATCCACGTTGAACAAAGACGTGCCGCTGCTCCTTAAGGCGTGCGCATTCGTTGGCCTGAATAGTGAAAGAAAAACTATATTAGTTGAATGCATGTATTGATTATCAAAACAACAAATTAGGATAAAATTGTGAGTTTCTAATAAGAGGAATTTCTCGAATCTGTGTGAATTAGGTTATCAGTATAATTCAAAATTGTAATCTTGGTAATGGCGATAATTTCCTCGAATATTCGTTAACTATAGAATATGATTTAACCGTTTCAATCGTACTAAGATTACAAACTTACACTCTAAAAAAAGGATCGGAACTTTGCAACGTCATCGTAATATTGACCGTTAATATGGAATTATCTTGTCTTTGATGGCCAGAATCGTATCCTTCCAGCAGATACGACCTGGTCATGCCCGTCACGCCCGTTCCCGCGTATTCCGATAAATTTATATCACAAAAACCCAATTTTTGGTAAGATTTGCCACCTTTCAACTCCTAAAAAAACAAAATTCTTCTACGTGAACGAAAACGTGTCGAAAAGTATATAAATTTTAAAATTACTACTTCACTCACCTTACGTATCGAAACGCGGCATATTCTTGGTTCTAAAACCCCTGTTTGGGGGCAAGAAGTTATTCGACAAGAAAACTGGAAAGATTTGTTCCATCGAATATGATGATTCACAACGCTAACTCTGAAATAGAAACAGGACTTTTGAAAACTTAAACGAAATACAAGCACATGAGTTCAGTAATAAATGTAATACGAATTATTTAGAAATACATACGACTTTTACGGTTAACGGAAAGAAATACGTTGAAAAAGCTGTTGCTAACCTAGGAGATAATTGGGAAAACGAACCGCCGCCTTCCAAAAGTCGAATTTTGGTGAATAAGACCGCGTTTACGTAAGGAACGTTATTCAAATCGATTAACGAAAAATCTACCATAAATTTAAACTTCTTCTTCTTCATCATAAATGTCATGGTATTTTCGAAACAATTCCGTAGCAACATTCAGTCGAAATTCGGCGGGTAAGTTAGTATGGGGCGCTACTAAAAAATGAAATCCGAAATATAAATTGACGGAAAATAATTGGCTGTCTTCTGGACAGCCGAATATAACGAATGACATGAGACTCTACTTCTGGCATACCAGACAAACGACCTAAAAACTACAAAATAAAATATAAATCCATAAATTGATAAACTCGAACAACCTGAAAGCTTCAGTTATAAAAAAAAACCGATTAGTTTAGAAGTCTTTAGGACTTTCCAGTGGTGGAAAAAATACTGTATTCCAGCTGAATTGAGATTAAGAAGTGAAGTATCCACCATGAAGCTACCATATAACTCCTGCCTGGCAATGACCGCTTTGGCCACTTTGAATTCGATACACATTATCTGCTTTGTCTCTGCGCTTATAAACCTAAAATTCTTTGGGTTTAGGAGCCACTTCTGAATTGTCGAAGTTCTCAAGTTGGTGAACGAACCCTTCGTCCAGGTCTAATAAAACTCATTCATAGAAAAATATTTCCAATACGGCGTAATAATCAATAATTATCCCACCCGCCTTGCGTACCAGTATTTAGATTAGAAAATTCAGAAAAATCAACAAAATGTTGACGACGCATCAGGACGAATTCACCACTGGCTAGTGTCGGTTATGTGATTGTCCTCTGAAATAGGGCACAATATATATTCTGAATGACAGAAATCCGTGGATTTTTAGAATTATCCATCCTAGGATGGAGAATGTAACAGAATCACTAAAACAATCAGAACATCAACGCATCAGCGCACTACTCAAGCCGGCGGTCGCATCAAAATTTGAACTATCGGCTTTTTGGTCAACAATAGGAGAAACACGCACTTAATCAGTGATTTTTTGCTTTTAAAGTGGCATTGAGCATTATTTATGACACATTCTGATCAATTTGGGCTTCAAAAAAGGTATTTTCAACCCCATTGATTTAAGGCCTACTGAGGTGTAAATTCAACCTACAAAAAATTTAGGGATGGGTTGTCGAAAACTGCCTATTTTTTAGGAAAATCCCATAAAATCCCCGCATTCATTATATTGATGAAAATTTAAAAATTTCTTTCACACATTCTTCGAAATCATCTCGAATTTTTGTAAAAATATTTCCTTTTTGTCATGAGGATATGAGCACAAAAACTTCGCGAAAGTAATTTTCAGAATTTCAACACTTGACCCGCAGTTTTTCAAACTTGTGAAGATATGAACATGAGTTTTTTAATTCCTAAAATGATAAAAAATATGATTTTTCGCAAAATCCATAACTGAAGCCGCATTCGTAGGGATTACTTACACAGGTAGGAAATTCTACCCGAGGGTAGATTTCTACCACAACCTGCACGTAGGAGAGAATCGGTATTCTAGAGAGTTGGTAGAAATGGAGCTGAAAATCACCTGTAAGAAAGACAATTAGGCGTCAAAAAAGATGGTATTTTCTTTCAAAGACGCATCAAAAAGTGAACATCTTTTTCATCTTTAATGCCGAAGAGGACAGAAAGAATAGTCAGTAAAACAATGATGATTACCTACCGAGTATGTTTTTCATTCGAAAATCTACCATATCTACCCACCTAGCTACCTGGGGCATATTGAAACTGTAGAAAAAGAAAAAATATATTTCTCGATGCGTGTCTTAAATTTCAAAGGTTATTCGTATCCGGGGATACTTGCCAGATTGAAACTAGATACCACACCTAGGCATTGAGGGGAGTATGGTACGCACTAGGCATACATGTAACTGGGGGTGACTGCCATTGAAACCCCACCCAGAAATCGTTGGCCATACGGCTAGCCATTGGGCGATCCTCCCACACAAACCTATGGCAAGCAATAGGGATACTTTTGGTTAAAAAATAATAATTTTTTTTATGAAAAATGCCAATTTTTGAACAAAAAATGGTCAAAATGTCAATTTTCTTGGCGATTTTCGCCATGAATACATTTTTTGGTTTTTATAGACAAAAATTACTATTTTTTGAACTGTTTTTCGGACTCTTTTGGCAGAAAACCCGATTTTTTCCTCCAGAGTTCTCTACCCTTAAATTTTGGTGAATCGGTGACCCTAGCCCTAAAAAAAGTCGCCAGACCGGGGCTCCGTTACATGTATGGGTAGGTAGGGGTATTACGATATTACCCCTACCTGGCCAGGTGAATGCTCATCTACTACCCATTCGAGCAGATAGCATTTACTGTCTAAGTTTTTCGAACCATGCATGACTTGCTGCCAGTCTTTGTAACCTAGATGCAGCTCTGCTTTTTTTGACAGGAGTCCAGTTACCTACTACTAAAAGATTTTGACCGTTTAAGTTTTCTATGCTTGGATTTTCTTAGACAAAACCAGTTTATCCCCCTCAAGCTGACTGAACATACACAGGTATGATGGATACCCTTGAAAAAACGAGAGCCGTAAATGAAATGATTTTGACGCTTATACAGGGTGTAACGAAATGACGGGTGCGTTCCAGAAGTCTACTTCTAGGTAAGCTAGAAAAGAAAACATACTATCTTATAGAGAATTCAATTCTGTGTCGGGGGTTGACTTTTTCAGAAACGCAGTAAGAGTCAATTACATTTTTATTCATTAGAAACGAAACACACTCTCGATTCTTCAATTTCACAAATTTGGCTAAATTTAAAACTCTGTGCCCATGGCCACCTACAGCCTTTCGGACCTGCTCCAAATGCACTGACATTGAACGTAACAGACTTTTAAATAACTGTGTATCATATTCCAACTCGTTTACTACCGTATTCAAATTTTTTGACAAGATTTTCCAAGAATAGCTTCCAATTCCAGATTCCATGAGCATAAGCTTTTCAACTCTGTCTGTCACAATTTCTCCAAGATTTTCAGTTAAGTTTAAATCCGGACTGCTTCCAGGCCAAATATCGTTCCCCAAAACTGAATCCCTTTGCCTTTCCAGTAGACTTGAGTCTTGTTAGCTTCAATGCAAGGGGCATAGTTGTCAGTATTTTTTTCTGCGCCGGGCTTTCTGCATAGTGCAGAAAAGTCAAAAAAAAGTTTCTGCACTGCGGTGTTTTTTTTTCCCGGGCTTTTCCCCCAAATGGGGCAAGGGGTCCAAATTTGTTACCCCATTTTCTCGAAGTCGCTTTTCGCTTAAAAACGCTCATAGACTCTTTATTTATGTATTTTTGAGCTTTTTCAAGCCGTCTGCTGTTCTTTAGAGCCGTTAATACTTTGAAATTAATTCTTGAGTTTGATCGAAGTCTAATCCACAAGCATTGTGGAAAAAATTTTCCAGCAAACTATCCAAGAAAATAATGACTTTGAATTGCATGAGAAATCGACGGTTAAGTCCTCTATGATGACAAGTGAGAGCCCAAAAAAGATAGCGCCGGAAAAATTTTTTGCGTATTGACATTCCGCGACACTGGAAAATCAATTTTCCGAACATTTATTTCAAGAATTATATTCGAATTTTGTGTTCTACCCAAAATCACTTAACCCCCCCCCCCCAACCCTCCCAGTTTGAAAAAAATTTGCAAAAAAGTGTATGTTTTTTGGCCTTTTTTGGGAAAAATTTCGACTTTTTTCTACCCCCCCTCAACTGGTCGGAGGTCTTACAGGTATGATAATAATGCTTATCAAAGTTATAACCGGCGCGAAGCGCCGTAAAATTTTGGGATTATGAACTTCTAAAATGCACCAAAATGCATCTTTTCTGTATCCGATGTGATCCAACACTTGGCTCAAAAAATTCTGCACCAGTGCAGAAATCAACAAAAAAAATGCTGCGCGGAGCCTAAAAAATCTACACTGTGCAGAAAAAACACTGATAGTTGTGCACAAAAGTTGCGTCTCCAACGACCAAGACATTTTCTGGATTGTTCAAATATGAGATAACGTTGTTTTCCAATATCATTTCACATAAATATTCCCCATCAATGATTGTCTCTTCTCTCCGGTAAACCACATCATCCGCTTCGAAGGAAATAAAATAAATAACCCGATGCACATTGGATTGTGGACAACTGCTCGGTAATGCTCCTTTACTTCAATTTCCCCAACATTCAGTGCCCGACTGTGGTCATTTTGGTGATTCGGCCTATGGAACGAATGAATAAAAAACCCATCAGACAACACATAATGGATAAATTCTTCTTCATATCCAAATGCTTAGCATAGTCGGTCAAAAATAATCGATTTTCTCAATTCGGCTGCGTTTTCAATGGTTTTGCAATCACATGAAATGCTTGATAACCTTTTTTTCATAAAACTCGCTGCACTGACATTACGTAATGCACTTTCTGTCGCTTTGCCATGATTCGACGTGATAGTGTCCCACATGGTTTTGACTCTAAGCCCATATTTGAGTGAATAACCGCCTTCGATTCTTGGGATAAACCTTCAAGTCGCCCACAACTCGAAAAATCAGTGAAACATTCTTATTTTTTCTTCATCAAATTTCTCGTGACAAAGTTTTTTGATCGATTTAACTTAATCGCGACCCATTTTCTCTTTATAAGATTATCAACAGCCAATTTTGCTTCATAAAACGCCGTCGCCCGAATTATGTCTACCAAGTGGGCTTGACCAGAATCAAAACTCATGTTTCACCAAGAAAATTTGAAAGAACCCAATAATTTTTGATGGATTTTGTTTAAATCTAAAAAATGTAATCTGATTCATGGTTTACACGCTGTCTGATGCAGAATTGAATTCTCTACAATGTAGTATGTTTCATTTATTCCAGCATACCTTAGAAGTAGACTTTTGGGATGCACCCATCATTTCGCTACGCCCTGTACATAGAATATATTCTGAAGAAACTGACTAGAAGTTGGAAGACTAGTGGGCTATAATACAATCGATCAACAGATGACAAGATAACCTGAAAATCACAGTAGACATGCCAAAAACAAATAAAAAATATTTTTTATAAATAGAATAGTCAATATTTTAAAAGAACTCCGTCAATACATGGTTTGCGTGAATAGTAGGGTATGCAAAGCTTAATTGAAAAACTTTGATTTCGGTCAAATGCACGCATATTACGCACAGTAAAGTATGAAATTCTGATATGGCATTTACAGTTTCTGATTTTTTATCAAGGCTTCATGTAAACCGCTTGTAAATATGTTTTTCTTTCACGTCTTTTATTAATATTCGTTTTTTTCTTTTAGTAATGCTGCTGCAAGAAATATTCTCATTTTAATTTTTTGTGGTAGAAATTCTTGTCTTCCCCCCAGATGCCACTATGCCTTTCCTACTTTTTGCTAGATTTTTCTACTTGAAGGTAAGAAAACTATCGAAGTGTTTGAAAAAATGATTTTTTAGCGCTCTAGAGTTTCGAGACAAAATTTTTCCAGTGATTCACGCACCAACTTTCTACCCAGATGGGAAAACAGCTCAAAAATTTTTCCCCAGTTTTTTCGCTTAAAAATGCTTACAGATGTTCAATTCAAGTGCTTTTAAACATATCAAACAGTATTGACATTCTGGAACGCTGGAAAATCAATTTTTGGATCATTTATTTCAAGAATTAAGTTTTAATCTCCAGTTTAAAAATCATGCCTTCTGGAAATTTATCATATAGAAAATTTTAAAAATACTACTCAACTGTATCGCTCTTTACCACCTTACTCTATAGATAATATTGAAACCCAGAGTTTTTTCTTAGTACGAGTCCCATTAGCATTCGTGCTCATGAAAAAATATTTCATTAGCACAGAGAGCACGGTTGTGGTGTTAAACTTATGTTAGAGTTTATCAACTCTGACAACATGCTTTTATTGTATTAACTCATGAAATCATGCTTGATATTGCTACTTTTAAAAGGAATAAGACTTTCATCTAATTTTAATAAAATCAGCTCATTCTTACATTATGCATCTTTGACATTCAGCGACGCTGGAAATTGAAATATCCGAAAATTTTTTTAAAGAATTGGACTCGAATTTCCTGTTCATAAATCGTGATTTCCAGAATTTTATTATTTGAAACATTTTAAAACCCGTAATTTATTCGTGAACTTTCATGAATTTGGCCGAAATGATGTGAGTAAGAGTTGGAGGTAAAACGGTTAACCGGAACCGTTATTAACCGAACAAACTTTTGGAACCTGAACCGAATAGTACAAAATTTTAGAACCGGAAACGGTATATAATTTTTCAAATTATCGGTTCTTAAACGGTTCTTATGGTGGTAAAAAAGACCATTTTCAACTCAAAACTTTAGTTTTTTCATAAAATTTCAATAAACAAAATTTAAAACGACCAAATTATGCGTTTTGGTGGACTTTAAAAGGTCGAAATCTCAAAATTTTCCGGCGATCCGCGCCGGTCAGGTGTATAATAATTACTCTTTTCTATCAGGCGCGTCCGTTAGCATATCTATTTCCACTTACTAATTAACTCTCGACAGTTTCTATTAATCAAGTTAGCTATTCTCATTTTCTAATCGTTAACAGTCAGTTATTTCGCCGAAAAAAAAAGATTTTTCATCAATTCTCTTAATTTTTCTCTCAATGCTTGGAATTTTTAAAAATTTGCAACATGAACTTTTGGGTTTATGAAAATGGAAATTGAAGACATAATTCTAGACTGTGATTTTAGAACTTTTTTCATGAGTATCTATTGGAGAGATTCATTTTCCAGCGTTCTAGAATATAAAAACTCGAAAATTTTTCCAGCGCTTGTTGTTGCAACAAACTGTCAAGTAAATTAGGCAGCAATTAGCCTGTCATCAGATTGTAATTAACTATGTTTTATTACAGTTTAATGCGACGAGACACTTCTGCAAAAATGTTCAATAATATCAGAAGAGTCAATCTTACTGGCTCCCTTGAAATAGTTTGAAATAACTGCAAATGCCGACACTCGCTTTGCTGTTTTTTCACAAAAGATCTGAGGCCGAGCCAGAAATAGCATAGTAAATGTTCCCTCGGGCGTTGCATTGCAATGGTGACTTGATAGCTTAGCAAAATTTTTTCAAAACTTTCATTCAGCCTATGGGGTGCAATTGCACCCACTGCACCCATGTCGCTACGCCATGATGTATAAGCTATGATGACATTTTTAAACAGCGGATTAGAAATAAAATCGAGAATTACAAATCATTAGAGATCCGGCGCGAGACACCGGAAAATTACTTAGAGTGAAAAAAACCATTTTAAAACGCATTGAAATGCAAAAAACTTATGTGTGTGAGCTGAGTAAAAAACGCCGACACCACTATAACAATGGCAAAAACCGCCGCAAAATGATCAAACCGATAGAGGCGACCGAAAACCGCGAAAACGGCGGGAAGGGAAACCGCGGCATCTGGCGACGGCAACACTGTTTTTTCCTCAAATGGGGTCTTTTCAGGGAAAAAATTTGAAAATGAGGAAAAAACTGTTGGGCATGGTTCTAATTATGGAAAAAATTGAGGGGAATTCGAAACCGAGTAGATACATTTTGGCGGAATTTAAAGACTTAATCATTATTTTCTATTAGGCGCGGCCGTTAGCATATCTACTTCCACCTACTAATTAATGCTGAACAGTTTCTATAAATCGAGTTAGCTCGCCTCATTTTGTAATCGTTAACAGAAAATTGAGATTTTTCACCAATTCTCTCAGTTTTTTCTCTCGGGGCTTGAAATTTTTCAAACGTGTTCAACATGAAATTTCGGATTTATAGACCATGGAGATTGAACTCATCATTCTAGAATGGAATTTAAGAACTTCTATTCAGGAATATTTGTTGCGGAGATTCATTTTCTAGCGTTTTAGGATATAAAAACTCGGAAATTTTTCCGGTGCCAGGCGCCGGAATGAGGAACACGGTTTGATTTTAATTCATTTCTCAACGTTGTGAACAGAGGTCCTCGAGGTCAGATTTTTCAGGTAGGGGTAAAATTGAAAATTTGCGAGGGTGGTGTAGCTAAATGTCCATTAAACACGTCATTTTGTCTCAAAATTAGGTAACCAGTGATAGATTTTAAGGACTTTAGGTATGGGTAATACCCCCCTAATACGCCTCCCCATGGGGCGCTCTGGTTGTGAAGGTTCGTTCTCGAGCGTCTAAGAAAGTGAAAATCCGAAAATTTTTCCAGCACTCCGTGCCAGACTAAGGAGTAAAAAAAATTGGATGATCCTAATTGGAACCACAGAAATGTTAATAGCGGATAAATTCATGAGAACTCTATCGTTGATATGCTTCCTGCTCCTATAGAACACCAATGCATTGTTCATCAGCTCAATTTGACCGACCTGACTACTAATTTTCTCAATTTTTTCCTCATTTTTGCAGGTTACTGACTCAAAAAACATGAGAATGCTTGGGTATGCTCAAAGTGCAGAAAAAAGCATCCGTGGCAACATTATAAACGTTTTTAAAAGTGTGGAAAATTTTCGGAAAATGAGAAAAAGTTTTGGATTCGGTTCTCATCAATACCTGTAATTGAGGGGGGTTGGGGGAAATCCTCAACTTGGTCAACCTTATAACCATCCCGCCTACCCCTAAACTCGGAAAACTTGGGGAGAAGAACCTTTTTGGCCTTTTTTGGGAAAATTTTCGAATTTTTTTCGACATCCCCCCCCCCTAAAAAAAATTTCGGGTTTGATATCCCCCAACTGGTCGGACTTCTTACAGGTATGGTTCTCATGTGGAAAAAATCTTCGAGGAAACAAAAACGGTGGGCGGCAACCGCGAAAAAGCCTGACTGACAAACTCTGATCAAAGTCACCCTTGATCAAAGTCACCCCACTTTACCTTATAAAACAAATACCTGAATGGAACAAGTTTATTAAGAATCAACAATTTTATTCAGCTGCTAGCTGCACAATTTCATCTTTGTCATCACATTCAGCCGATTGCTGCACCAAACACTAAGCATTATGGACGAAGTGTTAGCCCTCTTCTGATTGGCCGAAATTACCGCCCCCCAGACGGTTTTTCGCCTAATATGTATTTTTCATTAATTTTTCCTTTAAAATTTTCCTTAGGCTTAGGCTTAGGGTACAGCAGCTGCGCCCGGGCGCAGTGCTGTTGAGGCTCTTCCAAATGAAGTTGTTAGTTGAAACCATTTAAAACGCATCTTAATGCATTTTCGACATCTAAAAAATTTTGACCAATCAACAAGGGAGCGGTAATTTCGGCCAATCAAAAGAGGGCTAACACTTCGTCCCTAATGCTTAGTGCACCAAACTGTTTAAATGATCATACATATCCGCCGTAAATTTTTTCAACATCAAGTCAAAAAAATTTCGAAAATTATCCCAAAAAAGGCCACTTTTTTCCTAGTTTTTTAGCCGACATTTGGGTATAGGGTTCGACCAAATTAAGGTGAGGATCCCCCTCCCCAATCTCCCCACTAATTACAGGTATGGATTTGGGGAAAAACCCCTAACTTGGCAACACTGCCGCTTTGCTGGCTTGGCTGAGACTGATACTTGATGAAGACAAGATCTTGATACTACAGTAGATTTGCCGCTTTACGATTAATTGTATGTAAAAGATAATCCTCTATACTAATTACAGCTTCAGCAGCATAACAACGGAGCGGCCAGTAGGATTAATGTGAGTAACCAATATATCTCAAATCGAAAATTATGCATACACACTTTAATACCCAAAGACGTGTCTCCAGTGAGTAGCAAAATTTATGTAACTGCATAAACAAAAGATCAAGAAACAGCAGTCTGTTTTTGTACAACGCTTCTTAATTGAAAATTAGCAGAAATTAGCAGTCATCGAACCTGTGACGTATAACTGAGAAGAAATTTGCTTCTACAACCAAGTTATCCAGCCAATATTGTTGAGGGACAGGAATCAGTTCACAAGCACCATAACGTGCGATTCGGCAGGAGCATGTAAAATCTAAGATTTTTTTGCATTGTCAAAAAAACATACTAATCAACTTTTTGCAAAATGCTTATAATCGGAAAATTACAACAATTAGCACCATCATCGAAATAGTCCACTTGGAGATTTTACGACAGAAATTTTTTATCGTTAAATTGTTCAAGGAAACCGAGTGGGCGCTGAGTACGAGTATGAAGGTAGCTAGATTTTCAGTCTTACGTAACACATAGTCCAGTAGAAAATCATAAAAATATAAAATAGTACTTGCTTCCCACTGTTGCTATTTACAATCATTTCAAAGAAAACAGACTACAGGTATAATGCGCGGAAAAAGGACGATAAATATAGGAATAAGAACATTACACGGCGCCCGTAGTCAGCTAATAAGTCATTGCAATGCTTTTTTCACGTCCCAAATCTAAAAAAGCTATATATTTTATATTTCTACGTAAGATCTATTTATAGTACCTTCAAAAATTTATCCGTTCCGACTGTGAGCAGTTTTCCCGCCATTTCGTCAAGAGAAATACAAATTATTCGATGCCTCGTTTCATGAGGGATTGCTAGCGGTTCGAATCTAAAAAATAAAAATTTTTGATAGCCAGTAACGCAGAAAATTGGAGAATTACGTTTGGTTGCCCAATTCGTCGAAACAACGGTCGCAAAGGCGAATTTCGCGTTCGTAGCCCATAGGCGGATACTTTAATTCGTGTTTTGAACATTTATCGCAGACAGCGCGGCCACACACCCTGCAGTGATGCTGTAAATTGAACAAAATTTGTGCAATAGCGATGAATGAGCATAATTCCGACGAATGTCATTAAATTCTAAAGGCAGTGGATATGGAAATAATGTGTTTTGTCGATGAATATATTCAGAAAATTACAAGACATTCTTCGTCAGTAACTATAACAACCTTTCACGAAAATTCTAGGCACTTCCAAAATTCAACACTATAATAGACAATATCACGCCTTTTGCATTCTAGAAACCAGTTCTATATCTGAAAAGTAAGATCCACCACAGACTTTGTCAGCATTATTTGAAGACAAAAGAACACTAAACTATTACGTGCAAGCTAGCTCGAAACAAAAAAAATAGTCAACAACAATAAAACACGAAAACAAGCCCAAGAAAAAATAGAAATCAGAAATGGAGAACGAAACTGAAAACAGAAACATACAAAATACTCAGAAAAGAAACGTTTAGTACCTGACGCGCTCCGACAATTTTTTTCGTCCACATGTCTTTTACGTTCCAAAAGAAAGGCGAGTCACACTGCTGGCAGATATCGCTCGTTGCCCATCGAGGAGTCTAAAATGAAAATGTCTTCTATAATAACTACGGAATGGAAACAGCAGTTTAAAAATATATACTTCTTTCCGACTGACGTCCGTATTCCAGCAAAGCACGAGACCTGATTCGTCGGCCGAAAATAGTCTTTTAAAACCACTGGCTAGTTTTAAATCCACAATTCTTGAACTATAAAATAAACATGTGATTGTCTACAAGAAAACCACTACATCAGAAAATGTAAAAAAACAAAAAACATATGATTTTTGCCAGCATTGTTTCCGAATATTTCAGTTAAATATGCAAAACATTGATAAAACGTAAGATTAATCCGATTACGAATCGATTTTCAAACATATCTTCATATTATACTAGGGGAATCGAACATTCTAGCTACGAGTTGACCAAAATTGTTCTCAAAAGGAAGATTATTTGCGGATTGTACGATTAAATAATCAAGAAGCAAGTAATTCTAAAACGAACCCGTGGCCGAACAACTCTATGGCCGAACCGCGTTTCGATCCGATATCC
This sequence comes from Romanomermis culicivorax, assembly GCA_963922205.1. Lineage (NCBI taxonomy): Eukaryota > Metazoa > Nematoda > Enoplea > Mermithida > Mermithidae > Romanomermis > Romanomermis culicivorax. Next base: position 644,985 of record CAWUHX010000201.1, read on the forward strand.
CATTCGATAATCAGCTGATCGTGGCTGCCGGAAAAAAGTAATTGCCTCTCGGCGTCCCAAACCAGTGACTTTATGCACCCTGAAAATTGAAAATTAATTCCAAATAGATATATATATATCGAATTCAAAATCTCGTTTCTAGAAAAGTAGACACATTCAATACGAGCCAGCCGATTGAATAATCTTTCAAAATTGATTTCTTTTAATGAAAAAAATCTGGCATTACCAGAATGTGCACTAAGCCGTGTAATTAATTCGTAACTATTGTCCCGCAGTCGTAGAACGCTAATATTGCCGGCGTTGTCGCCAATAAATACATATTTAGCAGGTGAATCGAATCTAAAGAAGACTTTATGCGAGAACACGATTAGGAAAAATTCAGCGAATTTCATTGCGAGATTAGATTTAATGAACATTTTTTTGAACAATATTTTAGTGTTCAAGAAACTCGTGTAAACTTTGATATGCCGTTATGGCGAGATAGTATGCAATACTATTCTCACTGTAAACTAGTGCAAAATTCTCCAACGTCGAAGCACCCCAACCGTCGTGTTGTTTCTGAACATAGCCAAACGAATTTTTTATCTTTGCCAATACTCAATAGCCACTCGCAGTTTAACGAAAAAATGATGTCGATGACGCCCATTGTATGAGCTGGAAACGAAACGAAAAATGGATATCAGATATGTAGGTATATGTATACGTAAATCATTTGCAGTTTACGCCTAAAAAAATAATATAATTTATGACAAGGTAAACAATGACATGGACAAATTTAAGAACGGAATGACAATTTAAATGCATCTCCTAACTCGATAAGCTTGAAAAACGGAACATTCTAACTGTTCATCAATAGAAAAATGTGCTCACTACTACAGGGTTCACAGCGATTTCCCGGTTTTGCCGGTAGTTGAAAAAGTTTTATCCTGGTAGGTTTTGATGTTATTTCAGTATAATGTAACCATATAGCACGCAAAAATTTAAGACACAAAAAAAAATTTAAAAAACATAGTGGGTATCAGGGTTTTTTTCGCACACAAAAATTTTTTCCGTTCAAAGTTGAAATCATTTGAAAAATAAGCTGAACGAGCGAAAATTGTAGAGTACCATTACCAAGAAAATCTTCAAACGTATTCGTTTTTCTCAATTCGACAACATTATTTTAGAATGATTAAGCAAAAAAAGTAGTAGCTGTTGGCATTTCTATGATTAGAGCTAGAGATTTAAAGATGTGGCCACGAATGCTTTCCTCTGCATTTTGAGAGCATACCATACATGTAATTGGGGGGTGCTGTAGGAACCCCCTCCAGAAATTGTCGACCATATGGCAAGCCATTGGGCGACCGCCCCCCCCCAGGATTTTCCAATCCTATGGCTAGCCATATGATAGCCGTAGGAACCCCCAAACTTTTTGTCGGAAAAATGCTGAAAAATGTCAATTTTTGAACAAAAAATGGTCAAAAATGTGAAATTTTAGAGGCTTTTTCGTTAAAAAAATCGATTATTTCCTTGTGAGACCCCTCCCCCCAAAATTTTGAGATTTACTGACACCCGACCCAAAAAAGTCGCCCGACCTCCCCCCAACCTTGGGGACCCGTTACATGTATGGAGCATACCCAAACATTCAGATGTTTTTGGAGTCAGTTACCTGCAAAAATGTGGAAACAATGAAAAAAATTCTAATCAGGTTAGTCACATTAGGCTGATGAGCGACGTAATGTTGTTGAAAGCATATTAACGATAGATTTCTAACGGATTTATTCAATATTAACATTTCTGTAATTCTAATTGGAGATATCGAATCTCATTTGTTTTCCATTCCGGCGCGGAGCGCCAGAAAAATTTTCGAGTTTTTACATTTTAAAACCCTGGAAAATGAATATTTAGCAACATTTAAATGTAAATTAAAATTGGAGTAATAAACCGTAATTTCCCTCTCATTCTTTTCGAGTTTTTATATTTTAAAACTCAGGAAAAATACAGTATATCTACATTGCGATGATGTCTTCAATCTCCATCGTTTATAGATGCAAAAGTTGTCGTTGGAAATGCATTTTATTGGTTCTGAAATCTCAAATAATTTTTTCCACAATGAAAACCATGCCCAAAATTATTTTCCTCATTTCCAAATGTTTTTTCTCAATCAAAAGACCTCATTTGAGGAAGGAACAGTGCCCTTATTCATAATAGAATCTTTACATTTTCAGCCGAGAATCGTCTATTCATCATTTTTTCCATGAAAAATTTGTGTCCACAAAGTCATAAAACTTCAAGCAAGAGAAAGAATTTATAAAGATCAATAGAAAATAATTTCTAACAAGATCCAAACCGATAAAAAAATTTGGAACACAGAACCTTATGAAATGTTGAAAAATGTACTCAAGAGGCAAGTTGAAATATTCTCGGTTTAGATTTCCAGTCAAAAAATGATGGCATTTGCTAAATGTCTGAAGAGATATGGGAAAATTTACCAAATTTATATTCATCGCGAAAATTCCGATTCTCATAGAAATAAAATAAAAATTCTTTTTGACTACGTCTCAGCCCAATTTCAGTGAATATTATAAACTATTATCGTTATCGACGCGAAGCCCCGGAAAAGTTTGAAATTTGGACGTTCTAAATTTCACCAAAATGTGTCTTTTATCTACGCCAACAGTAGAAACGCCCGAAAAAATTTCGGTTCAGTGCGGAAAATGCCCACAAAATTTTCCGCATGTCAAAAAAATCCCCACTGTGCGGAAAAACATACTATACGAACAAAGGCTTTGAGCAGAATACAAAACAAAGTCTTGTAACAGTCGTTACTTTCAATCAATCAATGAAAGCATGTCAGAAACGGGAAGCTTTTTGACTTTCTCGATTATTGAAATTTGAACAGTAAAAAATGACCATTGAAAGCCAAAAACAAGGCCCATTGAAATCACAAAATGAGATTTACGAAACAAAACAATGATCGGGTAACTCATATAAAAAGTTCACAGAAGCAATGAAATAATTGAGAAAATACTATAGAACCTTCATTAAATTTTGAATTTATCAAGAAATTTCCGTTTTGTCCGGTTTTCCTAGTCCAACTAAAAATTCCCGTTTTTTCCCGGTCGCTATGAACCCTCTATTCTGAAAATTCAATTGAAAAATATGGATTAGTATCAGTTTTGAAAGCAGTAAAACCAGTGTAATTACAACTAACCAAAGTGATCTCTTTGGAATTCTAACTTATTGTAATCGTCAGCCACAAAATATTCGCTTATAATCCCGTTTTCAAGGCCTACGAAAAGACGCTGCGTTTCATGATTGTATTCCATACACGAGCAAGGGGCTGGAATAGTAAATCCATGATATTACACGAACGTAATTCGAGGACAGGTGTCATTGCTCATTGGCAGACTTATTCTACAATAAGTATTTCGACCCAATAAAAAACTCACTACTATGAGCTCAAGCAAGGGTGAAAATCATGTAATTGGAAAAAATGAAGTTTCTGTTCCAATTCACCAAAAATTCCTCCTTTTATTTATTATCCGTACCTAGGATCCGATATTGGTTGAGAAATACTTAGAATTCGACGTGAAATGGGCTAGTTGAGAAATGTTCGGAAAATAAAATTTCAAAAAATCTAAGCGAGAACGCCTGATCATATCGTAAAAGTGAAAATCTCACTATTTTAATAATTACTAGTAGATTAATTGTCTAAAATAATTCAGTACATCTTTCTCACCCGACATTAAACGGCATACGCTCGGCCAATATTGGCCGCTTTCGCGCTTTAACCAAATGCGTACATTTCTGTAAATAAATCACATGGACTAACGATAGACAAAGAAAATACACTTGTTTACTTTCCACTGCAGACGACAATGCCATCCTCGTGTCGGAGAAGAACGGCGCAGTTTACGTATTCACTAACGTCAACTTTACATATGAGGTCGAAAGCTGTTGAAGAGCAAGGAGCGTTGATAGTCGCAGCCATACTATTATGCGGTCGAGTCGAAAATGAATTAAACCCAAATAATCAATTCTATCATTTTGTTTCTAAATAAAAACTATATACACATTATGTATGAGATAACGGCTGAGGATTGCTTATGGTCTGCAATAATAAGCTTCTCTGGCAAGAACATAAACTGACGATGGAACCCTCACTTGGTAAAATGTAGAATTAAAAATTCGAATAGTTGCTATAGGTGTGTAATGACGACGATGATATTTCACATATATTTCTTCTGGAATGCAAAACAAGTAAAATCTCCATGGGAAAAACTGGAAGGTATAATAAATAAAAAAACAATAATATGAAGTCTATTCTTATGGACACCTATGGACTATGGGCACCACACCTTAATATGGCGATTAACACAATGTTTTAGCAAAAATTTTCGTTTATTGAAATAAAGAGCAAAAGAAAACCTTAAGCTAAGTTTTTTGAATTTTACCATACGTCGAAGAAATGAAAAATATGTTGAAAAAAATTAACAGAAACCTTAAACCTGTATTGAACAAAAATCAAGATTTTCGTCTATTATTTTCACAAAATCTTTAGCTGTGTTTAAACATTTTTGTATGTTGTGCAGAATACTCCGTAGGCGGGTATTACCCCGGTCTTAGGTTTGTAAATTCATTTACTACCGTCAGGGTTCATACAAAGTTGGAGAAAAAAAATTCCCTGTGTTTTCCAGGTTTTCCAGGTTGACAAATGAAATTTTTCCAGGTTTTTATAATGATGAAATATTAAAATCCTGAAGAAAAATACTGAATAATAGAAACATGTGTGAGCTAAAGTATCATCAAAAATAGAGTACTAAATCAAAAAATTTATTTCAAATTATTGCGTAACCTAGCGCCGAAAAATTTTGATTCCGAAGCCTCTAAAACGTCGGAAAATTAATTTTTCAGCACATTCTTATGCAGCTACCGATGATCAATCGTGATCTTTTCAGCATTTGATTGGTGGAAGCGTTAAAACATTTTTCTAACGTTTTCGTATATCAAGAGCCAGTAATTTACCAATCATAATTATTTATGATATATATAAACCAACGTATAAACTATAAAAAAGTGTGATAGATATTTTACTTCGGACTCGGATATCGGTAATTAACGCGGTGCAGAGCATCGGAAAAAATTTGGATTTTGATATTGGCACCGAGACATTAGAGCGCGGGACAATAGAGCGCAGAAATTAGCGCGCGGACATTAGAGCGCAGGGACATTAGAGCGCGGACATTAGAGCGCAGAGACATTAAAGCGCAGGACAATAGAGCGCGGGACAATAGAGCGCAAGGATAATAGAGCGCCAGGACAATAGAGCGCAGGACAATAGAGCGCGGACGTTATAGCGAGGACGCTCTATTATCCTGCGCTCTATTATCCTGCGCTCTACTGTCCACGCTCTAATGTCTCAGTGCTCTATTGTCCTGCGCTCTAATGTTCCCGCGCTCTAGTGTCCCTGCGCTCTAATGTCCCTGCGCTCTATTGTCCTGCGCTTGCGCTCTAATGTGCCTGCACTCTATTGTCCTGCGCCCTATCGCCCTGCGCTCTAATGTCTCTGCGCTCTAATGTGCGCGCTCTAATGTTCCTGCGCTCTAATGTCCCGCGCTCTAATGTCCGGTCACGTTTGATATTCTATATCGTTGGAAAATGACTATTCTTAATATCTATTTCCTGCCTGAAAAGTCTAATTTTTCAGTGAATTCAACATGTTTTCAGTCAGGCAAACTGAAATTCAAAAATTAGGCAAGCAGCAATGGATTGAATGAATTTTCAGACAGAAGAACCTCTGCTATTGTCCCACGCTTAATCATTTTCCAAATGCAAAAAATTATCTTCACGAAAGTCAAAAATTCTAAAGAACCACAAAACGATTTTGTGGAAATAATCTAAAAAAATCCATGTTTTAGTCAAATATGTGAAAAAACAATACAAGGTCAAACATTCATGCATAACATGCTGATGTTTAAAAGCTATAAGACAGCGTAAGCTAGGCCGACATTTTCCAAGCGCACAACAGAAATGATAACAAGAATCATAAGTGATTTGAAATCCGGCGCGAAGCGCCGGAAAATTTTCGATATGTTTTCTTAAAAACACATAAGAATGCATCTAAGCTCACCCAATCAAAAGGGTCGTTAAGGCTCTAATTTTTATAAGCCATGTTGGCTTGTGCCCCTAAATTTTTAGGAGTCAATCAGAATTTTTAGAAGCCATGGCTCCTAATTGACCTAAAAAAAACCCTAACCAGACTCGATTTTTTTCGCTCGCAAATATGAATGCTCTATATAACCGAAAACATTTTGTTGATTAGTCTCCAATTTTCTGGCATAAATAAGGAGTTTGAATGTTTTCTCGAATATTACCCTTACAATCCAATTGAAACGTTGACTTTGACATAATAATTTAAAGGCTAAATTAAAAGTTGAAGTTGAAAAACTAAAAAAAAACGATCTCAAATACTCGATGATTTTAAGCAATTTCACTTTCAATGTGCATAGTCGAATAAGAAAACTCTTGACGATTTTCCTCTACTTTTCAACACAAAATATTTGTTTTTCCACAAAATTCCCTGTGTTTTCGAGACCTGAAAAAAAATTCCCTGTTTTCCAGGTTGTGTATGAACCCTGTACCGTAGTAAAAATGACTTATTGGTCGAGTGAAATGGGAGAAAAACGACTTACTGGAGGTAAACAAAATTTTTGGATGTGTCATGTGTATATATATAGGTAAGCCAATTTGAAGGAAACGAGTCAACGGGTGCTTTTATAAAAAATGATTGCTATTGGGTGATGGGTAGTATTTTTGGAGAGTGGAATGTCAGTTCAAGAAAAATACTTTTGGGATGTCAACAGTTTCGAAAATGCACTGCATAGCTGATTTTGATGTGTGAAACCGGAAAATTTGAAACTGCAGAGCACCACTGTTGTTTTTTGTACGAGACAAACATTTTTTGGCTTTGTACAAAGATTTATTTTTTGCATCTTTGTACAAAGCACAAAGAGATTTTGTCAAGATTATCTGGTCAGAAACGCTCCTTTAAGCTCTAAAATAAGAACTAACTTTCCGACCTTGAGGATGTCTAATTTTGTGAACATAAACTTTTCGCATGTGAGCATAGCATAGAACAATGACAGAAGTTCTTGCTGGTTGGAGAATCCAAATTATTGGATGCTTGTCTAATTTTTGGATTTTAGTTGTATTTTTTCAACATGATTTTTGCATTTTTTGCGCCTGAAAATCACTGAATTCGCTGGAAAAGCAGACCTTTTTATCCAGGAAATATAAATGTTGAAAAGATTAGTTTTTCTGTGTTCTAGAATATCAAAATCAAAAGAATTTTTCTAGCGCTACGCGCCGGAATTAACGAGGTTCGAATAAAAGATGAAATGCCTGCAGCTGAATTTTTCGCAGTCAATACTTTTTCTTACTTTTTTAATTTGAAAAGAATCTCTCCTGATGTATTATTATGATTATCTGATTTATGAAATTTGACAAATTAAATTTTTCTTAATGATTGATTGATACACTACTGGCACCAGATGCAGTGAAATGTTAAGCCCAAAAAAGCATAACCTTAGCATCTGTCGACTGAATGAAAAAAACGACCTGGCGGAAAAATCTAAAAAATAAATTTGAAATCTTTCGCTAAATAGCGAAAAGGTCAGTGCAAAAAAGTGGTGATTACGATCGACCATCGAAGCTTGCAGAAAAATGAGGTTAAATTAATTTTAGAGGCCTTAAAATCAAGTCTTGATCAGACATGCACGGCAAGAATTTTCCAGGGGGTAGGCACCTTGAACTTTTTATCCAGGGGAGTAGGGGGTGGGCGAGCAAAAAAAACAAAAAAGTTCTGCAAACTTGTTTTTCATACAAAATATGCACAAAAATCATCGAAATAGCTATCTTGGAAAAGGTTCAGGAGGGGTGTTTGACGATTTTTTTGGCCCAGGGAATGGTCAGGGTCTCAGGTAAGGAGGTTTACCCCCTACCCCCCTATGTGCATGTATGGTCTTGATCATACATGTAACGGAGCCCCGAGATCTGGGGGGGGGGGGTTGGCCGACTTTTTTTAGGCCGGGGGTCAGTACTTCCCAAAATTTTGGTGGGAGGGATCTCTCAAGGGAAAAAATCGATTTTTTTCACGAAAAAGTCCGAAAAATCGTTCAAAAAATAGTAATTTTTTCTCTAAAGAGACCGAAAGAATGTACATAGCGCAAATCGCGTTTTCGACCATTTTTTCTTCAAAAATTAACATTTTTCAGTATTTTTGTGGCCAAAAGTATGAGGGTCCCAACAGCTATCATATGGCTAGCCATAGGATTGGAAAATCCTCTGGGGCGGTCGCCCAATGGCTAGTCATATGGTCGACGATTTCTGGGGGGTTTCCATAGCACTTCCCCCCCAAATTACATGTATGGTCTTGATAACCTTTTCATTATTTTCCTTCAGAACTCATGAAATTTAGTTTTAAAAGTCTGAAACTGACGCAAATGAAATATAATACAAGTGGCTTCCAATCGTGTTTTAGTGCAAGTAATAAAATTTATCAATTCTAAAGTTAGCAATCAAAGATTCCTCTGTGCAACAAAATTTTTTTTGAAAGTTGCACATTCTAACTTGGCTGGTGGGAAAACCCTGTCTTTTTCGCTCCGACGCTGAGCGCAGGAAAATATCGGCATTTTTACGATTTCAACTTGCAAACGCCATAGTTTCAAACGCCAGGGTTTTTTTTGCACAGGCCAGTTGCAATGTGCAATTTGAAGGAAAAATATGGTTGCACAGATAAATTTTTAATTGCTCAATCTGAAATTAATAAATTTGCTTAATTTCATCAGAGAAATGCTTAAAAGATATTTCCCTTGTATTTTATTCAATTTATTCAATTCAGACTTTCAAAACTGAATTTCTTGAGTTTTGGAGGAAAATGTTAAGGCTGGCAAAAGTATCTTTCTCGGCACCTAAAGTTGAAAAATTTTGATTTTGAAGCCTCTTAAACGTCAAAAAAATCTTTTTTTTCTGCACTTCTTCTGCAAATATCGGTGATCCGTCATGACCTTTTCGCTATTTGGTTGGCGAAAAGGGTCGAACATTTTTCACCCTTTTCAATCTGATATATCTTGGGCCAGTAATTTATCAATCATAATCATTCATCAAAAGAGATTGTTTTCAAATAATCCGAGAGAAAAAAATTGCGCGATAGGTATTTTACCTCTGACTTGAATATTTTGGATTTTTGATATACTATAACGCTGGAAAATCAATGGAGGGATGAACGAATTTCTATCTTTACCTTTGTTGAAATGAGACTTGGGGTTAGATAGAGAAATATAAATAAAGGATTTGATACCAAAAATAGACCTAATCAGTTACTAGCTAATTCACCTAATCAGGCCGAAACCTTAGGTAGAATCAGATTGCAACAGTTCGGTCAGTCTCTAAATCAACAAAGATCTCCTGCTTTCGTCCCGAAGAACTGCAGAAGAAATGATAACACCCTGAGCTCAAGTAACTTCAAACCAGGGGCAAAATCAGAAGTCAGGCCGATAACTGAGTTGTAAATGTAGACTTGCACGCTGGGTGGCACTCCAGAGATCCGGGGTCTAACCTGCGTTCCCTCCGCTGCGAGTAATTCCAAGGCTGTCGGCCGGGGGTCGTTGTATTTACGGCGGACGTGCTCCACCACAATAAAATAACAAATAATATAAATTTATGCCCTACTGGGCCGCCGATAATTTTCTTTCAATAAAAAACAAACAATAATTCACTGAATGACCAAAAACATAGACGACCGGCATATTTATGCACGGTGTCTATGCAAATCGGCGTCGACGCAAAACGCGTCGACTTCGGCTATTTCTTCACAACTTTGAGATAGACTATGTCCATCCCTGACATCCCTCGAGCCTCGAAACTGACCAACGGGAGGTTAAAAAGATTCATATTACGCCGCAATGACAATTTTGGAACCTTTTCAGGCCCTAATACAGTCAAGGCAGTTTTCTGAACCTTTTTGGTCATTCATGCCCCCTTGCGGAAAGCTTTCCGAATGACCACCCTCTTACGTCAAGTCTTTTACCAGGCATACCGGAATGTCCACAAGGCCGTCCGGGTGCGCTACCTCTTGGTCTGGACGCCGACGGATCGACGACTCCGCGTCGGCTTGACTTTGTTGGCGTACCGCCGAAATCCAATTTGACCTGCACCAGGGCCGAGGGTCTTCGGTTGCCGTCCATCCCGTGACCTTTCGTTTCGTGCTTTACGCTGGACGCCAGGGACAGAACATTTGTCTGTCTATCTCTTTCTGGTTGTGTGTTTCGCCGTGAAGCCTCCGCCTTTTTTCCAACGTTGCCCTCGCCAAAAAACATTTTCTAAAATATCTAAATAATTTACAAAATATATACATTAGTACGCATATCACAAAAAAAAAAATCAAAATCTCCCGGGCGTATCGATTGAGCAAAAAATAAAAAAAAAAGAAAAAATAAGGCGAGATTTCAATGAGATTAAGTGAAAAAATAAATTTTTATACATGCCCGTTTTTTGGCGATGCGAGGTACGAAAAACGAATAGAAATTTAAAGCGCGCAACAAATAAGAAAGATTTTTTTTTGTATTTTGTGTTTTGTATTTTTTTTTTTGTATTTTTGTGATTTTGTATTTTTTTGTATTTTGTGTTTTTTGTGAAAAATAAATGCGAAAACAAAATTTTTTGGCCAAAAATTATGCGGCTAATTTACTGTTGCGGCCCGCCGCCTCCTTGCGCCCCTCTCTGGGCTCCTCCACGACCTCCGTAAGGTCTCCATACCCACTGGCCTTGCTGGCCTCCTCTTCCTTGCACCTGAGGCGCGGCACCTCTGCCACGCACTGCTCCACGACCACCCCGGTTGGGGTTGTGGAACTGAAACTGGCCTCGGCCTCGGTTACCAGTCTTTTGCACCTTTCCTTGCGTACTCGGAGCTATTTCCTGGCTTCCTTGGCCTTGACCCTGACCTTGAGGTCCGGGAACCTTCAAAGTAGCGCCAGTTTTTCCGTCTTGAGCTTTACTGAACTTAACAGAGCTTTGCAAGTCTGAACTGGCACTTCTTTTGGCTCCCATCACTCCGACCTGGTGATTGCTACTAAGCATCACAGATCGAAAGGCCGTTTTATATTCCAAGGGGGTATCGTGGTTATTATACACCCTCAACAGTCGGTTATTCGCCGCCACCATCGCCCTGGCATAAATGTTTCCAATATGCATCGGGGATAGCGGGGCGCATTCCAACACGAGGAATAGCATCATAACCAAATATATTACCGAGGAAAAAGCATCAGGTGCTCTCTCCGACTTGAGCCACCTGGGGAGAAAGTCATACATGACCCTCTCCCAGAGTTCTTCGGGCAAATTAGTCCGATCATAGAGAAACGCTCCCTGGACTCTGAACTGTTGTTCATAGTCCCGGTAGATTTCCCTAACGGCGTCATTTACCATGAAGAAAACTCTTTCTGACTCAAATTGCTCGAAAGCAAAATATTTGGCCACTGCACTCGTAAAAAATGATATTGGGCCAGCTTCTCTGGCTTTTGGCTGATAGACGTCCCAGAAGTCCAAGAGACTGTCCTTGAATTTTTCCGCAGTCACTTCCGGCGTTTCAGTTACCTGAGCAGCCTGTGCCTGCTTAATTTTGCTAGGAGCCGTCCCTTGCACTTGACTAGCTGCGACTCCAGGTTTTTGGTCCTTGCTGGGTTTTGCCTGACCTTTCGGTATCGGTTTCCCCATCGCAAGGCCTATTGCGCCTGAAGCTTGACTAGTTGTGGATGTGCTATCCAGAGTTGCAGTGACCACTGAAGATGTGGCCAATGATGGTGTTCCAGTTGAGGTAGAAGTAATTTGGGAAGTGGGGGTAGTAGTGGAGGTAATCGTAGGAGTTGAGGTCGATATGACGGACGAAGACGCCGTCTTACTTTCTTCCTCTTTCGCTTCTACTTTTGCTCCCTTAATACCCTTCTTCCTCTTTTCCTTCTCCTTAATTCTCATTTTCTTTTTCCTCTCAGCCATAAATAATATTTTCTCGTCGTTCCAACCCTTTTCTCTCATACTTTGAACGACTTTGGCTGAGTATAAACCTGGAACACCCCCATCAGCAGAAAACGCTATTACCTCCCTACTTTCCGTCATCTCCGAATCCGGCGTTTCCGCTTTCGTTTCGTCAATAACCAGCTTATCGGAGGGCATATCGTCGTCCACTTTCATTGGCGATGGTGGCTCTAATACGACTACTTTTGTTTCCAATTCGGGCGCTGCGGTATCGTCTTTTTGGAGTCCGAATTGAATTGACATTTGGCGAAGTTTTTCGTTGTAAATTGCCGCGTTCTTTGCAAATTCTTCCTCCATTTGTTCACGTTGGAGCCGAATTCTTTGCTTCGCCTCCTCTTCCATCTTTAGAATGATTGCTAATCGACGTTGGTTGTCGAGGTCGGACTGCGTCTGAGCAGTTTGAGCTTGCATCAGTTCCGTTGCCGGAACTGATTGCTCTTGCTGCTGCTCATCTTCCGACAGCTCAGTCACGTCCTCGTCCTGAAGTCCTTGGTCTGGCGATTCATCTTCAGCCGGCAGTCCCACTGCATCGCTGAAGATTTCGCTTTCCGACGTTTGGACTTCCTGACCTGAAAGTATCGGAAATTCAACAACACCGACATCAGCCTGCTGTTTGCTCTCATCTTTCAGACTATCAGTCTTGATGGGGCTAATCTTGCCAGCTAATTTGGTGACAACACCTTCACCCGTTTTATAACTAAATGTGTGTAGAATTCCCGGTAAATCCGAGGCCAGAGGTCTAAGGTCAAAAATCTTTGTAGGGAAGGCTATACTATACTCCCTATTTTCCGCTTTTGACGCATAGACGTCTCCAACCTTGTCGATTTTCGTTTGCCAGGTTGCCCCATATCTTAATGATGGCGTTCTTTGTGCCAGCTCGATATGGTAGAACCTAACATAATAATACGGATTTGAGCTATAGCTCTTACTGTCCGTAGTTATCGTGTCAGGGCTGCCAGGGATCGGCGCGCACACATCAGCATTTTTCCACAATCTTAATCGAATCGGCATAAATCCGAATCGATTCATCCAAACATATATTCCGGCACCTTTGCGGGGTACCTCATACTCTATGTTTGGAAGCGTTTTCGCCAACATAAGATATTGGGACAGCCTTTCGTCTGACCGCCAAGCCATTTCTTTTATTTTGCCCTGCAGCTCTGGGCTGAACGATGTAATGAACCTGTAACTGAACATTTCGGCCATTACAAAGTCCAGTTCCTTTCTGCTGTGGGGCCAGATCACGTGAAAGGCTAGCGGGACTAAAGCACAAGCGGCTTGCAGTTCCGAGAACCGCTTTTCCTCGAATGCCTTAGCATACTCCGCCAACTGAGGCTTCCAGTGATCTTTGTCAAAATAGCCTACCCCAGGATCAATATCAATAGGCACATGAACCAGATGATTTTTTAGGGCATCTAGTAGTGCTTGCTTTTGACGATCTTGGGGTAGCTTGACAACTTTCCTGGCTGTGTCGATGAACCAAACTAAAGATGCTGGTTGAGTGAGTTCCTGATACTGCTTTCCCTGCGCCATCTCCTCCACTAGCTGTAGGCGCAACCTATCCTTGGCCGACAAGCGCTGTTCAGGCCTAATCATTTCGTCGTCGTCGGGATCACTTGCCTCATCATAGGAATTGGGCTTTAATTTTTTACCCTGGCGATAAGCACTTGGATAAATGCCTCGCCACGGCAAATTTTCTTTCCCCTTCCTAGGATTGCAGATATCCCTATGACAACGGAATTTAGGCCCTATTTCTTGCACTTGTGTGGCCCATCTTGCGTACATTTCTTGGCGCATCATGTGGTAGGTGGCCTCAGGCTGCCTAACCACAATATCAGGTGTACCCACAAAGTTACGTAATTTGTAGTCCGTAACTATATATGAGTAGAACTGATAAAATTTATATGAGAGTATTTCAATCTGGGCCGGATCGACTATATCGTGAGGAAAGTTGGCAACTCCCCCACATAGCTCAATCACGTACCCATAGTGAAATGCTCCCATAAAAATTGCCAACGAAAAATACGCGTCCATACCAGCGTACTGCAGCATTTCTTCAGGAACTCTTTCTTTGGCAACACTTTGTCTATTACGTAAGAGACTGAAATCAGTCTGGTGAGGACCGATGTCAGCCAAATACATTTCGGCAAAGAGTCCCTTCAATTTCAATGTCTCAGGGCAGATACCTGCTTTCCTGGATTTGGTAATCTCGCTTCCCATGATCTGCTTTGCCGTGACGCTTAGGTCATAGTATCTTCCTAAATTTCCATCTTTGATACTACACCTAATCGCGTCAGACAAATCGCGACCATCGGTGCTTTTTCCGCATCCACGGACATTGATAATTGAAACTATATCTTCCAAAACGGCGTAACCGACTAACAACGTCGCTGAGCGTAAAAAGTGTAACAATATGTTCCACTCTTGCTCTTGCAGCAACGTTAAATCGATTACGAACGTTTTGCCATTTAGATGGGCGAACGAAACTAATCTGGCAAACTGGTTGCCTTTTTCGTTTTCGCACCCCCACCTAAACAGCTTTCCAGCGTCCTCTCGGTTCACCTTCTCTACATCGAAGCCGATAATGCTCATGCCTCGGAAAGTGCTGCTTTCTAGGTGTTTTATCACCCTTTCCACACTTCCCATGGGAACAATTATCGGCTCGATGGGGTTGGTCGGCCAGAACTCAAAAGTGGCAAAAAACCACCTTTCCAACTCCGCTATCCGCATTGCCCGACGGATATTGTGGTCTAAAAAATTCAGGAGAGATTTAAATTTTAGCCAGACATACTCTACTAACTCCTTATGTGCATTTTCGTGACCCTTTTTACACTCTTTGGGTAATTTTACCCACTATTACTCCCTTAACTCTTTGGGGAAACTCTAGCACCTTTGTGCAGAACACCGTTTTAACTTTTGAACTTTTGAAATTTTGGAGCGGGAACTTGATTTTTAGCCTTTCTGGCCGTTGGGTGTCCCTTTATAGAAACCAAAATTGATAGGCAAAAGTATGTGAAATTAGGTGTTTTTTACTCTAAACCCAACACACTCTTGCTACTCGATGAGCTCAATCGATCACAATCTTGATCTCCGCGACTAACTCCTGCTAATCCCCTTCTTCGCCGCTTTGCGGAAACCAGAGGGAGCGGGAATGACAAAAAACCTCCCCTAATCGGATCACCTAATTCGACCGAAGTCTTTTTCGGATCACCTAGGTTCGGCCCTTGCCACCCCCTTCTACCTAATTTTTTGTGTTAAATTCTCAACTCCCAGTTGGTAGCTCGTCCGAGAAAGGGCACAGAAACAGTCTTACAAAACACCCCTGACGAGCGTAACCTCCGCTCATTTTCTTACCTAACTATTTACAAATATAAAATGGTTGCTTACCGTCGACCAAAAAATAGCGATTGTTCTGCTGCGGGTGCGGCTCCCCAAATTGGACTTCATCGTCCGTCGCGTTGTACGTCCGAGTACAATCGTTCGGCGTACCCATTCAAAATTTTTTCTGGGCCCGATTCTTTGCACCGAAATAATTTTTAAAATTTTTAAAACCGAATCTGCAGCTGTGAAAAGTAGACAGATGTATAAAACATTTACAGTCTATTCCCTTGCGGCTGCAAATTACCTCACGGGAGGGTTCCTCCGTTCACAATTTTTCGAAAAGGTTTGAAAATGAAGAGCAGACGCGGGACACGACTTTTGAAACTTTTGAATGATTTGGAGTTGTTAACCAAGAAAGTGTAAAATGAAAAAATGTACGAAAACGGGTCTTTCGCTTTAAAAGCTTTTCCCCCGCTTCGTTAAAACACAATCCTACATTTCAAAAAATATTAAAACGGATTTCAACCGTTACAAAACACGATTAGAATAAATATTTATTAAATACAAAAAATAAATACACACAAATCGGCAGATTTTGCCGCTACGAAACTACACCGGGCGCCGCACTACTCTCCGCTAATTGCGAAGGTACAGTAAGACGATTCGATCGATTTTTTACGTAGTTCTGCCATCGTGTAGTCTCGTAGCGAAAAATTTTCAGCCTACTTGCTGAAACCTTTTGCCGTAGCAAAAGATTATCATAACGTGCAATTGTTATGACATTATCCTCCAACCTGGAAACATCAGTTATAATGAAGGGTCCTTCCCAAGTTAAGCCTAGTTTCTTTTGCTTATCAACTTTAAGAAGTACCCAATCATTTTCTTTAAAAACCGAGGTTTTAATTTTCTTGTCGAAATATCTTTTGCTAGCTTCCGCTGCTTTCTGGATATTTTCGGCAATAATACTATAAAGCCTGGTTAAGTGGTCTGTTAGGATGAATTTGTATGCCTCATAATTCATGGGCATTACTATTTTAAGGGCTTTTGACAAATTCAACCCGAACCTTGCCTCATGGCCCCGTAACAACGCAAATGGCGAGGCCTTCGTCACCGCGTGTGGGGTAGCATTGTAGGCAAAGACCACTGATTTGAGATATCTTGGCCAGCTATCGGGTTCACCGATAGCTACTTTTCTCAGCTGTTTTATTAGAGTTTGGTTGAACCTCTCTACCATACCATTACCCTGAGGGTGGTAAGCAGTAGTGAAGATCTTCTTACACTCTAATAAATGACAAACTGATTTCATTAAATCCGAAGTAAAACAAGATCCATTGTCACTTAGGAGTTTCGTTGGTGTTCCATGCCTAAATATTATAGCTTCTAAGAACGCGTTCACAACTGAATTTGCTGATTGATCTGGGATCATTTCAGCTTCAACCCATTTTGTGAAATAGTCCTGAAAAACTATAACATAAGGCATTCTTTCTCCCAAAGGCGAAATTCCTACTATATCCACAGATACAATGTCGAATGGACCTTGTGGCACAATGGGTATCAACGGAGGAATGGATGGCTTTCCTGCTGTTGCCATTTGACAGACAACGCAGTATTTTATCCATTCCCTGACATCTTTTTCCATGCCAGGCCACCAATAGTGCAATTTCATGACACTCAGAGTTCTTTTGAAACCCTGGTGTGTCATTATTACAGCACCATGATGCTGATGCAGTACAGAGTCCCTGAGGTTTGCGGGTACGACCAATTGGTCTTCGCTTTCTGCCTCAGTTTCCCTATACAATACACCATTTTCTTCGTAGAACCCAGTGTGATACTTCGTGGTGCTATTTGCACCTAATCTATCCCAGATTGGCTTTAAGCTTTCGTCTGCTTTTTGCAGTTTGCTCATCAAGTCATCTGGGATCAGGCCAATAGATATCTCTTCTCCTCCTGATGTTCCTGGTTTATCAAACTCCTCCTCTTTTCTAGGGTGTAACCACTGCACATTGTCTTGTTCCTTAGGTATCGCAGATCTATCAGTTTCCTGATTTTCTTTCTGCACCTTTTCAGAAACACGAGCTTTGCTTCGGGTTACTACCGCTTCTACTCCTTTAGGATGCTCTCTTTCGTCCTCAGGACTATTTCGAGCACCCTCTTCTTCCTTTTTATCCTTGTGGGATTTATTCTTTTCGGGGATGTTGTTCCTCTTGGCCTCCAAGGAAATTTGTTGTTGTTCTTGTTGTTCTTTTATTATTCCTTTGACATCGGAGGAAACAACATCCGACTTGAACATACTTTCCCACTTTGGTGGTGATTTCACCACATCCTCTGGCTCATCCTTTCTAGAGAGAAAGTCAGCCATAGCATTTTGTCTACCTGGCACGTATTCTAATTTGTGGTTGTATTGATTTATGATCGCATACCACCGTTTCAATTTGTCATTTGTTGTAGTGTTGACTTTCATTGATAACAGTGGTCTGTGATCTGTCTTAATCAATACTTTCTGCCCCAATAAATAGTGCCGATAGATTTTGAGGCCGTAGATAATCGCGAGGCACTCCCTTTCGGTTGCGCACCACTTTTTCTCGTCCTCTTTTAGCACACGGCTATTGTATGCTATGACCCACTTATCGTCTCCAGACTCTTGATACAGAACAGCCCCTAGTGCTGTTCCACTGGCATCGGTTTGTAGAATGAATTGGGCTGAGCCATCCATTACTGGGTACCTAAGAAATGGAACCGATACCAGTGCTTCTTTCAAAGCATTAAATGCTTTGTAGTGATCCTCTGTGACGAGCCATTTATTCCTTTTCTTGGCCGTCAGCTTATACAAAGGTTCTGCGTGCTTTGCCAGGTGTGGTATAAATTTTTTACACCACTGGAGCATTCCGAGAAACCTTTGCATACGCTTGACCGAGTCTGGGAACTCAAACTCCTTAATAGCTTGCACTTTTTTCGGATCGGGCGAAATTCCATTAGAATCCAAAATGTGACCAAGAAAATGAACCTTCTTTGGTAGGAATTCGCATTTTTCCGGTTTAAGTGTAAGCTGGGCTCGTCTCAGAGCATCTAGGACCAATTTCAAATTTTCTATGCGTTCCTCGAACGTATTCGAGAACACTATGATATCGTCTATGTAAACTAGACATATCTTCCACACATGAGGATGAAGGATTCTCTCCATCATCCTCTGGAACTCGGCTGGTGCATTTTTCAGTCCAAAGGGCATTACTTTGAACTGAAACAACCCTTCTTGACACAGGAAAGCAGTCTTTTCTTTACTGCCTTCTTCCATTGGCACTTGCCAATAGCCAGACTTAAGGTCAAGAGTGGTATAAAATTTTGCTCTCCCGAGGCAGTCCAGATAATCATCCATTCTTGGTATTGGATATCGATCATCCTTCGTCACCTCGTTCAAGCCTCTGAAATCAACAACCGGCCTGAGCGACCCATCTTTCTTCCCTACTAGGAATAATGGCGCCGCCCAGGGCGATCTTGATGGCTCTATGACTCCTTTGTCTAGCATTTCCTGCACATGTTGTCTGATATATGGTCGACGTTCAATGGCAGCTCTGTAGTAATGTTTCGCCACAGGGCTAGCATCACCTGTATTAATTTTACAAGTAAGATGGGGAGTAGTTGTCAGAGGATCATGAGGTAGGCTAAATACATCCCGGTATTTCACGAGTTGCCGTATCGCCATCTCTTTCTGTTCCTCTGACACTGTAGCTTTAGAGGTCATTTTGTACAATGCTTCCAGAAACACAACTCCATCGAATTTTGATTCCTTGGCATCGAAAATGCCCTCTAGGCTACTTTCTCCACTATTTCCTGCCTGTAAAATTGATACACCTGATTCTCCCCGAAATACGGAGTTACAGTAGCCAAGAACTTGATTAGGTTCTATCAGGCAACCGGAACCCGTATTGTTGGAGATCATCAATACAAAGTCCTCCTTTGAACCATCAACTATAGTATCATCTACTCTGAATCTCGTTTCTGAATCATCTCCTTCGACGATGATTCCATTTATTCTATTTGCCGAGGATTTATTCCACAATTTAGCTTTCACTAGTTGATCTGTTCCATGTGGAATGTAAATTCTATTACAAGCCACTACTGGAACTAGATCTTCCAGCTGCTCAATTGTCGAACATTGATCTTCTTCAATAGAATTTTCTTGTACTGATTCTGCTATCATCGGATTATGCATCCCAACTATTGGAATTGCTTTCTTATCAGATGTTAGCAAATCAATACTTTTCTTCACACCCATCATAGTCATTGAACCTTTTCCAAAATCTATTACTGTGTTGACTTCCGGATGCGCCAGGAAGTCTGTTCCCAATATCAAATCCTCTGCGGACCCTGGTATTATGATAGCTTTAACTGGAAAACGGCCATAATCACATTGCATTTGAAATTGAACGTAACCATGTGCACTAACTACTTTACCATTGGCAACAGTGACTTTTAGGATCTTAGGGTACGCTGTATACTCCAGTCCAAGTGATTTTTTCAAGAAATCACCCGACATCACCGAACACTGAGCTCCCGTGTCAATCAGTGCCTTTGCAGTAGTAGCACACACAGTTACTTTAATGTGAAATGGCTGTGTTCTAGGGTACTTTGCTAACATATCCAGTTCCTCTGCAGTCGCCTTCCTACCATACTCGGCACTGCATTCCATTTCTGGCACATTCTCCTCTTTCTCCATGGCACAATTATGTAAACCACACAACTTCATCTCCATCATTGGTTCTTGCTGTACACTATTGATACCACTACTTGGCGGTTGGTCTGTCTGCCCGGAGGCTTGCGACGGACTAACTACCTTTTGCGGAACCAACAGGGTATTTGAACTCTGATTTGCGATTACTGGTTGTTGGTCCATTAGATTCGGTCCTGGTAACATCAGCTGGGTGGTCGCCTGCAACAACCTCATCTGCTCCCTGAGCTTTTTCAACTTTACGTATTCCTGAAACTCGGCATATTCTTGCAAATTTTCCGCCTCGTCCTCAGGAAACGAAACTTGATAAGCTCCCCTTTCGCCTTCGTTACCAAAACCTCCTCTACTTCCTCCGTAATTTCCTCTGAAATTACCTCTGAAATTTCCTCTACCTCGGAAATTTCCAAAACTTCCTCTAGGACTTCCTCTTCCAAAGCCTCTTCCACTATTTCCACCCCTTCCACGATTTTGCAGACCTTTATAAAAATTCAAGGTTCTACAATCAATCGTGTTGTGAGTGTTATTTTCGTGGTAAGTACACCATTTTCGCTGCTGAACCTCTTGTTGACTTTTCGCTTTCGCTTTATCAACTTTCTGAGTTAAAGCAGTTATGGCTTCCTCTTGAGCTTTGGTCGAGTTCCTAATCTCTTCATAACATTGTGCCATTTTGATAAACTCCTTAGATAAAGCCACCATGAGGGAGTCCTTTTTTGGCTCCTCAACAGGCTGTTGCCGAGGCATTATAGCCTGTTGCGGAGGTACTTCAAGTACTTCCTCATCTGCTATATCTATCAATTGATTTTGCGAAGATTGCATTGGAGTTTGCCTTTCTGTGTTTGGTCTTCTAAAGTCCCTATTGCGTTTTTGGGCGCTTTCATAAGGTCTTTGGATTACATTCACATCGGCTTGCTGCTCCTCAGCAATTTCCGCTTGTGCCGTATTTATCATCATGGGCTGCTCTCTTGGCCCAAATGTCCTAATCGCATTCCGGTACTTTAACTCTATCTCATAGACTGCCTGCGAAAGATCATACCAATTTTTGAATTTTGCTATGTCTTTCTGCAGTTCTAATTGATAAGTCAAAGAACTCCTATAGAAAAAGGTTTCAATGATTATTTTATTTTTAAACTCCTTTGTTTCACTCTGATAAACGAGATTCACATGTGCTCGAACCCTTTTTAAAAATTTGGTTGCTGCTTCGTCGGGTTCCTGCTTAATATCTAATAAATCCCGTTTTAGCATGTCCAGGTTACAATCTGGAGCACAATAATTCAAAATCTTGTCTCGGGCCTCCCTATATGTCGTTGACTCTTCGGCCAATTCTTTCGGCAAGTCCCTAGACAAGCGGGTTAATGCTTCTAGTTTCACCTCATCGGGAGTATTCTTTCGAAACTCACCTTCTAGCTCCACTAGAAAAGCAAGAACCTGTTTACTTGGCATATCAGATTGCAGTAATTTCGGTTTGATCGCCCTTTCAATGTCATAGACAGTTGGGCCTACTTGAGCCGGATTGACCCATAAAGCTGGATCAATCGGAATCATTGTAGGCATGACCTGC
This sequence comes from Romanomermis culicivorax, assembly GCA_963922205.1. Lineage (NCBI taxonomy): Eukaryota > Metazoa > Nematoda > Enoplea > Mermithida > Mermithidae > Romanomermis > Romanomermis culicivorax. The sequence goes on from CAWUHX010000201.1 coordinate 666,659, forward strand.
TGCCTGACACTTGGGGTCTCTCCCCTAATACAACTGCTCTGTTGTGAGATAGTTGGATTTATCAGACTTGGGTTTTTTAGGCCTTCGTCAAAACCACAACTACTCACTCTCTGCTCCACTTTTGAGGTAGTGGGCAAATGAGACATATACTGCTCTTTAGGACCGAGACTTGACTTTTGGTCTTTCCGTCTACAGTCTTGCTGAAGAGTGATGCCATCATTTTGCCACACTAACTCCTCCTGGCCCTGCTCAAACTTCAATGCACCACCTTGTTCCAAACAGCCAGCATTGCTTTGCCTTGGTTCATTTGCCTTAGTGGCTTTCTGTGAACCTGTATTAGCAATGTTGGCGAATATGCTATCATAAACATCTAACCTGTTCATGATCTGGTCCAGCTTATCTTCTAATGAGCTCTTTCGAGGATTTTCTCGATGTTCCTCCCGCTCGTTATCCCAATATAATCGATGGTACGTGTCGAATAATTGGGCGGGTTTATTAATTGGCCGGCGCTGCTGTTGATCCAAAACCGGAATGTTCATCTTCGGTAATGGACGCGCCGGTCCCGTAATTGGCGGATGTAAATATTCGCCTCTCTTGGGGAGGTTGGTCGACGACGGAATTTTAAAAATTTGATCTTCGTTGGCCGATAATATCGCGTCGTCGTCCTCCCTCTCGACAGCTGTCGAGGTCGTAGGTCGATTGCCTTCATTTTCCACCGATAAAGGCCGGTGATCTGAGCAATTGTCCTCTTCAGCTGAAGTTTCAGCTGAAGTCAGGACAATTAACTTTTCTGCATCACGGGCCTTTTTTCCCGGTGGTGTTCGGGGCAAACCGGAGCTCTTGAGGCCACCTAGGTTGTCTTTATTCATTTTGTAACCTCCCAGTTCTCTATAAAAACCAATAGGTTTTTTGACTCCTCGAGTTCGCCTCTGATTTTCCGTTACTTTGAGAGTCAGAAGCCACCACTTGTTGAAATGAGACTTGGGGTTAGATAGAGAAATATAAAGAAAGGATTTGATACCAAAAATAGACCTAATCAGTTACTAGCTAATTCACCTAATCAGGCCGAAACCTTAGGTAGAATCAGATTGCAACAGTTCGGTCAGTCTCTAAATCAACAAAGATCTCCTGCTTTCGTCCCGAAGAACTGCAGAAGAAATGATAACACCCTGAGCTCAAGTAACTTCAAACCAGGGGCAAAATCAGAAGTCAGGCCGATAACTGAGTTGTAAATGTAGACTTGCACGCTGGGTGGCACTCCAGAGATCCGGGGTCTAACCTGCGTTCCCTCCGCTGCGAGTAATCCACAGGCGATCGGCCGAGGGTCGTTGTATTTACGGCGGACGTGCTCCACCACAAATAAAATAACAAATAATACAAATTTATGCCCTACTGGGCCGCCGATAATTTTCTTTCAATAAAAAACAAACAATAATTCACTGAATGACCAAAAACATAGACGACCGGCATATTTATGCACGGTGTCTATGCAAATCGGCGTCGACGCAAAACGCGTCGACTTCGGCTATTTCTTCACAACTTTGAGATAGACTATGTCCATCCCTGACAAAATCATGTGTCTTATAACTTCTTAAGTGGGTTAAGAAGTTGGATGATCAAGTTTCTGTTGATGTTGTATATATCAATTTTAAGAAAGCATTTGATACTGTCCCACATTCAAAGCTCTTACAAAAACTACAAGGATTAAAATTGATAAATTCACAATGAATTGGATTTGCAGTTTCCTAACAAATAGAATGCAATGTATAAAACTAAGTGATGCGATTTCCGCTCCAACTCCAATAATTAGTGGTGTTCCTCAATGAAGTTTGTTAGGTCCAACATTGTTCCTGATATTTGTAAATGATCTGAGTGATATAATCAAAAGTGATCTCTGTCTATTTGCTGATGATGCAAAAATTTTTAATGATGCATGCAATTCAGTATTAATGCAGGAAGATTTAAACAGCTTCTATAAATGGTCTGAGGAATGGCAACTTAGTATGTCCTTGCCCAAATGGGCAGTGTTACATATGGGGGAAAATAATCCATCCAATCAGTACAAAGTTGGTGAATGTTATCTTGATGCTGTCACTGAAATGAAAGATCCTGGTGTTTATGTTGATAAAAAAACTCAGTTTCATTCTGTACTGTGATTAGATGATCAAGAAGGCTTCTAGGGTATCTAATCTAATATTTAAATGTTTCAACTGAAATATAAATGAATTGAAAATCAGGGCATTTAAAACTTATGTTCACCCAATCCTTGAATATGGTAGTCCTATTTGGAATCCTTATCTAATGGGTGAAACACAAAGGGTAGAGAAAGTTCAGAGGTGGTTCACAGAACGATTATATGGCTTCAACTCTGGGAATTATCAAGAAAGATTGGAGTCTGCCAGTATGCATTCTCTTGAATTCAGAAGAACTATAACTGATTTATGCTATGTTCATTCTATTATTCGTAATGGTGTTTTGGATTCAAATAATTTTTTTGTTTACAGTACTGTTAATTATCATGTAAACAATCCGTATAAATTATATTGTAGGCAATTAATCGAAAAAGATTTTTGTAATAGATTATATTGATACATGGAATATGTTACCTAGTCATGTTACATCTGCTCCTAATGTTCATAATGTATCAAATTTTTAAGCTTATATGCGGGTGATACTAATCGCCTCTAAGCTTGTGATATTTTTTTGTATTCTTTTCTGAATTTATTTTTCTAATGATAAATAAATCTATCTAGATTTTAAAAAAATATTTTGCAAGCAAAAGTCATGTTTTAAAGCCTTAGAGTTATATTTCGATTTATACAATTTAAATAAGTTGGATGCGCGATAATTGAACGGACTCAAGGTGAAAAATAAATCGGGTGGAATAACTTTAAATTTAAAAATTAAGATTATGTACAATAAGTCAATAAACGTACATCAAAAAATTTTGTGCCGATCTTGTGCCAATTTTCATCAATGTCCATGCACACAAAAAAATGCTGACCTTCACTCACTATTTTCTTTTTTTGGACAGACTTTTTCGTCATTTGACAAAAGGGGTCAAAAAATTTTTTGCTTCTTTGCCGAGTCCTTTTTTACATACTTTTTTTGTAATTTTTGAAACATTCTAATTTTTTTAAGCCAGTAATTCGCCGAAGAATAGGAAAAATTAAATTTTTGGGGTTCTAGACCATAAATGTACAGCCATAATGGAAAAAAATTTTTTCTTCTTGTAGCAAAGTGCACTGTTCCAAAGATGTGGGATACTCGGAAAGAAGCAACATAACTTATGTGTTACATAAGTATACAAACCCTGGCCCTAAAATCAACACAGTTTCTGGCTTCTGCTTCTGCATATATGGAATAACATAAAAATTAAAAGCACCCCCCCCCTGGAATCCCAAAACTGTTGGGCCAAAAATCTGGATATTTTCTAGGTTTACATCGGGCTAAGATTCATCTGTAAATCTATGAGGAAATTTTAAATAGGTTACATTCAGCATGAGACGATAATTCGAACCATATGTCGTGCAGTTAACTTTACGTTTTCAAATTTTTACAGTAACATCAACATTATATGAGTGAAATAATGCATATTTTCATTTTGACGCTGACCGATTGACAATAGCATGGCTCCCAAAATTAAAGCAAAGGCTTGACGCCTGTACATGCATTGAGTGGTACCTCATATCACTGAAAATCTACTGATGAAATTTGGCCCCAGGCTCGCCTACAAAATGTCTAGATTTTGGGCCCAACACTTTTTAGGATTCCATGGGGGTATCATTGTCTGTTTTCACACATTTTTCTCAAATTCCCAGAAACCCTGTTGATTTTAAGGTTTGGGTTTGTATACCTATATTGCTTGTTTCAATGTACCCTATGTGCGCTTCGGTATGGTGCACTTTGTTGTAGGATCTCAATTAAATTTTCTTCAATGACGGCACCCCTTCTACGTGTTTTTATGTTCTAGAACATCAGATAACAATAGAAAACATAATAAAAGGTTTTTTTGAGTAATCTAATGCATGAAATTTGCAGATCAGATAAAAATTCAGTCGCAGATATTTTTGTTGTGACCATATCTTTTCTTGAAATTTTGTTAATGGCGGCGCAAAAAATGATAAAATTTTTTGGATTTTCATATTCTAGAACGCTGTAAAATGAATTTAACTTTTTTCCTGGGTATAATGCCTAATTTTTAATTCAGCTCAATCACTTTCTCGAGCTAAGTCAAATTAAAAACATGCAATTAAAATCCAATAATCAGACCAGCAAGAAACCGAAAATTTGGGTTCTACAACCAGCAAGAACTTTTAAAATGTATTCTTCCGACCATACATGTAACGGTGCTCCGAGGTCTGGGGGGGTTGAAGCACTTTTTCGGGCCGGGGGTCAGTAATTCCCAAAATTTTGGGGGAGGGGTCCCTGAAGGAAAAAAATTCGATTTTTTCATGAAGAATGTCCGAAAAACGGTTCAAAAAGTAGTAATTTTTGTCTAAAAAATGATAAAATATGTACTTATGGCGCGAAGCCCGACAAAATTGACGTTTTTGACCATTTTTTGTTCAAAAATTGACATTTTTCAGTACTTTTCCGACTAAAACTATGGGGTCCCTAGGGCTACCATATGGCTAGCCATTGGATTGGAAAATCCTGGGGGGGTCGCCCAATGGCTAGCCATATGGTCGACGATTTCTGGGAGGAGGTTCCCATAGCACTCCCCCCCCAATTACATGTATGCTTCCGACCCTGAATACCCAAAATATTTTGCGTGATTTGGTGAAAGAGCCCAAAATTCTTTCCTTTGCAATTTCCAGATTTTTTCGCCAAAAATACCCATTTGGCGAAAAAAGAAGCAGTACCTTCATTTACCACTATCTTTAATAGTTTTCATCATCTTGAATGTGTTATCTTGTGATATTTTAGTTGGTAATTTTCAATATTTCATCTTGATATTTAATGAAGATCCGCATTTTTTCCCTGATATTTTTTGAGAAAGATTAGCACGTCAACTTTCTAAACTTTGTAGCGGTTGTCCCTTTCTTAACGTAAAATTAATTCAGAAGATTCATGGAAATAGTGAAGTAGTTTTCGAAAACTTCTCACTCACATCTTTTCAGCAAAATTCATGAAAGTTTACGAATATATTACTGGTCTTAAAATTTTTCAAATGATAAAATTCTAGAACTTACAATTTTTGAACAGAAAATTCGAATCTAGTTCTTGAAATAAATGTTCAGAACATTTATTTTCCAGCGTCACAGAGTGTCAATACACAATAAATTTTTGTTGCGCTTGTGCTCGCACTTGCCATCATAGAGGACATAACAGTCAATTTCTCATGCAATTCAAATTCTTCATGCTCTTGGATAGCTTTCTGTAAAATTTGTTCCACAGTGCTTGTAAATTAGACTTCAATCTCAAAATTTTCAATTTTTTCTAAATTGTAATGAATTAACCGCCATAAAAACACCTGAAGGTTTGAAAAATCTCAAAAACACTTAAATGAAGCGTCTATGAGCATTTTTAAATGAAAAACGACTTGGAGAAAATGGGAGGGGGGAATTTTGACGCCTTACCCCATTTGAGGAAAAGACCGGGCACACAGCAACTAAATTTTTTGATAAGTTGCACTGTGCAATCAAGAGCCTGATAGCCCTTTTGATTAGGTTATAAGGTTTACTGTCCAAAGATGCATTTTTATGCATCCTAAAATGGAAAATGTTGAAAACTTTCCGACACTTTGCCCCAGATTTCAAACAATTCATAATTCTCATACCTTTAATTGGGGGGGCCTTCCCTCCCCCCCCCCCCCAACATGATCAAGCCCTATACCCAAATTTCGGACCCCGTCAACTAGGAAAAATTTGATCGAAAAAGTAGGTTTTTTTGCCTTTTTTAAGACAATTTTCGGGGGTTTTTCAGGATTTTTGGGGACCCTCAAAAATTTTGGAAATTTTGGGACCCCGCCCCAAAATTTTTAGTTCATCTCCCACCGATTGATCGGATCTCTTTTTTAGGTATGATGATTCTAACTGTTATTTCTTGTGCGCACTTAGAAAATATCACTCTGTTAACTGATGTTTACAGCCTTAGAACATCAACACATTATGGATTAATGTTTGATGTTTATTGTTTATTTAAGTATTTGACGAAAACCAAGATTTTCATAGATTATTTTCTAAAAATCATTATGTTGCAGTCCTTAAAAGATTTCGACTTTCGTGAACATTAACATGCATTAAAAAAATTTTTGAGACATCATCAGCATAGGACAATGACAAAAATTCTTGCTGGTTAGAGAATCCAAATTAGGTACTCATGCACTTTATAGCCTATCTAATTTTTTCCAAGGTTTTTCACACATTAGGTATATAATAATAATAATTTATTTGTCAAGAAAAATATTATAGAAAAAATGAAGAATTTATATTAAAAAGCGTGAGCAGGCTATTTAGTATCGCACAAGACTACACATCTCTGAGGAATATATTCAAATCGGTTCCTTTAATTTTTCTCAGGAATGTCTTCACATTGGAAGACACAACTACAGGTATTACCGTATTACAAAAGTCATGTATACTATCTTGTGTATGTACCAGAGGTCCCCAAGGTCAGATTCTTCAGGTAGATGTAGAGTTGAAAATTTGCGGGGGTAGTACAGCTAAATAACCACTAAACACTTCATTTTGTCAAAAAATTAGGCACCAATTTTTAGAACTTTAGGCAGGGGTAATACTCCCCTCATACCCCTCCCTATGGGGTAGTCTGGTATGTACTCTTAACGACACTTTAGTATAAAAGCGATTATTAGGATGAGCCATATTTCCTTTGAGTTTAAACGCAAAAAAATTGTTTAATGGTGCAGATTTTCAATCGACTTAATAATAATAATAATTTATTATGTCGAAAATGATACACTGTAAATATAAAGAATATATGTCTTAAAGGTGTAACAGCTAAAAAAATTGGCAAATTAGGTTACACCTCTAGAAAATATATCAGATCATACATGTAACGGAGCCCCGAGGTCTGGGGGAGGTTGGAAGACTTTTTTTGGACCGGGGGTCAGTAATTCCCAAAATTTTGGGGGTAGGGGTTCCGCAAGGGAAAAAATCGATTTTTTCACGAAAAAAGTCCGAAAAATAGTTAAAAAATAGTATTTTTTTCTAAAAGGACCGAAAAAATATATTCATGGCGCGAAGCACCCAGAAAATTCACATTTCTGACCATTTTTGTTCAAAAATGACATTTTTCATCAAAAAATTAACATTTTCCAGTATTTTTCCGACCAAAACTATGGGGGTTCCTACGGCCACCATATGGCTAGCCATAGGATTGGAAAATCCTGGGGGCGGTCGCCCAATAGCTAGCCATATGGTCGACGATTTTTGGGGGGGCGGGGTTCCCATAGCACTCCCCCCCCCAATTACATGTATGTATCAGATTTTCCCTTTTAAGTCTATCAGAAAAAAGTTTTTACTACTAGCATTTACAGTACTTTCATCAAGAGAATTCCAAGCCCAGACTACACTGCTACAAAATTCATATTCCAGTAGATCATGGCGATAATTAACATAATGCACAGCATAGAAATTCTGCTGGGGGTCAGCCAGGACAGGGGGTGGAATACAAAATTTTTTTTCATTCTTGATAATGAAAAGAAAGGTCTTAGAAAGGTTTTTTAATTTTCAAGCAGCATATTCTTCAAGATATAAGTCAGGTACAGACATGCACGGCAAGAATTTTCCTAGAGGAGGGCCCTTGGACTGTGAGCGGTGGGTGAGCAAAAAAACAAAAAAAGTTCTGAAAGGTTGTTTTTCATACAAAATACGAACAAAAATCATCAAAAAAGGTGTCTTGAAAAAAGTTCAGGGGGGTGTTTGGCCATTTTTTTGGGCCAGGGGCGTGGCCAATGTCTCAGGTATGGGGGTTTACCCCCCTACACCCTATGTGCATGTATGGTCAGGTATTTAGGTCTACTTTTGTTGTCAAGTCTTTCGTCTCCTGTGACAAAAATACTCTAGCAAAGACTTTCGTTATCTATGTACGTCCAATATGAGAATACCGTAGTTCAGTATGGGATCCGCATTTTTTTGCGGAGGTATATTACATCGAAAATGTTTGACATAGATTTACTAGAAAGATTTTTGGTTATAAATCTTACTTGTCCTACGAAGATAGACTTCTAAGGCTAGGCCTACATAAGCTTGATATTTGTAGATTAAAATGTGTCCTCTGTACCATGTGCAAGATAATCCACAAAAAAAACATGTTTGAATCCTGATAACTTTTTCTGTATAAACAACAACAATACGCGTCATAATCATGATCTAAGATTGACGATAAAGTCAATTCATACCACTGCTTGCCAGTTTGACTTTTTTAACCATTAGATTAATGTCTGGAAGTCTTTATCATTCGATATCATTAATTCTCCCAGTTTGCACACTTATAATGAAAAAATTAAACTTCGATAACAAATTGGGGGGTGCATGTAAGTTGTTACTTTTCAAGTAACCTTTGCACCCTATTACTGCATGATTTACCCGTTTCCTAAAATATAGACATCTTTTGTGAGTCGATTTACAAAACTCATTATTCATATGACATTATATTACTTATTTTATTTTGCAATTCTCTTTTCATTTTTTTTTGTTTAACGACAATTAATATTTTTCATTCATTTCATATGTGAAATTATTTGCTTAGACTGATCGCTTCACACCAAAAATCAGGCATTTCTTTGATCGTGTAGGGGACTTCAAAGATGGTTGACAATAGCTCAGAGAGAACGAGGTGGAGTCAATTTTCTTTTAGCTTCTGATCTCATTTTATTTAGAGTCATTTTTTATTTTGTACGGTTAAGGATAGAGGTAGAAAATCTAGGTTTTTCCAGCAAAGTAGCTTCTCATTGTCTAGGTTTCCTCTTTCTATGAAATTTCTTAATGGAGATATCAAGTTCTATACCTTGCTGCAGAACAGATAAAAAATTGACATGAAATCATTCACCGGTAGTGATGTGCGTTGAATATCTGGATATCCAGACGGATATTTTGAAAAGCAGATATCCGGATGTGAAAAAATATCTGGATATCCGAATATATCCAGATATTTTCACTGTTTAAAAAAAAGTAAAGATTACTGAGAAGTTATTTGCTACATTATTACACAAAGTTTCAGCAACAAAACAACGAAAAGTTCAAATTGTATATAAGTGCATATACTCTTCATATACTATTCACTGCAGGTTTTTTTGGCACGAGTCCCATTAGCATTCTTGCTAATGAAAAAATATGTCTTTAGCACAGTCAGCACTGTTGGTGGTTGTCGTTGGTGTCAAACTTATGTGCGAGTTTTTCGATTCTGATAACATGCTTTTATTGTATTGATTAATGAAATTATGCTTGATATTGGTACTTTTAAAAGGAATAAGACTCTCATCTGATTCTATTTACATCAGTTCATTCTTACATTATGCACTTGATTAGTTGACCGATGAGTAAATATTCATCAGTTAGTTTGACATTAATACTTTTAGGAATCGCTAAATTCACATTCTGTTTCGATAAACGTTTACATTTTCTCATTGTGTCTGGAACTATTTGTGAAAATGGCGATTTTTGATATTTCACCACAATTTTGTGATATTCTTACCTTTCTTCTCGAAGTGTTTTCGACAATTTCTCCCTTTCAGTCATTAGCACGGTGCTAAAAATCCTGCTATATACATTACATCACATTTGGCATACTAAATCAATCTTGAGAGTAAAAGCGTTGTGTAAACGACTTTAATAGTGATTAATGCAGTCCGTCGTCGATTAAAAAGCATAAAAAACTACCGCATCGTTCGACACGCACTATTAGCCCTTAAAGAAATGTCGTTTTTTTCTGTGTTTCTGCCTTCCATTGTTTTTCCAAGATTTCGCAACTTTTTAGAATCATTTTCTCCGTTTTTTAATTTTTTTGTACATATTATTTTTCGCTGTAATTTTATCATCTCTACAATTTTTTTTGTTTATTTCCCATCTGCTATATATTCTTATGTTATATTTCATACATTTTACAATTTTTTTTTATTTTCGTATATTTTCTTCAGTTATAATTGCAATGTTTCTTCTTTTTCGTTTCCGTTTCATCTGCCATTGTATTTGTCCATTCTTTCAAAACGATCATTCCTCTTTGTGAGTTGTATGTCGACTGGGTTGGGAGCGGAATAGAAAGGTTTTCACTGTGCAACATTACAAACTGTATAACATTATCATTTTCAGTCTTCACATCCTAATTGCAAAGTTGTTGAATTCATTTCTGGCGGTTATTACTTATTGATTCAAAGATAAAAGTAGGGCCTTCCGGAATCGTCGGTTTTGTCTATTATAACGTACTGGGTATCATTCGTTCAACGAGTTTTATCCGTCTCCCACGTGCTTATTCACTTTTCGCTTGGAAATTACTTTTTTGTGAATATGGCCGATGACAATGGTTCCATTCGACGACCGCAACACGCCGGGAGTTGGTATACGGATGACGGGCGCGAATTGAACAGGCAATTGGAAAATTGGCTCGGACAAGTTGGCGACAATTTGCATTTTCCTGCTAGGGCTATAATTGCGCCGTAAGTGTTCGTCATCTTCTTCACTATTTTGTTCTCCGAAAGGTGACCTTTGACTGAAAAGATTTTTCGCCTCATTGCTTTACTGTGCTTTTCATTAAATATCTGTTATTCAAACTTCTGGATATGTTTATCGTTATAATATTCGTTATTTTAAGGAGTTTTTCTTTCACCACACGGCGTTGCCAAACTGACAGAAAAACTTCTGATTTCTTATGCCTCTTCAGAATTATCTAACATATCAATAAATACGCCTGATTGACCCGCATTTTCAGGCACGCCGGTTATGTTTATTGTGGCGATTGCGCTGCTTACGCCTATAAACAAATTGACCCTCATACAGTGTAAGTCATCTCAAACTGATTATCTATAGTTCGATTTCCTTCACCATGTGTGCATCTTCGGCGCACTATACATATCTTTAATAACTATATGTTTTAGAAATAGAATTTTTATTTTGGGGCCTTCTCACCACGTTTGCCTATCCGGTTGCGCTTTGACGGCGTGTTCCTTGTATCGAACCCCGCTTTACGATCTTGTTGTTGATAAGCATAGTAAACTTGCCTTTCAGCCTCGTTTTCTGGCTTGTCCGTAACATGTAATCTCTCTTTGATTTAGTTAATCGTGAACTGAACGCAACGGGTTCGTTTGAAGTTATGGATCTGAAAACCGACGAAGATGAGCATAGTATTGAAATGCATCTCCCATACATAGCCAAAGTTATGGAGAAGTAAGACTTAGAATTCCACCGAGAAATCGACATTTGATCATATTTTTTCTCAAGGTCTTCTTATTGGCATTCAATCTCATTTTATGTCATGAAGTCACCAAACCTTCAATTGTGTTTTTGCATATCTTCTTTTGTTTAGTCGACGCGGTGATTTTACCATAGTTCCAATCCTCGTTGGCAGCCTGAATCCGTCTCGACAGGCAGCGTATGGGCGAATATTAGCCAAATATTTATCCGATCCGCGTAACTTATTTGTGATCTCGTCCGATTTTTGTCACTGGGGTAAAATTTTTGTGTAAAAATCGGTCGAAGCATGATATTCTCCGTTACAATTTTTCATTTTTATCGGAATTAGGCTCATAATAGTTCCACTTTACGGCTGAAGAATTGTTTTCCAGGGAATAGATTTCACTTTACCCCTCATGATCAAAAATGCGGTGACATTTGTGATAGTATCGAAAAAATGGATCGTGAAGGGATGAGCATCATCGAGGGATTAGATCCTTTGGCGTTCAACGATTATCTCAAACGAACGAATAATACAATTTGTGGACGACACCCGATTTGTGTTATGTTGCAGGTTAGAAATATGGACTTTGATTTGGCGTTTTCTAAAATATACCTCTGAAATATTTCTCTATTTATGCGAACTGAAGTAATTTCTGGAAGCCAAAAGTATTGTTTGTATGTAGAGGTATACCAGTGAAATTTAGTCTTTTGAACAGAATTTCATCAGTTTTCAAGGTCTGCACTGAAAAAATTATTATTGTCTTGTCCGAATATCATCGATGCGTTTACATTACACTATACTCCATTACTGAAATATTCACGTGAAAATCTGTTTCTTCCTTTCAGGCGGCAGAATATTTTCGTCAAGCAAATAACCATCGAGCTGATTTTCGTTTCTTGTACTATTCACAATCGAATAAGTGTAGAACTAATCGCGACTCGTCGGTCAGTTACGCAGCCGGTTCGTTAGTCGTCAAGCCGAATAAATAGCCAATACAATATGTTATAGCTATCAGTAATCGTTTTAGGAAAGTGATAATTTTCCAATATCAGATTTGCTTTACCTTTGAAAATATGAATTTTGTGTAATTTAGCTTATCGCATATGTCGTATTTATTTGTCTATTTTCATATTTTTTACGGCTAAATTTATAAAGGAAGTCCTAGCCTAAATCAATGATTTGGAATAAATTGTAGTGTTTCTCATAAAATGCTCCTGAATCGCAAAATGGAAACCATCTATTTCACAATGATCAATGCGGCGATTCCGAGAGATGAGTTCAACACACCTAAACTGGTTGAGTTTGTTACTAACACAGTTCATCGAAATCAAAAGTAAATGAGCAGAGCTTCCGCGTTCGTTGCTCTTGCCGTAGAGAAAATCTGCATTGTTCTAATGTATACAATCCCGCATTTATACTGCACGGCCACGGCGGCCGTGACCAATCAGACGGCGCTACGAAAACCTGACGCCAAATATGCGCGCCGCGTGCACTGAAATTCGATTGGTTACGGTTGCTGTGCCGTGAAGTATAAATGCGGCTTAAGAGTTTCCGCTCTGTGAAAATTAGGTTTCAAATTGAACTTTTTTTTATGTTCTCGCTGTGTCTGTCACTTTTTATGTAAATGTATTCATTTTTAAATGCTTGATGTAGCTAACCAATACAGGGAAAAACTAGTTAGCCTTATTACTGTAATCGAGTAAAAATGTTGTCGTCAGTGAGCAGAAAGAGAACAGCTGAGAACTATAGTCTGTTTTTTATAAGATGCTTCCAAATAGAAAAGTGGCACAAATCAGTACAGTCGTCAAAATCGTTCACATAAAGCTCTTATCGTAAAATTTTCCACTAAAAAAATTGTTAAAGGTGAGGTCAGTATGCACACAAATTTCCACTCCTATATGCTTTTTTTATCAGAAAATCTGAAATACTACTTGCATTCCACTTTCATTATTTAGAAGCATTTCAAGAAAAACAGACTATAAGTTCTTCTTGAATATCCTGGTTGTGGTCTAAATTACTCGAATGGCACTCAGGTATCGTGATAGTAGTGTCTAAATTGTCAGTGAACAAAGGATGTTTTACAATGATTTTGGCCTTCCCCACTCGTATGTAGAAAATCAGCAGTTTTCTACGATATAAAGTTTTCAACCAGGTAAAAATGCAAATCTATAGTCTATTTTCCTTGAAATGCTTCTAAATAATGAAAGTGGAAAGCAAGAAGTATTTTCCATTTTTGCGATTTTCCGATAAACAAAACGTGATTCACATCATGTTTTTACTTTATGTTTTTCGCCACTTTCTGTTTTACAGTCACTTACTTTAATTTTACATTCCGTTTATTATATTTTTTACATGCAATTTCTGTGTGTACTTTTTGTGCTTCGTTTCTCTGTTTCATTTTTTACTTTCATTTCTGGTGCGTTTTGTTATTTTTCTGTTGCGCACATGACTATGGTATGTAACCCATTAGTTAGAATTTCCGCCAAAAGATAAGCTTTACCAGCTTATGGCCATACTTGGAGCATAACGTGCACCTCTTATCAGTAAAAACTGGTGATGTTTCGCAATGTGAAATGACTAGTTTGGAGATTCTCTCTAAATGACGTTCATATGTTTAGCATGGAGATTGAAACTCGCCCCAATGCTTAACGTATTCAGACTGGAAAATGTCTTTGTGACCATAGGCATCTTCTGCAGCAATTTCCGCTGTAGAAGTTAGCTTAGGTGTGGTTAGCACTGCCCAAGGCATACTGTAGGTCTACGGGGCCCTTTAAAAGGGCTTATTTAATTAGTTTTGCACTCACTTTTGGGCCTAATCATTCCCTTGCGTTTTTAGCTTGCGTCTCTGCATCCATCAACTTTATTTTATAAATTTACATATATTACTGCGTTCGCCGCCAATATATTAATAAATTTGCATATTACTTGGTGCCCTCCCCTGCATTACATTACCATATCCCATGCCTAGGAGTCACCCTGTCGCCCTTCGCTTAGGAATCACCCGTCCCTCTCCTTGAGGAACATTTCGCATCACTCGCCGACCTGCGTACAGTACACACCCCGCACCCAACCCAAATCAGATCACTGTCACCCATTCCCATCATCCCCCCACTCTGTGAACCTTGAAACTGTGGCTCCCATGCCGAGTAGTTGAGAAGAGGACTAGGTGAGTCTTCTCAGGGGTTATCATTGTTGAGGGTATATTTGTGGGAATCCTCCCTAAGCCAGTTTCCCCTTGAGAATCCCCTCAGTTAGAGCAGCCCTTGAATCCTTTGGATCAGGGCCAAATAGGGGATTTAGGTTTATAATCAGGTCCCCTACAGTAAACCATTCCACAAATGGCATTGTCCTTCATTCTCAGTAAATGGGGACTGGAGATTGCCACCCCTGACTCGGGGGCATTGTCCATTACTCTGCAGCAGAACCTAAGGACAGTCCGAGGTACACTATAGGTTTTCCTGTAGTCAGTATCAGCTGGGTTAGGTTCCCGAACTGAATATAAATGGAGCCACCCAACAGGGTCATAGCCTGTCACTTAAGTGACATAGCCGTATTTTACCAATATGGCATAGGTTTTCCCATCAATGTGATTGGCCACAGTTCTACTTAATGTGACATGGCTCTTAGATTTCAGTTATTGTGACAACTGATTTGTGTCACTTTTGTATCAGGAAGCATTTTATAAAAAACAGACTATAATAGTAATTTTTTTTGGTTTTTGATGTGTAACTTTAAATTAAATATTGGCTCGGACTGGTAACTGACAA